>OX465281.1:53337584-53371889 GCA_949987705.1 Thereva unica | reverse complement strand
TTTGTTTGTGAACGTGTATTACAGAGAGTTTTTGCTGTCGGATTTGAAGACTGTATGTGTGTGTTTGAACGCATTTTTGGAAACGGAATTATTGCCATTGGGTTGCAAGGAATCGACTCACCGACAATGCCGGGTTGCCATTTACTTTACAGTTACATTTTGCATAGAGAGGAAAAATTTTTATGGTAGGCGTCGGCGTTAGTGCCTTTGTTTTTCTTTTTGTCGTTTCTTTACGTAGGGCGACCGTTACAACACGCGTCACCTAGATGGCGTCAGGGGAGAGGGGACGCGAAAAGAATAAACGAGAGGCCCCTTTTGGTAAGAGTTTGGGCAACGTGTGGCTCACCCACTCCCTGAGACAGAGACTCATGTTCTATCGACTGAGCTAGCCGGGCTTTACTTGTTGGATTCGGGCTACGGGTCTACGTCATTCCGCCACGCCTTCGGAGGGGTTAAGTTCAAGCGACACCACTGTGAATGCTTCTACATTGTCCGCATTATCATGAAGTTCCTCGAGTATGGGCAATCGTCTCGGACAACGGCGCTCGTCAACGGCCACGACTTGGATTGTCAATGTCGATTACACCATGCGCTCCCTAGTGAGTGTGGCACGAGAGACGTTTCGTTCCGTCGGGGGGAAGTCCCAACTCTGCATATCTCCCGTGCTCTCTTAGGCGAGCGTCTTATAGGGTCGCTGGGCCTCATGAGCCGGGGGTGTGTCTGGATTGTAGGCTCCATACTCGGGCGGACCTAGTCCGGGTGGTGTTGGTTGGACCTCAATGGCATATCTATCGGGTCTAGGAACCTCCCCTCCCAAGGCGAAGCGGGATGACTAAGACCATGTAGAAAAAGGAAGGTGTAGAGGAAGAAGGTGTGAGAAAGAAGCCTTCGTTTGGCGAAATTGAGGGGACGGTGCCCCTGAGAGATCTGGTCTGGCAGCCTCCGTATGAATTTTCAACATTGAAACTTGGCCCCAGACGACCAAGTGTGGCAAGGTGGTGTACCATCCGCTAGGGAAGCTACCTAAGCGGACCTCGCCGGGTACCCTATTGTTAACCGGTTAAGCCGGCGAGATGCCTTATTAGGGCTACTCGGATATGCTTACTTCGATGACAGGTATTGGTCATCGACGAATGTCTTTGGCGTGATATATACCTAAGGAACGTCCATTAAAATCTTCTAATTCGTATCGACTGTGACCAACTTTTCTTTTCACTCGAGCCTTCAGGAATTTGGCTGCCAACTTCGCGTTGAACCCATCAGCCTTATTGCTTACTGGGAAGGTTCTTCTGAACACTATCTGTCCGGGGTCGAAGCTAACCACTCGACATCGTAGGTCGTAGGACTTTTGGTGACGCAGGTGCGCGTCTGCCAGCTTCTGTTCAACTCGTTCGCGCAACAATTGCAGCCTGTCGGCCAAGGGAAGTACCGAAACATTCCCGTCTTGTAAAGCCCCTAGTTTGGTTAATAACGGATATGTTGTTCCATGAAGGATCATATGGTACCCGAATAAAACTTGGTACGGAGACATTCCTATGGATTCATGGTGGGAACTGCGGAGTGCACATTCTATGGCTGATAGGTGGTTTGCCCACTCTCGATGGTCCTCGGACAGATAAGCCCTAATTGCGGCTAATACGGAGCGATTGACACGTTCAGAGGCGTTCGGGTGAGGGGAATATATAGGTGTTCGCAGATGTTTAACCCCGTAATCATTCATCAGCTTTTCAAACTCTTTAGACGTGAAGTGTCGCCCGTTATCGGTGAATATTACTTCGGGCACTCCAAACGCGTGGAAAATACGGTGTTCTAGGAATTCAGTGGCAGCCTTCGACGTTTCTGAGGTGACGGGATGAAGGAACGGGTATTTGCTGAAGGCATCTAGTACGACTAATACGGCGGTGTGTCTCTTCTTAGATCTGGGGTAAGGGCCTAAGTAATCAACATACAGAAATTGAAAGGTTCGGTGCGTTTCCATTGCCTTACCCATCGGCGGTCGTAGGGAGGTATTTGGAGCCTTGGACTCCTTGCAGACATCACACCGAGTGATATATTCCCGGACTTGACTTGCCACGGACGGCCAAAAATACTTTTCACGTAGCCGATGCAAGGTTTTACCAATACCGCCATGGGAAACTTGTGGTGGGGCATGAGCGGACTCAACTAGGGAAGCAGTGAGTTCCTCCGGGATCCACAATTTCCAACTTAGGTCATCCGTTACGGGGTCGCCAGTACGTGGGGTCGAACGGTGGAACACGTATCCATCTGACACCTGGAGATCGGGAAACTGGCCAGCCTGCTCGCTGATTTGATCCGCGAGACGCTGGTAGTCCTTCGATCTGAAGGCGGCAGACGACAGGTCCACATCCCGACAGAAGGACAAATCGTCCACGCAGTCGACGCGCGATAAGGCGCCTGGCACCACGTTCTGGCTACCCTTACGGTGCTCTATTGAAAATTGGAATCCCTGGAGTTTTAAGCTCCATCGAGCCAGTCGGCCGCTTAAGTCTGCCTGGCTCATAAGCCACTTCAAACTAGCATGGTCCGTAATAATGGTGAAGGTGTGGCCCTCTACGTATGCTCTGAATTTTTTTACGCTTAAGACCGCTGCGTAGCACTCCAATTCTGTTATTGACTAATTGCGCTGAGCACTATTGAGTTTTTTCGAAAAATACGCGATGGGGTGTTCGTCATCGCCATGCTTTTGGAACAAGACGCTTCCAACCCCTGTCTTGCTTGCGTCACACTGGATAAAGAAAGGACGGGTGAAGTCCGGGGTGACTAGCAAGGGAGCTGACATCATCAATTTCCTCAACTCCGTGAAGGCCTGTTGGGCCTCGTCGGTCCAAGTAAATTTGGCGGCCTTCAGGCAGTCCGTGATGGGAGAGGCGATGCTCGCATAGTTGCTTATGAATCGCCTATACCATCCCGTCATGCCTAAAAAGCGCCTCACCTGCTTGGTCGACCTTGGTGTCGGGAAATCTCTGATGGCAGCCACCTTGTCCGGGTCTGTCTTGAGTGTTCCGTCCCCAATAATGAAACCCAAGTATTTTACCTCCTTTACGCAGAACCGGCTTTTGGCCAGGTTCACGGTTAAGCCAGCAAGGCAGAGGCAGGAGGCGACTCGTTCCAGCAGCCTGACGTGCGTATCAAAGTCTGGGGATACTACCAATAAATCGTCCAAATAGACAAACACATTTTCCCGCAACGAGCCTGGGATGGCCTTGTCCATCAGGCGGCACATGCGCTGTGGCGCGTTGCACAGTCCGAACGGCATCACCGTGAACTGATACAACGGCCTGCCTGGGACTGTGAAAGCGGTCTTTTCCCTAGATTTTTCATCTAACGGAATCTGCCAGAAGGCATCCTTTAGATCTATAGCGGAGATATACTTAGTGTCCTGTAACCGTCCCAAAAGATCGTCGATGTGTGGCAATGGATATGCGTCCTTCACCGTAACTGCATTCACCTTGCGGGAGTCCAGGCAAAGCCGTACTTTGCCAGGCTTTCGAACCAGGACTACAGGTGAGTTCCATGGGCTGTTGCTCTCTTCAATCACACCTAGACTCAGCATGCGATCGACCTCCTCATACATGAGGGCCTGGATGGCAGGAGAGACTGGGTAGTGCCTCTGCTTAATAGGCACCGCCTCGCCAGTGTCGATAACATGCTGTTCCAAGTGTGTCTTGCCGAGGCCGCAGGTGTCCGAAGACGGGAACCGCGCCTTAGCCTGATTCAATCGCACCTGCTGGGCTTCCGCAAGGCGATGGCAGTTTGGGTCCTGAGTGGGGCCTAGCTGTATTTCGCCAATTAGATGTGGGGCCAAGTTAAAGGCCTTCCAAAAGTCTATTCCAAGGTATAACCGCTGTAACAAGCTAGGGACTATAAATATATTCAAAAGCGAAGTGCGTGCCCCGTAAGTCACAGGGACTGTGATGTAGCCTACTATCCCTTTAGGGGTGCCGTCAGCCACTTGGACAGAGGTGTGCAAGCGGCGTAGCTGTGCTTCTGGGTGATTCTGGAGGAACGACTCTGCCCCTCTTCCCAGGCAACTCATGCTTGCCCCGCTGTCTAATAATCCAGTCACGCTTTCGCCCAAAATTTGGACATTCATAAACGGCCGCTCATCAGGGACGTCATTAATTATAGCTGAAATAGCCATATTAGCCATTTGTCGTTTTTCGTTAGCCCTTAAGCGTATACGCGGGACCTTGACTGGTCGATGAACGTCATCGCCTTCTTGGAAGATTCGTTTTCGGACCTTATGGTAATTAACCCATCGGTGCATGAAGGAAATCTTAGCTTGTGGAGTAGGGAAGTCCGGTAAAGATTCTGCTGATGGTGGGTCAGAACAGTCCGTCGTACAAGACGGTGAGACAGGTCTGGGTGAGAGAAAGTCAGGACTTATATCGGGTGCGGGTCTCTGCGAGGCCTCGCACCCGGGTTCGGGTTTCCCGAACACTTCGGACAAGTAGGGGTATAAACATCTGGCCTGCCACAGCGATAGCAGAATACTCTTCGGTCCGGAGAAGTGCACTCCGTGAAAGTGTGACCGTCTTGTCGGCAATTCCAGCAATTGACTGGCCGTCTCGCTACTTGGACACCCTTGAGTTCATCGATGGTGGGTGATTGGTCGTACTCTTCATCCGGGTATGTGGGGACACATTGTCGCGAGTTTAAATTATCTAATTCATGTACTTTGTACGGGTGTCTCCCTTCTTCCTTCTTTGCTCGCTGCCACCTTTCCACTCGAATGCACGCTTCGCGAAGCTGGCGCATATTGTCATACGTTGACCCCATTACCGCCCCTAGGGAGGAACTAAGGTTGGACATGACAATCTGTACCAGCTCGGCGGAGGGCATTGGCCTTGACAAGCGATTCGAAAGTGCTAACATTTTGGCGGCGTATACATCGTAGGACTGACCCAATTGTTTGGTTTCCAAGAGTTCTTTAATAATCTGGTAGTCGGTCTCACGCCCTCCAAATTGGTCGAGCAAGCTAGTTTTAAATTCAGACCACATAGGATTAGGATGGTGTCGACGGAATTGGGTCCAGTACCAGTCTTCGGCGGGGCCTGACAGAAGAGCTACAATGTTTCGAGTTAGCTCTGAGTTTAAGATTTCCTCATCCCGAGCTCTAGCTTCGGCCCGGTAGAGAAATTCCTCGGCCAAGATTTCTCCCGGCCGACCTGAGAACTTAACGTTCCATCCTACAACAGGGGATTTCCGTTTAAAGGAGGGTCCCGTCCTATCATATTGTAAGCTAGGCCGGTCACCTGTGCTGGAGGTGCGGTGGGGGATTCCAGCTGGGTCTGGCTCGAGGGAAGCAGAACTAGGGCGGTTGAGTGTTGATGGTTCTCCCAGGCTGGCTCGGTTTGGGCGTAGTTGCGACATTTGTTCGTAACGATCTTGCATTCTGCTCAGTTCTTGCTTCAGACTTGCCACTTGTTCGATCAGAGCCTCCAATGGGGCATCATGATCAGGCTCACCAGACTCTACACCAGGCCGAGCTTCATCAGATGGTTCACCGTCGTCTGAGGGTGGAGCAGTATTTGCCCCTGCACGCGTAGTAGGCATAATGAAAAGCGAAGGCGGCTTTGTCGCGAGGGAAATTTGCCGCAGATATCACAAACCAGTAATGATAACCCAGAAGAGAGAAATTTTGAACTTTTTAGACGAAGAGTGTGTACGTTGGTAAAGCCCGCAACCGATAATGACCACTACTCAGTCCTGTGATAGTTTGGCCAAATTACTGACGGTATCAATATTATGCGAGACCTACCGAGTTGGACCTCCTTGGTAACTTGATGCGTTATTATTACGAAAATATATTTGGGGTTGAATTAATATACAAAGTGTACAAAGAAAATTTCAAACCGATCAGTCTTACCTGTTAACCACCAACAGTTTACTGTTGTAATATTTGTTATATAAGTGCGTAGAGAAAAAGATTTTCGGCTACCGAGAAGATTACTCAAACATTTAAATTTAAAAAAAAGAATCTAAGGAATATAAAGGCCCAAAACAACTTTTTGTTTTTGGTATAACATCATAAGAAAATATAATTGAGAGAAAATCGCAAGAGAATTTACCAGTACCGACAATTCCCTTATTTAAAAAGCATTAATACTTTTCGTTTATAAAAAAATTTATATTTTGTTGTTTGTTGTGGTGGGGATGGCCCTCACGCAGGACGTCCTCCCCAAGGCATCGCTGGCTGAAGGCGCCGGTGACAAGCGGCTTATCTTAAGACGCGTGTCACCCGCGTCTTCAGTCAACTAGTGCTTCCATTTATGGGATCGACGCCGAAGATGGAGACAGGCCAGTGCCTATCACCATCCTCACCGTCGACTCCCCTACGACTAATTTTGGGAAACCCCTCCCATGGCAGGTTCCCGGTGACCGTCTGTTTGAGAAAAGAAGAGAAGAGATAGAAGCCTCCGAGAAGTTTACTGGGACCATTCCGACACCCGATGGAGAACTATCCTTGAGGATGTCAGGAGTTTCAGGGGAGCAGACACTGGAAGCGACCACCATTTGGTTGTAGCAACTATTCGCCTTAAAATCGCCGCAATCAGAAACGTACAACGCGATGCTATAAACCGTAGACGATTCAACGTAGATCTTCTGCGGGAGAGCGTTAAAAAGCGGGAATTTGCTGGAAATCTACAACTAATACTAAACCAGCACAACGTTTCTGACGACACAAATATGAAAGAGCTGTGGAGTAGAACAAAGGGCGCAATATTGACGGCTGCGAAACAAGCATCGGTTATGTCCAAAGAAACCAGCAACACTGGATCTCGGACACAACCTGGCAAAAAATAGAACGCAGGAGAGCCCTCAAAAATAAAGTAAACTCTACAAGCGACCCTGAAATACGTTATCAACTGGAACGGGAATACTCCCAATTACACCGGGAGGTAAAGAGAAGTGGCCGGCGTGATAAAAGGCAGCAGATAAATGAGCTCGCAGAAAAAGCGGAAAACGCGGCAAACACAGGCAACAGTAAGGTGCTGTACCAAATCACTAAACAGCTCTCGGGAAAGCACTCTACTAAAAAGCATGCCGTTAAGAGTGCGGATGGAAGGCTGCTGTGCAGCGACGAGGAGCAGCTCCAAAGATGGAGAGATTACTTCTTCGCCGCCCTGAATGGTTCATTTACACAGGAACCTCAGGAAACCAGCAACAATGCACAGCCAATTCGAATCACCACCCGGGCCCCATCCAAGACGGAAATAGTAACCGCAATTCATGCGATGGCCAATGGTAAAGCAGCTGGGAAAGATGGCATCTCGCCAGAATTGTTGAAAGCCGACTCAAGCCTCATAGCAGATGCGCTTCAGCCAATCCTACAAATAGCATGGAACACCTGTACATTTCCGGAGGATTGGACGGAAGGTATCATAGTCAAAATACCAAAAAAGGGGGACCTAACAATATGCGACAACTGGAGAGGCATCTGTTTACTACCTACTGTGGGCAAAATTTTGTCCCATATATTACTATCTAGGATAAGTGAGGCAGTAGACCGAACGCTTAGGAGGCAGCAGGCCGGATTCAGGAAGGGCCGCTCATGTATTGATCATATCAACACCTTACGAATAATAGTGGAGCAGTCTACTGAATTCCGATCCCCCCTTTACCTTGCTTTCGTAGATTATGAGAAAGCGTTCGACTCGGTCAATAGGAGCTTTATATGGCAGGCACTACGGCGACGTGGACTGCCTGATAAAATAATAGAATTGATAAAAGCCCTATATAACAATTCCAAATGCAGAGTTCTCCATAATGGAAAATTATCCGACAGCTTCGAGGTGAGCTCAGGAGTACGACAAGGATGCCTACTCTCGCCTTTACTATTTCTTATAGTAATAAATGACATCCTTGTCGGCGCTCTAGATAGTAGAACAGGCGGCATACAATGGGGTTTGTTAGACCGCCTTAAGGATCTCGACTACGCCGATGATATCTGTTTGCTGGCCCACAGACACCAGGACCTCAAAAACATGTTAAACAATTTAGCAACAGAAAGTAGTCCAGCAGGCTTAAGGCTAAATCCGACTAAAACTAAAGAAATGCGGATAAATGCAAACACCAACGAACGAACAGCGCTGAATAACCGTGACGTGGAACTGGTAAATAAATTCTGCTACCTCGGTAGCATTATTACCGAAAATGGCGGGGCAGAAGAAGACGTCAGTTCCAGAATAAATAAAGCACGAGGCGCTTATGCATGCCTGTCCCACATATGGAGATCAACGGTGATTTCCACTAACACCAAATTGCGGCTGTTCAACTCCAACGTTAAGGCAGTTCTTTTGTATGGTTGCGAAACATGGAAAGTCACCCAATTCATCACAGGGCGCCTACAAGTCTTCATCAACAGATGCCTTCGTCGTATCCTAAAAATCCGCTGGCAAGATAGAATTTCAAATGAAGAACTATGGCGCCGTGCCGGCCAAGAAAGGATAGACGATCAAATCAGGCGAAGGAAATGGAATTGGGTTGGCCACACCTTGCGACGCGAAAACGAAAATCTAGCCAAACAGGCCCTTGACTGGAATCCGCAAGGTTCCCGTCGAGTAGGAAGACCTAGAACAACGTGGAGGAGAACCCTACTAGAAGAAGCCGCAACAACTGGGAGATCCTGGTCGGAGCTAAGAGCTGTCGCGCAAAACAGAGTCCGCTGGAGGGCAACTGTTTCCGCCCTATGTCCCATGAGGGATTAAAGGAGTATAAAGAAAAGAAGATTCCGACACCCCACCACGACTGGTCAACACCCTGTTGATATCCAGGAAGGCGGTGTGTCGAAGTGGTCATTCAACGGGGGCGGGTGGATAACCAGGCCGTCGAACCTGTCGCATGGCCAGGCGATAGGACGCCTGTTAGCCAAGACGGTGCAGGGTCAACGGTCAGGCACCCACTCACCCATGCTACTCAAAAAAAAGGAAGAAAGGAAAGGAATTTGTAATGTCCACGGTCAAAGCAGACTCGCGCAGTGCCAGGCGATAGGACGCCTGTTAGCCAGACTCCGAGTCCGTTTGACAGGAACTAAATAGAATAGGGAGGCTACCGCAAAAGATAGTAAAAAGATGAAGTTGTGGAAGCAGAAGAAAGATAGGAAAGATGAAAAAGGAAGAAGTGAAAAGGGCTAGGGCACCGCGGTAAGTACCTTCGCCCAATTACCCATTAGTCAGAGGGGCTTGGACTGAGAAGTGAACTACAAAGAAGGAAACCCACTCATGACTCCTCTCACTGGCCTAAGCCACGTAACAATTATCAAAAGGTCGGCTAAATTATAAAGAAACTGATTAAGAAATGATGACATGGGGTGGTGAGCAAAATACTAGAAGAAGAGAATGCCGACTGGGAAAGTTAATGTGTCAATAAGTGACAAATAGACGTATCCATGCCATCTGTCCGTTAGACTAAGGAACTCAAAGGGAATTAAGCTCCTTAGCCCATCGTTGGGCGCCATTTTATGTAACTGTCTGGAGTGGGTGTGCCATAGCACGAAGTAGGAAGATAAACACATCTCAGTAAGGATGCGTAAGACTCGCTTTACACAAAAATAATTAGTAAAAGGGGGCTGAAAAAAAGGTGACTGGGTAGGCTTGACCGCTGAGGGTGATTGCCGAAATTGTAACATCCGCTGCACCGATCGTCGGCACGACGTGCGGTGCGCAAACTAGCTCGCCGGATGGGGTGGGGTTCGCGGTACAGGGATGCCGAATGGTGACAGTTTAAACAAAACTAAAACTCGTGCCTGAATACGAAAATTTAAAAGGAGCGGCGGTGGCGGATAAACAAACCTACCGAGGCCAACAAGAGGGGATAGAGATGGTCACTGATTACACTGCCATAAGTAAGGAGGTTCCCAAAATTACAATTGAGTTATGAATGGTAAGCACTCACCTTGTTGAGGGCATCCTACATCCTGGGGCATCACTCCCCCTCCGCGAGATTTCTTAGCCCAACATCTCCTCGACTTTATTATCCTTGATTATGCGACAGTGGCTTCGTATCATATTTATTATTAGGGTTTCAGATTTTTATTATTAGTAGGTGCGGTTGATATTAAATTTATGGTTCGTTTAAAGGTGTTTAATTTATTTCAAATTAATGTATTACTAAAGTTTAACAGTTTCATGTTCTAATTCATATTGCAGGTTACTTTTCATTTCTTAGTTATTTGGTTGGCTTAATTCATAACGGTTTATTTTAATTTATTAAAATTGTAGGGTTCTCTTTACATGTATTTACCATTTTTGTTTATATTTTATTTATTGTATGTTTAGTTTATTTCAAATTAAAGTATTACTAAAGTTTAAAAGTTTTATGTCCTAATTCATATTGCAGTTTACTTTTCATTTCTTAGTTATTTGGTGGGCTTAATTCATAACGGTTTATTTTGATTTATCAAAATTGTAGGGTTTTCTTTACATGTATTTCCCATTTTGTTTATATTTTATTTATTATAGGTTTAGTTTATTTCAAATTAAGGTATTATAAATTTAAAAAAACTTATATTCTTATTTCTCGTAGATACAAGTTTATTTCTTGTTTATTTATTATGGGTTTAGTCTATTTTATGTTAATTTTATTGTAAAATTTTCCGAATCTTAATGTTTATGTTATATGTGACTTCTATTTCATTTCGCGTTCATTTATCATGTCCTTAGTTTAGTTTATATTAATGTTATGTTAAAATTTTCAAAGTTTATTGTTATTATTATACATGTACATGGTTGTTATTATATTTCGTAGTTATTTATAAAATGTTTAGTTTATTTCAAATTAAGGTATTATAAATTTTCAAAAAAAAAGACTTACGTTCTTATTTCACGTAGTTACTATTTTATTTCTTGTTTATTTATTATGGGTTGAGTCTATATTAGGTTAATTATATTGTAAAATTTTCCGAAATTTAATGTTCAAGTTATATGTAGCTTCTATTTCATTTCGTATTCATTTATTAAGGGATTAGATTAGCTTATATTACTGTTATGTTAAAACTTTCAAAGCTTATTGTTATTATTACATGTGCGTAGTTGTTGTTTTATTGCTAAGCTTTTTAGAAAATGTTTAGTTTAACTATAACTGAGTTATTTTAGATCTTATTATTCGTTTAGTTTGTTTTATCTTAAATTCATTTTAAATCCGCACTATTTTATATTTCTAGAACATGTACACTGCTACTATTTTATTACTCATTTTTTTTATGTTTTTTTTTTTTTTTTGATTATTCCCCTTCTTCTTTTTTTTTTCTTTGTTTAATTTCTTTCCTTTGAATTATAAATTTTGAATTTGGCAAGAATACCTCTTTTGTTTGTTATATTGGTTGAGCTGATTTAACGGTATATTTTAATAAATTTTTCCTTATCTAATTTCTTTCCACAAGAAAACTGAATATTTTCTTCCGCGAATATTTTCGCGGATGTTTCTATGAATGGATTGGCTTAGTTACAAAATACAAAACACCTTTTGATTATTTGTTTGAATTAATAAGTAAAAGATAAACTGGTTATTTATTTTAAATTTAATTTTTTTTTTTTTATCTTTAATGAAACCTCATTGATCAGGACAGCCATATTAGTCGTGGAATTCACCTCACCACGCTGCACAACAAAATGGTGTGATCCTCACTAGCGTATTACTTCAACAGGTGCATTTTATTGATTTTTTTATTTACTAAAATCACATTCAATATTTTATAATATAAACACAAACGCTGGAATTAACAGCATGCATTTAAAAAAACTTAAAACCCGAAGATCATTCTTAGACACTTGCATTCCACCACGGCACTGCGCACATACCAAAAACCAAATCACGAATCAGGTGAACACCCCATTCAAGTAACTTTTATTAAAAAAAGGTTTTACGACACTCAAAACCCCATTTTTCACTATCGAATCGCGCTACTTCCTACGTAAATCACTTAGCTGCAGACATAACTACTTTTCAGGCATATTCCCAAAAATCGAAAATTTTATTCCAAGAAATTATATAAAACCACGTTTCTCCGGCGAAAAAATGCAACTCCCACCCGAACTTCTTGGCGTCCCCCGGTCGAGAAAAAATCTCGATCTCGCTCCAGTTCATCCACACTCCTCAAAAAGACTTTGTTTTCTCCTACTCCATCGCCCTATCAGGCATTCCTGATACGTATTCTATTGAACATTTATTCATGTTTTTTGTGTGCGTGTTTTAAATCGAGTTATTGCTATACGGATTGGTGTTCGCTATTTTATTGTTTGTTTGTGAACGTGTATTACAGAGAGTTTTTGCTGTCGGATTTGAAGACTGTATGTGTGTGTTTGAACGCATTTTTGGAAACGGAATTATTGCCATTGGGTTGCAAGGAATCGACTCACCGACAATGCCGGGTTGCCATTTACTTTACAGGTTACATTTTGCATAGAGAGGAAAAATTTTTATGGTAGGCGTCGGCGTTAGTGCCTTTGTTTTTCTTTTTGTCGTTTCTTTACGTAGGGCGACCGTTACAATCGATATCTCAAAGAGCTTGACGTCAATAAATGCACTGGCCCCAATAAAATACCCCCTATGGATCTCAATGAATCAGCATCACCTTTAGGTAAACCTCTGCGCCAACTTTTTGCCCTGTCTTACTTCTCCGGAGTCTGTCCAGACTCCTGGAAACTGGCTCATGTTCAGCCTATACTGAAAAGGGTGACTCTAGCGACCCTCTAAACTACCGCCCAATAGCAAATATTTCTGTTCTCTCCAAAGTCGTGGAGACTCTAATCAACAAAAAACTAATGGAATATCGGGAAACGAACAAAATTATTCATGACAAACAGTACGGCTTTAGATAAAAAAACGCGAACTTCCTTTTTGACCTGTCAATTAAAGTAGTATTGGATGGCATCGAATCTAATCCCTACACCAGCACGGATTACTTCTTTCCCTTCCAATCCACTGCTCAGCTTCGCTTATGACAGTCCCCGGCGTTAGTCTTACACTTTCGACGTTATAAGACAAGCACGTGCCAGACCTTGCCTTAACCATCGTGAACTCATGTTCAACTCTATCAACAATGACATCGAATACATTCTTGCTTGTGGCCGTAAGTCGTGTTAAGTTCAACCCGTGCAAAACGAAGTACTGTTTCATTACTTATAAAATCTGCACCAACCTTCCTTCTGTCTCAGTGAACAAAACAAATCTTACAGCTGATAAGTATCACCCTCATCTTGGGTATAACTTTATCTGAGGACTTGCGATGGAATGATCACATATTCCAAATCGCTAAACAAGCATCCCAATGCCTAAGATTTCTTAAGAGATGCAAATTTCTTCTCCCACCAGCAGCCAGAGCTACAGTCTACAAATCCAACATTCGGCCCCGCCTCGAGTATAGCTCATTTGTGTGGGCTGGAGCCTCGAAAACCGCCTTAGCGTGGCTGAACAAGGTGCAAAGCCGCGCCATCCGAATCATCGGAAATGACAGCCTTTGCATCTCCATCGACTTTCTAAGGAACCGTAGGATTGTAGAATCGCTTTATATGCCTTATCGCTATTACCACAGTGAGTTTTCACTGAAATTCAGGACCTTCTGCTTATCATTTTCTGCTACTACCATGACCTGAACGACATGACAGACTGGCAGTACAAAGGGTGATTCTTGGTTTTCCCACATAAAAAAAGCGCCTTTTGTCGTACTCCACAGCTCTTCAATGTTATTTTCGTCAGAAAGTCTTTGCTGTCTTACGGTTTGTTGTAGTTTTCCAATAAATGCTCGCCTGTTAATGCTCTCCGATTGGAAAGTTAATTGGTACCATGTAAAATTTTCGAATCTGAGCAATTTTCGGATCTGAGTGCTTCCATTGATATTCAGATTTGAAATCTGAATTTGGTTGTCAAATCTAAAAATTCAAATTTTTGAAGTATGAAGTATTGGCCTTTTTATAATTAAAAAGTTTGTTTTAATTAATTTAAATTAAATGCAGGGTGTTTCAGACTTAAATTTTAATCCATTAAAGGCTGATTCCAGTGTATATTTGGAGAAAAAAAATTGTCCTTTGAGCTAGAGAGTGTTTACGAAAATACCTTTTGAAAAGTTTTTAATTTACTTAAACTTTAATAACTCCTATACCGATTATCGTAGAGCAACATATTCATGCTTTCTTGGATAATTGTGTATTCTTCAATTCGGCATAAAGAAGAGAAACTGGCTTCGTTTGGAAGTTATATATGTTTAAAATTGTTATTTTGCATCTGAACCACCCAAAATTCTCCGTTTTCAGCATATGTCTCAGAAAAATGCACCATTAACCGTATTTTTACATCAAAGAATTACTTAAAAAAGTTAGACATACAAGAATGACCTAGATCGTATACAAATGTAGTAAGTTTTAACTGGAATTGTATTCTATTACGAAGAAATAGTATTCGGAACTCATTAAATATATTAAAAATTTCGACAAAACTGTGAGCAGGTTTTATTTTACTTTAGTTATCTTCTTTACGCTCCTTTAATCACTCATGGGACATAGGGCGAAACAGTTGCCCTCCAGCGGACTCTGTTTTTCGCGATCGCTCTCAGCTCCGACCTGGATCTCCCAGTATTAAAAATAATAAAAAAATAATTCTTAGCTACTATTTCCCATTATTATAATTTTCCAAAGTTGTTAAATAACCCAAAATATAAATAATTCAGGGCGTCTCATAAAATTCTAATTCATCCGACACGCGAAACTGGCTGGAAGCGAGTTATTCGTCGAGAAGTGTCGTAACCTTCGCTGTAGACTTTTCACCCGTTATGTCACGGACATGAAACGACATAGAGTTTCGGTCAATAGCCCATTTGAAAGATATTTTAATACCCGTATTTCTGCTGCTTACTACATTATCATATGAGCAACCGTTAAGGAGATATTAAAAAAAATGGCGTTATCAATTATTTCAGGCACGTGCAGTACAAACTTTAACCTTGGATTACTCGCAAACTATAGAAACGAGAACGACGACTAAGGGCTTGTTCTAAAAGTAATTACTAGCACTTTAAGTGTGGTAATCGGCATTAACCCACATAAATTAATATCTTACGAGTTAATCGCAAAAAACTGCATTCAACCCCAACCACATGATCAACGTCGAACTTTGAGCGGCCATAACTTTGAGCCAAATCAACTTACCGACCTCGTTGAGGGCTCATTTTGTAGATAATTTTATTCTCCAATACCTTGCCAGTGACCATTTTCAGCTATCATTGCATGGAAACTGGTTATTTGGTATAAACGGCCTCTACCTCTTTTCAAGATGGCGGCTTTTCGCAACACACTGCGACCCCACAAACTTGGTTTTAACATTATCAGATGTACCCAAACAAATTCCAAAAAAAAAAAAAATTCGTACATCATGAAATGCAATTTCATTTACTAATTGCACTGGACTATGAGGTGCGTTTGGAAAAGCAGAATACATACTACGAAATTTCCGAATTCCTATCATTTTACTTTGTGATCCAAATACATAGTAGTAGTACAGTAAATCTGTCATGAAAAAAATAGTTTCAGTGAAAAAACTGCCTTAAGGTTGAAAGTAGTTTTGTTCGTTGAAAAATGATGTGATTAGTTCTGCATTCTGCCTGTTATTGTGGTTACTTGCTTATTAGTTTTTAGTTTATTAATTTTTCAGTTTTTATACGCTTTATATAAGCTTCACCTGTATGTTGTAAGATACACAAAGAGACCTGGGGGCCTATAGTACAGTCAATCTGTAGGTATGCTGCTGAATTTAGTGCCTTAAGGTTGAAAGTAGTTTTGTTCGTTGAAAAATGATGTGACTAAGCTACCTTGGCGATGGGCATGTGCAACTGTTAGCAGTTTTTTTGGAAAACTCAAAAAAAGTAAAAAAAAAAAATTTGAAATGCGTTTTTCTCGATTTGCATGCATTTTACAGGAAAATTTATTGAACAAAAAATGTAGAGGACGTTGCGATCTACAATTTATGTCATTGGCGCGATGCTGTACAACGAGAAGTGCACACAGT
The DNA here is from genome assembly GCA_949987705.1 of Thereva unica. Classification (NCBI taxonomy): domain Eukaryota; kingdom Metazoa; phylum Arthropoda; class Insecta; order Diptera; family Therevidae; genus Thereva; species Thereva unica. The sequence continues at coordinate 53,355,869 of OX465281.1, read as the reverse complement.
AGGTGACGCTAAAGTCTCAAAAAAAGTGTTTTTCCACTTTTTTGTGCTGAAAATATTATTTTAACGCAAAACTGTAAATAGAAAAGTTGTTCCTCAGATTATTATCAACAACTTTTATTTAAACATTTTTTTCATATAACTTACCGTTTTGAAACTGCAGCTTGCAATAGTATGAAAATTCCAATAATACGGCTACACGCAATATGAGTACACATCTGAGGTGCACGTTTTATGTAGTATCAATTATTATTGATACTACACATAGTCCAGTTGCCAGAGTCAAATTTAGACTGAAAGCCAGCACAAAATGTGATATCGCTGAAAATTGGGTCATAGGTACTTTTTGGGGTGTAGAACACAATAAAAAAACCTTTGCTGCTCTAAAGTGTATGCTAACTTCACAATTTCGAAAACAAATTCGAAAATGTGGTTTTCGCGTTATATCTCGAAAAAGAAAAGAAAAATCGAAAAACTAATTACACCACGTGAAAGAGCGGAAAATTCTACTAAAAGCTATGTTATAACTTATTAAAAAATGTTTGTTTATTATTATAAAAAATTATTACAAATAAGAAAGCGAGTTCGAAAATTTGACGCGCGCCAAATCCCAGAATTCAAATATTCAAGCGAGGCGTTCGGGGAAAAACTGAAATATCTTTGCCTAAAATCCACCAAAAACAAAAAATAAAAAAAGCATTTTAAAGAGGACACTCTAAGCTTTTTAAGGAAGTCATTAGTTTTTAATTTTATTGTTTTTTTCTCATAGAAAAGTTGACCGGAAGTTATAATTTCTAAGATTTTCACTGATTTTTATAAAACTGATTCCTGCAACTTAAAGTTAAGCCTAAAAAAATTGTTAAATATATAAAATGAAAGATAAAATCCTGAGCTTTAAGAATATATTATTCATTTTTTGATTAAACATTCAGGTTAAAAGCAAACATTAATTAAAAACACGTTAAAAACAAAGAACATTCTTTGAAATATCATGAAGAAAAAAGACGCGCGCAGCGACGCCGGCAGCAATGAGTGTTTTTGAAGCCATGTTTGTTTTGCTGCGCAATAATAAAGACAGCAGCAAAAGACGCGCTCCAAAAACACAGCTGCCGGCGTCGCTGCGTGCGTCTTTTTTCTTCATGATATTTCAAAGAATGTTCTTTGTTTTTAACGTGTTTTTAATTAATGTTTGCTTTTAACCTGAATGTTTAATCAAAAAATGAATAATATATTCTTAAAGCTCAGGATTTTATCTTTCATTTTATATATTTAACAATTTTTTTAGGCTTAACTTTAAGTTGCAGGAATCAGTTTTATAAAAATCAGTGAAAATCTTAGAAATTATAACTTCCGGTCAACTTTTCTATGAGAAAAAAACAATAAAATTAAAAACTAATGACTTCCTTAAAAAGCTTAGAGTGTCCTCTTTAAAATGCTTTTTTTATTTTTTGTTTTTGGTGGATTTTAGGCAAAGATATTTCAGTTTTTCCCCGAACGCCTCGCTTGAATATTTGAATTCTGGGATTTGGCGCGCGTCAAATTTTCGAACTCGCTTTCTTATTTGTAATAATTTTTTATAATAATAAACAAACATTTTTAATAAGTTATAACATAGCTTTTAGTAGAATTTTCCGCTCTTTCACGTGGTGTAATTAGTTTTTCGATTTTTCTTTTCTTTTTCGAGATATAACGCGAAAACCACATTTTCGAATTTGTTTTCGAAATTGTGAAGTTAGCATACACTTTAGAGCAGCAAAGGTTTTTTTATTGTGTTCTACACCCCAAAAAGTACCTATGATCCAATTTTCAGAGATATCACAATTTGTGCTGGGTCTAAGTCTCTGACAACTGGACTAACAATAGATATGATACAATAAAAGCAATAATTAGGACCCATAAAATTACCATTAGTGAGACTCTGCTGTATATGCATATACTCGTATACAGCAATATAGCGCTACAGTGCACTATAACTTTGAAACGGTAAGTTATATGAAAAAAATGTTGAAATAAAAGTTGTTGATAATAATCTAAGGAACAACTTTTCCATTTACAGTTTTGCGTTAAAATAATATTTTCAGCACAAAAAAGTGGAAAAACACTTTTTTTGAGACTTTAGCGTCACCTACTGTGTGCACTTCTCGTTGTACAGCATCGCGCCAATGACATAAATTGTAGATCGCAACGTCCTCTACATTTTTTGTTCAATAAATTTTCCTGTAAAATGCATGCAAATCGAGAAAAACGCATTTCAAATTTTTTTTTTTTACTTTTTTTGAGTTTTCCAAAAAAACTGCTAACAGTTGCACATGCCCATCGCCAAGGTAGCTTAGTCACATCATTTTTCAACGAACAAAACTACTTTCAACCTTAAGGCACTAAATTCAGCAGCATACCTACAGATTGACTGTACTATAGGCCCCCAGGTCTCTTTGTGTATCTTACAACATACAGGTGAAGCTTATATAAAGCGTATAAAAACTGAAAAATTAATAAACTAAAAACTAATAAGCAAGTAACCACAATAACAGGCAGAATGCAGAACTAATAATTTAATTGGAAGGTTTTAATATTTCACAAGATTTACTTTTCTAAAATTGGGAAAATAAGCGGCACCCGTAGAATTTTATCATCGGGTTAGAAATAACTCAACAATTACATAAATTAACAAATCGACAAGTAGTATGATCAAGAGTGTCAAGATATAATTCATGTTTTACTCGTGTCCTTCCAAATGCGATTACAATCACTTAAGTGGCGCAATGGCTGTAAAAAGTTATCAATATTACTTGAGCATTACGTTTATCTGCAATTGATGCCACTTAAGGTTACGTAAATTGCAGTGATATTTCTATAAAAGCTGGCGATACTTCCGTATCATTGACATGTATTGCATTCATCCAGCGAAATGGGAGTCGCTGTGCCAATTATTGTTTTATTAATCATAGCGATAAGCTATTGCTGCCAGATAGTTGTAAAGGATGAGCCCAAAAAAGATTGGTGGGAAACAGCTCAATTTTATCAAGTTTATCCCAGATCTTTCAAGGATTCAAATGGAGATGGAATAGGAGATTTGAATGGTGATTTTGTTAACTAAAATATTAAGAATGCCACATATTAAGTTTCTATTTTTTTAAGGTATCACAGAAAAATTGGATTACTTAAAGGACCTTGGTGTAACAGCTATTTGGCTTTCACCGATATTTAAGTCGCCCATGGCTGATTTCGGATATGATATATCTGATTTTTACTCCATCCAGCCCGAATTTGGAACAATGGACGATTTTGAAAAGTTAACAAAAACTGCAAAAGAAAAGGGTCTCAAAGTTATTTTAGATTTTGTTCCAAATCACTCCAGTGATGAAAATGAATGGTTCACGAAATCAGTAAATAGAGAAAAAGGCTTCGAAGACTTTTATATATGGAACGATGGTAAGCCAGATCCTGAAAATGCAAATAATCGAATACCACCTAATAATTGGGTAAATACATATATTGATAATAACTCGAACTAACTTTAATCAATATTAATTTAAAACTTAGCTCTCAGCATTCCGTGGTAGCGCTTGGCAATGGAATGAGAAGCGAAAGCAGTTTTACTACCATAAATTTGTAGCTAAACAGCCGGATTTGAATTATCGTAATCCAGTTGTTGTTGAAACTATGAAACATGTTATGCGATATTGGCTTGGAAAAGGTGTAGATGGATTCCGTGTCGATGCAGTTCCAACACTATTCGAGAAGATAAATCCTGACGGAACCTACGATGATGAGCCTCTTAGTGGCAAAACGGAGGATACTGAAAATGATCAGTACCTAATTCATAGTCTTACTGAAGATCAGCCAGAAACTATTGATATGGTATACCAATGGCGAAAACTTTTAGATGATTATCAAAGAATTCATGGAGGGGAGACTCGGGTATTTTTGGCAGAGACATATTCAGCATTGAACATCATTAGACAGTATTATGGTAATGAAACAATGGAAGGAGCACATATCCCATTCAACTTTCTATTAATCACACGCTCGAATAAAGATTCAACAGCAAATGATATTAATAATGTAATTAGTTTGTGGCTGGATAGTATGCCAAAGTATCGTACGCCAAACTGGGTGGTAAGTAAAATAAAAAAAAATATAATGATTTTTCAATTCAATCAATTTATGAATTCATAGATTGGAAATCACGATCAGAGACGTATTGGCAGTAGATATGGAGAGGAAAAAATTGACACAATGAATATGTTGATAATGCTCCTTCCTGGAGTTAGTGTAACTTATAACGTAAGATCATCTGTCATATTATAAAGAAGAAAAATAATAATTCTTTATTTGGAAACTTTACAGGGAGAAGAAATTGGTATGCTGGATTACGAAATATCATGGCAGGATACTCGAGATCCTGCCGCATGTAATTCTAATGAGAATATCTATAAAAGTTTTACTAGAGACCCAGCAAGAACTCCTTTTCAATGGGACGATACAAAAAATGCTGGTAAAAATTAAATAATCTTAATCCTTATAAAAATATTATTTCAACAATATTAAAATCATGCAGGATTTTCAACTGCTAATAAAACATGGTTACCAGTGTCGGATAGGTACATCGACATAAATGTTAAAAAGGAGCAATCCGATCCAAAAAGTCACTTAAATGTATACAAAAGTTTAATAACACTTCGACAAAGAAAAGTACTTCAATTCGGTGCTCTTAAACACTATACCGTCGACAATGTACTTATACTGGAAAGGTTATATTTTTTTATAGTTACGTTTGAAAAAAGCGCTTTAAATATTTCAATATTATAGAAATCTTGATGGAGAAAATTCTTTGGTCTTGGTTGCTAATATTTCACCAGATGCAGCTACTTTAAAAATTCCTTACCAAACACCAAAATCATTAAATATTCTTATTGTGAATGATGCATCGACGAAGCTGCTAGGGTAAGAATTGTTACAAATATATGTATTTATTTAGAAAATATTAATTATATTTTGGATTATTTCAGAAATACAGTGTCAAGTGATAATATTGTCTTGGCTCCTTATGAATCATTAGTTTTAGAAATGATTAAGTAAATTCAATTAAAAGTTTGAAGTGTAACATGAAAATCTAAACATATTTAAAAACTATAACAAGTATAATATATTTAAAAAAAAATGGCAACACTGTTTCATAATTTGACTACATCAGTGATTCCCAAATTAGTCCAGTAAAATGGTACTTTCGCTGTGCCTTTTATGGAAACAGCAATTTTGTTTTTTCATTGTAAAGGGTGGTTTGTTGGTAGTATAAAACCAAGTTTTCGGGATCCCGAGGCCTGACGTTCAGCCGCCATCTTGTTTTCAGTGCTGAATAATGGTTTGTATTATACCTCGGAAAACGTGAGACAGGCGCGGATCTAGAAAAAAATAACAGTAACAGGATAGAAAAAAATAACAAAAAAAATAACCAAATAAACAACACTAGCCGAATTTTTTCAATGAATTCAAAACAAAGTCAGAATAACCTTAGATGATAGTATAATAAAGAATAGCTACAATCCAAATATAGAAAAAATAATAAAAAAGTCAGTCTTGTGTAAGAAAATTAGTCAATTTTGTTTATTCAGTCATTTTTTGATTCCAATTTTTTCAGAGTGCAAAAAAGTACATTAATTTCAGTCGTTTGGTTAGTTTCAGGATTTTATGTTTGCAAAAACTAGGTTTTGTTCGTTTGGTTTTTTAACTTCCCAGTATAGGAAGTTATTGTAATCGGTCCGAAAATCGAAATCAAAATTTTCGACGTATTTTCATCTTTCAAGGTCCCAGGAGCATTTCAAGCAAAAAATTGGGCGGAAGTATGTGTGCGTGTGTATGTGCGTACGGATGTGGTCATTTTTTCCTGCACGATATCGCGCGATCCAAAAAAGATATCGACTTCGTTGAGGTGTTGTTCGAAGCGTATTAACCGAAATATGATTTGAAAAGATTTTCATAAAATTCGGTCGAGCCGTTTTTTTGTTCAAGCGGCGGCGTAAGTGATGTTTGTACCTGCTCCATATCGCCCGAACCACGAAAGATATTGACTTACTTGAGATGCCGTTCGAAGCGTATTAGCGACAATATAATCTAAAAAGATTTTTATAATATTCGGTCGAACCGCTTTTGGTTTAAATGGCATAGGTGATTTTTGTACCTGCACGATACCGCGCGAACTAAAAACTATATCGACTTCATTGAGGTGCCGAAAAAAGAATATTAACGAAGAAATGATCAGAAAAAAATTTCATAATATTCGGTCGGGCCTTTTTTGTTTAAATAGAAAAACTTCGGCTAATTGTCAGAAAGACCTTAAATTGACAAGTTTTGCTAATATCTAATAAACTCGATGGAGTGAGACCCGTTCTAAACGAAGTGATCTTTTTGGGGTACTGCACAGCGATACAAAACATCATTTGTCAAAATCCGACAACCTTTCAAAATCATGCAAAAATTTCGTTACTCTTTACAAACAGCGCGAATTTTTCAAACCTTGGATTAACACTTTTTGACGGGGAATTGTTTTCTACGCGTGATACAGTTTCAGGAAATTGCGGTTCATCCCGGGATTTCCGGTAGTTATCGCTAACTTTTTTTTTGTCAAGTCTGACAAGTACTTAACAGTTACAGTTTTGCTGATATCTATGGAAAGCTTTGGAATTAACAAATGAAGTCATTCGCTTCTCAGTTTGTCAACGGCGCTTCAGCACGCTCAATACGAATTTGAACACCCGTTTTAGTACAGCGAACGAAATACGGAGGAAATGTTTGTTTGCTAACGTTCAGGAAAATCAAATTCTCTAGAAAAATCTTGTGGATTTGCCACTAATATAGTTATGTGAACTAGCTTCACTCGGGATTGCTTTGTCATCAATTCTGATACTAGCCAATTTTCCACTAGTCCTAAACGTATAACTATTTTGTAAGAAGTCAGTTTATTCCATCTTCGTTTATCATACCGGGAAGTTCATCGTGTGGACCGAAGGGGTCAAACCCACATCAGAACTAGTTTTGTTTTTCGGTTTGCAAAATATTGTTTCAGGTCTATTTTTTGAAATGCGGGCTGTTTTGGGGGGATCATCATGACCCTCGTGACCACCCCCTTGGATCCGCGCCTGATGTGAGACCTACAGAATTTTCCTTGCAACATTTTATTTTGATAATCAAATTATCTACAACTTTCGTAAATTTTTTTTTACTGAAACGAGTTGAATCTCATCAACCAAGAGATGACATGTCCGCTTTGGTGGAGCGGAGAAGAGCTAAGGAAGGTTATGACAGAAGGAATCAGGAATGTGAAGAGGGAAGAAGAAAGAAGCAAAGTAATGTAGGTAGGAAAGTGGACAAGGCGAAGGACTGTGGGGCTGCCCGCGATTCGAACCTGGGACTTCTGGGAAGATAGTCGGACATCTTACTCCCTCCATATGCGGAACAGGAATGCATATACGCTTCGTGCTTTATTTATTCTGGAACTGACGTCTTCGACGACCGCAGAATTTATCTACCAGTTCCAGGTCAATGTTATTCAGCGCTGTCTGTTCAAGCGTATTTGCATTTATCTGCATCTCTTTTATTTTAGTCGGATTCAGCCTTAAGCCTGCTGGATTACTTTCTGTGGCCCAATTGTTTAGCATGTTTTTGAGGTCCGGGTGTCTGTGGGCCAGCAAACAGATATCATCCGCGTAGTCGAGATCCCTGAGGCGGTCTAAAAAATCCTATTTCATGTCGTACTCCTGAGCTCACCTCAAAGCTGTCGGATAATTTTCTATTAAGGAGAACTTTGCATTTGGAACATTTTGCCCACAGTAGATAATAAACAGATGCCTCTCCAGTTGTCGCTTATTGTTAGATCCCCCTTTTTGGTATTTTGACTATGATACCTTCCGTCCAATGCTCCGGAAACACACAGGTGTTCCATGCTATTTCCAGGATTAGCTGTAGCGCATCTGCTATGAGGCTTGAATCTGTTTTCAACAATTCTGGCGGGATGCCATCTTTTCCAGCTGCTTTACCATTTGCCATTGCACGAATTGCGGTTACTATTTCCGTCTTGGATGGTCCCGGGTGGGGATTCTTATTGGCTGTGCATTGTTGCTATTTTTCTGAGGTTCATGTGCAAGTGAACCATTCACGGCGGAGAAGAAATATCTCTCCATCTTTAGAGTTGTTCCTCGTTAGCACTCTTAACGGCAAGTTTTTTTTTGTAGAGTGCTTTTCCGAGAGCTGCTGATTTGGTACAGCACCTTACTGTTGCCTGTGTTTGCCGCGTTTTCCGCTTTTACTGCGAGCTTATTTATCTGCTGCCTTTTAATACACCGGGCACTTCTCTTTACCTCCTGGTGTAATTGGGAGGATTACCGTTCAAATTGGCGACGTCTTTCTGGGTCGCTTGTAGAGTTCACGTAATTTTTCAGTGCCAACCTGCCTTCTATTTTTTGCCAGATTGTGTCCAAGATCCAGTGTTGCATGTTGCTTTGGATATAACCGATGCTCGTTTCCGCAGCTGTCAATATAGCGCCCTTTGTCGTACTCCACAGCTCTCCAATATTTTTGTCGTCAGAAACGGTTTGCTGGTTTAATATTTGTTGCAATTTTCCAGCAAATTCTCGCTTTTTAGCGCTCTCCCGCAAGAGGTCTACGTTAAACCGTCTACGGTTTATAGCATCGAGTTAAACCTTTCTGATTGCGTCGATTTTAACGCGAATAGTTCCTACTACCAAATGGTGGTCGCTTCCAGTCTCTGTTCCCTGAAGCTCCTGACATCCTATAATATAGTTCTCCATCTGCGGCTGACGGCCACGTGATCTATCTAATTTCTAGTTCTACCATCAGGCGATACCCACGTCTCTTTGTGTATCTTCTTGTGGCAAAAGTAAGGTCCACCTACCATGAGTTGGTCGGAACTACAAAAGTCAATTTCCAATTGTTAGTTCAAGGCCAGTGTTGTTACGGCTGATCTGTGTGTTTAAGTCACCCATTAATACAATGATGTCTCAACTTAGAATAGAGCGAAGAGCCTCATACAGTCGCATATAGAACTCGTCTTTGATGTCATCTTCTGCGTCTTCAATTGGAGCATAGCATTGGCTACCGTAGTACTTCCTTAGTCTGTTACGCAGGCGCACGGTAATAATCCTATCACAAATTGGTGACCAGCTAATGAGGCTGGACCTGGCTTCTTTGGAGGGTATTACGCCAACGCCAATCCTACGGCTTTGAGTTTCGTTTATCCCAGTATATAAGGACCCCTCGTTTGGTGTTCCCCGCATCGTGCCATCTGGTCTCGCTAAGTCCCATGATCTTGATCTTATATTGATTCATCTAGTTAAGGACTGTATCCAGCCGCCCTTCAGTTAGCAGTGTTCTCACATTCCATGCTCCAGTTCGTGTCCTTGTTCGAAAAGCAAAGGTCGTTGTCGTGCTGTCTGTCCGGTTCCGAGGCATTCTTTGCCGATCGTAGCAATGGTTTTTTATATGAGCTGTGATATTTGCGATTATTTCATCAAGCTTATAATTTTTTAATCGCGGATGTAACTCTCGACAAGATGTCACCCTCTGCGCCGTTAGTTACCGTTATCGACTGACCACAGACAAAAGTTGAACAACCTGAGGAATCTTGAGATGTGACGGATCATCGACATGCAAACAAACATTGACTCACACCCTCACATATTATTTTTTATCCAAAAAACGTATCATTTTATAACGTATCTTTTAATTTTTTTAACATAAAATAACTTAAAACAACGGTTTTGTGATACAACCCTCTTAACTTGACATAACTGGTGATGCAAACATATCCCTCAAAGATTTGTTGTTCGATTAATTAAAATAATTGCAACCGATACAATTCAGTAGGTACGCTTTTCGGCCATCAAGATTAATCCCGATTCAACGGAATCAGCTTCTTTTACCTTCCTCCAGCGCAAACTCTGTTCAATTATCTCCTTTTAAATGGCCTGCCACCTTGATAGGCCGATCGGTAATGGTCGTATTCTGACTCCTCCAGAAACCGGCGACGAAATCGGCATTACGTTATTCTATCAGCTTTTTTTTATCTTGCTCAGTTCGAAAGGAACACTGTGTGGCTAGGGCTACGGAATCAGTGGAAAGTACTCGAGTAAATTCTCTTCAGTAGAGTCGAATGTAAAGTACTTAATGAGTACTTTTTACTTGTTCAAAAGAACTCGATTCCTTAAGAATCGACGAGTAAGTACCACAGAGGCACGTCAATTGAAAAGAAATGAGCAAAAGGATTCTACACGGAAACAAAAACGCTAATCGCAAATGGCTGAAATCTTGAGCAATATATCGAAAGACGAAGTTTGCACTATCATTCATTTTTTTTCATTGTGCTCCTTTAATCCCTCATGGGACATAGGACGGAAACAGTTGCCCTCCAGCGGACTCTGTTTTGCGCGACAGCTTTCAGTTCCGACCAGGATCTCCCAGTTGTTGCGGCTTCTGCTAGTAGGGTTCTCTTCCACGTTGTTCTAGGTCTTCCGACTCGACGGGATCCTTGCGGATTCCAGTCGAGGGCCTGTTTGGCTAGATTTTCGTTTTCGCGTCGCAAGGTGTGGCCAACCCAATTCCATTTCCTTCGCCTGATTTGGTCGTCTATCCTTTCTTGGCCGGCACGGCGCCATAGTTCTTCGTTTTAAATTCGCCATAGTTCTTCGTTTGAAATTCTATCCTGCCAGCGGATTTTTAGGATACGACGAAGGCATCTGTTGACGAAGACTTGTAGGCGCCCTGTGATGAATTGGGTGACTTTCCATGTTTCGCAACCGTACAAACGTACTGCCTTCACGCCGCAATTTGGTGTTAGTTGAGATCTCCGTTGATCTCCATATGCGGAACAGGCATGCATATGCGCCTCGTGCTTTATTTATTCTGGAACTGACATCTTCTTCTGCACCGCCATTTTCGGTAATAATACTACCGAGGTAGCAGAATTTATCGGCCAGTTCAACGTCACGGTTATTCAGCGCAGTCCGTTCAATGGTGTTTGCATTTATCCGCATTTCTTTAGTTTTAGTTGGATTTAGCCTTAAGCCTGCTGGACTACTTTCTGTTGCCAAATTGTTGATCATGTTTTTGAGGTCCTGGTGTCTGTGGGCCAGCAAACAGATATCATCTGCGTAGTCGAGATCCTTAAGGCGGTCTAACAAACCCCATTGTATGCCGCCTGTTCTACTATCTAGAGCGCCGACAAGGATGTCATTTATTACTATAAGAAATAATAAAGGCGAGAGTAGGCATCCTTGTCGTACTCCTGAGCTTACCTCAAAGCTGTCGGATAATTTTCCATTATGGAGAACTCTGCATTTGGAATTGTTATATAGGGCTTTTATCAATTCTATTATTTTATCAGGCAGTCCACGTCGCCGTAGTGCCTGCCATATAAAGCTCCTATTGACGGAGTCGAACGCTTTCTCATAATCTACGGAAGCACGGTAAAGGGTGGATCGGAATTCAGTAGACTGCTCCACTATTATTCGAAAGGTGTTAATATGATCAATACATGAGCGGCCCTTCCTGAATCCGGCCTGCTGCCTCCTAAGCGTTCGGTCTACTGCCTCACTTATCCTAGATAGTAATATATGGGACAAAATTTTGCCCACTGTAGATAGTAAACAGATGCCTCTCCAATTGTCGCATATTGTTAGGTCCCCCTTTTTTGGTATTTTGACTATGATACTTTCCGTCCAATCCTCCGGAAAGGTACAGGTGTTCCATGCTATTTCCAGGATTGGCTGAAGCGCATCTGCTATGAGGCTTGAATCGGCTTTCAACAATTCCTGCGGGATGCCATCTTTCCCAGCTGCTTTACCATTGGTCATCGCATGAATTGCGGTTACTATTTCCGTCTTGGATGGGGCTCGGGTGGTGATTCTTTGCATGATGCACAGCCTTCATTGTTGCTGGTTTCCTGAGGTTCCTGTGTAAATGAACCATTCAGGGCGGCGAAGAAGTAATCTCTCCATCTTTGGAGCTGCTTCTCGTCGCTGCACCGCAGCCTTCCATCCGCACTCTTAACGGCATGCTTTTTAGTAGAGTGCTTTCCCGTGAGCTGTTTAGTAATTTGGTACAGCACCTTACTGTTGCCTGTGTTTGCCGCGTTTTCTGCTTTTTCTGCGAGCTCATTTATCTGCTGCCTTTTATCACGCCGGACACTTCTCTTTACCTCCCGGTGTAATTGGAAGTACTCCCGTTCCAGTTGGTAACGTCTTTCGGGGTCGCTTGTAGAGTTTACGTTATTTTTTAGGGCTCTCCTGCATTCTATTTTTTGCCAGGTTGTGTCCGAGTTTACACTATATAAGGCACTAATTTGAACTGTTACGCTCACATAAAGGGTAGAGAACATGCTAAATTCCTTTTAATGGAAGATGTTGAAAAGCCAAATGTGGAAGGGACATGTATGTAGAAACAGCCAACAACGAGTTATATCAAATGACGAGATAGACTAAGTGACGTTGTTAAACTCAATACCCTTTGCTGGGTTGGATACGTTGAGCGCACGTCAGAAGAAAGAGCAGCAAAGAAGGTCTTTACTATCATCATCGAAGAAAAAAGACCTGTAGGTAAGCCGAAGAAAAGATGGACCGATACGTTTATAGCAAATGCGAAGACACTTCTCCAGATATCGAACTGGAAGTCCTCCAGAATTTGAGACTGAAGTAAAAGATTAAAGGAAGACAAGGAGCAAATTTGCCATCGTTTGCATAGGCATTCTGCTCTTTTTGCTTTGGTGAGGTACTTGGTCCAAAGGTATTGCGGCCGCTCTTTTGATCTCTTGTACTACTTGCATTGGCATTCTTGATAACTTTCAACGAATGGTTGTCTTATTATTGCGACTTGCTAGCTTATGAATTATTCGATTCCCGATTTTCTCTGTATTGCACGCGGATTCCAAGTTGGTGAATAGAGACGCACAAACCTTCTATGCGATAAAAGATTTCCAATTTTCGTTTCCAGTTTGCGTTTAGGATGTAAACTGCGTTAAACCTTCCTAAAGTGAGGATGACTTGAATGCAAATTTTGTACTCGGTACTCGTTTCCAACCTACAAGCAATGATATGAGTAATACATATTACTCGGTCAAAAGTATCGAATACTGATATGAGTAGAATCCAGCTAGCCAGCCAGCTTGACATTGTGCTAGCGTTTTCATCATTATTTAAACAATTAGATATACGACAAAATTATTTTTGACGTAACAAATTAGCGACAAATTTTATACCTAGACCCGTGTTTGCCGTATCATATACTTCGTTTCTATTGGAGCCGAGTTGAGTTGAATTGGAATTTGAAACTAAACGACTTTAACTCTATGAACTACACGGTATCATACTGAAGATGATAGACCAATGCATATAATTTATATATGGTTGTATTCTACGTTATATATTCCCACCCAGCGAGAAAACTAGCGAGGGGTTACCCTGGTAATCCACGAATTCTTCAATGATTTGTGTAAGCGCCTACCTGGTAATCGAAAAATTCTACTGGAAATTTAGGAAAATGGAGGTCTTTACGTTGTAATGAGTAGGTAAGCGACTAGGTAATGCCTTGTGAAATACTTTCGTTGGAAATGGGATGTGCTTTTGTTATTTGTCTTTGGCTTGTCGAAGCCTCTCTTCTTGAGTTTATTCCGTCGTCATCAATTTTATAAGATTAATTTATACCACTAACAATGAGCAACAAAATCAAAAAGATGTCTTGTTAGAAAAATCCTTACCAAATGTAGCAAAAATGGAATGGTACTTTCGGAAAGCATTGTTTTTATTTCTAAAAAGGGTAGCCAGTAATTTATTCTGCATGCCTTACATGGTAATCTACATATGTATTCACCTAATACATTTCGCCTCTGAAATAAGTCCTCGTCTGTAATGCCTACTGCAAGTGCTTACCGCCCTAGGACATCCCTATGTAAAAGTAACCTATGATTTCATCACAAAGGTAATGGGTCCATCTCATTACCACCTCGCTTACCTACCCATTACATTTCCCGCTGGGCAGCGGGAAAACTAGCGAGGGGTTACTCAGGTAACCCAAGAATTCTTCAATGATTTGTGTAACTGCCTACATGGTAATCGAAAAATTCTACGCAAATTTAGGAAAATGGAGGTCTTTACATTGTAATGGCTAGGTAAGCGAGTAGGTAACGACTTGTGTTGTGAAATACTTTCGTTGGAAATGTGATGTGCTTATATTACTCTTTGTCTTTGTCTTGCAAATTCTCTCTTCTTGAGTTTAGTCTGTCCTCAAAGTTCGTTCGGAGTGGGTCGTGACCAAGTGCTGTCAAAAAGATATCTTGCCAGTAAAATTCTCACCAAATGTAACAGAAATGCAATGGTAATTTCGGATAACAATGTTTTTAATGCTAAAAAGGGTAGCCAGAAATTTATTCTGCATGCCTTATATGGTAATCTATCATAATCTATCTGAGCGGGAAGCACCTTTCGCCTTGGCTTAGCTAGGCCCTAGAACATTTTGTGCTAAAAAAACCCCAGCAAAAGGCAAAGGTCAGCAAAAGAAAAATGTGCAGTCTGAAATCTCAACTTTATTAGTTCCATCCAACTTTATTAAAACTAATAAAATGATTCTCAAAAGATGCCAGCTACTCAACAGGAACATTTGTGCTAAGTAAACAAAAGCTAAAAGACGTGGGTAACTCAATTAAAATTTTACTACAAAAGAAACTTTGAGGTTGGGCATCACCATAAATCAATAGCTTCACAGAATACTTAAAGTTTGCGAGTTTCGAATGCAAGTTCGGTCTAACAAAGATATACAGGAGCTGGAGGGGAGTCCAACTTTGTGAAACTATCGAAATTACTGCTTCTGACCACTGAACTCAAATTGGTGTTTGAGAATGACTTCAGCAAAAAAACTTTACTTCGAAGAATTCCAAGAAAATTCGCCTAAATTAAGCACTTTACAGCCACCATTCCAAGATGCATCGCGATACAATTCAGCCAGGAAATCGTAAAATATACACTTGGAAAGTTCTCTTCTCTTGCCCGTCCCCAAAGCATCGCTGGTTCAGTTGAAATATTTAATGAAAAACTTCTTAAAAGTTAATCTAATTAAATCCAGGTAGATACATCCTCGCCAAGGGCTCTCTTCAGTTACTATGGCTTGTGTGAGTGCAAGATAAACCAGATCGCGATAAAATTAAACACAAATAAGCATTCAGTCCCACCGCAAGCAGTGTTCGCTGCAAGTTAAAGAAACCACGGCAAGAAGTTTTGTGTGAGAATTTCAGTTAGGATAAAACTTTTCGCAGTGTTTTACAGATTGAAAAGTATCCAAAACTTTAGTAATTAAATTTCTTTGCAGGACGAAAACTGTTACGTGAATGCAGGTTTGTCTTCGTCCTATACATTATACTAATACATCCCATTTTTTACATCTTAACGTATTGTCCTGCCCTGACAAAGTGCCTACGGGTTCGATGTCGAGAAAATACCCTAAAAAGATTTTCAATTTGTTCGGGGGAAATTTATTTGACAACGAGATTTGGAGGCTACAATTAAATTGCCTTGAATAGATATTTATGTCTGATTTTAAGCTTGCCTAGCTTTTTAACGACTAGAATAGAAGCCACAAAATCGATATCGGAAAGGAATTCGCTGCCGACTTCTATTGGTGAAAACTTAATACAAATTCTTTGACAAATACTTACGATAAAATAATTACTTTCGAAACAAAGGAGGAAATTTGTAGGTCATTCAAAGGCGATCATTGTACTATTGTAAATTAATTAGCAGTGCTTGCCGATTATATTATTTTGTAGTAATGACAAGAGGGCGTGCGTTCGTGAGCGGATTTATCTTAATTAAGCATTTTGAATTTTGTTTAGCGGTAATCCTGCTGACAATGGTAGTAGATTGGTTGATCTCACTACCTAGAACTCAAGGAGGGTATCTATACGGTACTCCTTCAACGATTTTTATGTGAAAGTCTAGGGCTGGCCGCCCATTGGATGGGTTTTATACGAATTTGTCTTGTTCGAGTACGTATAGACGTTTTCAAACCTCGTGACATCCCGCGCATCTTCCCCAGCTAAGCTCTTAAAAATGTTAAAAAGTTCAGACAAAAGCTTCACTTAACTCCTCCTATCAAATCACTTGCTGCCATGTAATCAGTCGCGACTGCGTATTGCTAAAGGGAGGTGTATTTTTCTGGGACTTCAATGATTATTTAAAAAATTTACAAATTATGACTGAAAAACACCCGTTTTTATATATTTTTTTATTTTAAGGTTTTTATATTTTACACATATGCCACAGAAATAATTTGTAGTAATTTCTACTAAAAAATACGATATTTGTGTTTTTATCACTTTGATTACTAGATTTTTGACATTTTCCGCCAGTCGCAAGCGCGCTTCTGCCTGGGGAGGCTGTGTTGCTTGCGGCTGCGGAGAACTCTCAATTTATGAATGAAAATGCTCATATCTTTAAAAGAAAATTGTCCAGCAATTCTTTCAATTTATTTTAAATTTAGGGATGAGAAATATTTCGTATAATTATAGTAAAATTATGCTTATTACCATGGATAAACTGCCTTTGTTGAGCAGGAGTTTTACATGTATTTCAAAGCTCTGCTCAATACATATAAAGATTACTTAACTTTATTCATCCGGCATGCGCACATCCCTTCCCAAATTATTTTGTTGAGTTTTTTCTGCGTTTGTTGCCTTTTTAAGTTAAAAGAGGGGAAATGATAGAACAAATTTTATGAAATTGGGCAACGAGGTGCGCAGAACCCTTCAAATTATTTGTGTCACGGAGTTTGAAAACTTCTATACCAACAATCTCGATACTCCGAGATGGTATCTCGCACACTAGGAGCGAGATAGTCGCTCGTGTAGGTGCGTGTACTTCCGAAATTCCGAAAGCAAGGAAGGTTTTTTATGCATTAGTGCGCGTTTAAAAACTTAATATTGGTATTGAAAAATTTATTAATTTGGTCTGCGATCATAATTGTTTATTGGATCAAAATGATTCGACATATCACTTACCAGTGGCGTAAAAAAAGGGGGGGGGGGGTCAAGGGGTCAAACCCATGGGCCTACGTAGAAAAAGCGGCAAATAGCAAAAAAGCCTATCTTAACACCACAGCATAAATTTCTAAGGCTTAAATTTGCGGAAAATGTAATGTCGTGGGACAAGGAATGGCAAAGTATTTTTTTTTTTTGACAAATCAAAATGAAATCTGGCTAATACTTTTGACATGATCTCAATCTCAAGGAAAAACCTGAAGTTCCTTGGAGTCGAAATTTTGTAGGAGGCACAGTAATGATTTGGGCCGCTTTTTCTGCTCGCGCAAAGAGTCCATTTTGTTGGATAAGTAGCCGAATGCTTGCTGCACACTAGATTTCACTTTTGGACGATGTTTTAGTGTCATTTGGAAAGGAAGCCCTTGGTGATATTTGGTTTTTTTCAATAGGATAGTGCACCAATCCATAAAGAAAGAGCTAGAGAGTGGTTTGAGGAGCAAAATTATCCCGTTTTGGATTGGCCGGCACACTCTACGGATCTAAATCTGGTAGAAGATTTATAAAGAATTGTAGTCAGAAAGGGGTATGCGCATGGAAAACGATATAGAATATTCAATGCCGGAGGAAATGCTACATACATTAGTGGCGATCATGAGAAAAAGAATTTTTCCAGTAATAAAAACAATGGAGGATCGACCAATTACTAAATAAAGTTAATTTATAAAAATTAGAACACTTTTTTCTTTATATTTTCTTACGGAACTTAATCAATTTCGCACTAAAAATGTTTCAAATTTAAATGTTTTTATATCCGGTACGGATTTTACCTTTATTACAAGAGCTAGCGATATAATTGCCACTCATTCGCAATCCCTAGAAAGGCAACTATGTTAAAATCATGTTTCTAGACTAGAACAAAATGGGTCTGAGGAAAACGCTCTGAAGTTTTGGGTGAACTTAAATCAATTTCGGACACTTTATGTGCAATTACTATATAAAAATCATCTAGATCTGTTTTAGTGACAGCTGTGCATTTCAATACTGTATAATTTCCGTACTTCGAGAAGGCCGAGTAATCAGGAGCCACGAAAAGGGCGCTCACTATAATTGTGGACTCATCGATCATATGTTAAGTAACTACAATGAACCAATAGTTACTAAGTACTCAACATTTTATCATTATAATAAATCAAAAAATTGAATCGTTTTTTAAATTTTGGGTGAAATAACTAGTAGTTTTGTGCACATTATGT
>OX465281.1:52817054-53337384 GCA_949987705.1 Thereva unica | reverse complement strand
GAAGTAAATTTATAAATATTAAAATAATTAATCAAATAAGACAAACTCACCGATTCGCATCCATATTAGCCAAATGTCACAACAAAACACATAAATCAGCTGCTATGTAAAATTGATATACATAACAAGAAGGGACATATACACAATAATTGAAGCAAAATTCCAATTCCAATGGCCCCCCCCACATTGCCTTCCAAAAAATTGCCATTGTCAGGAACGAAATAAATAACGCAGCCAGTCGGTCGGGAATTTCAGATCACAATTGATCTTCGTTGCGACTCGAGCTCGAAGAAATTCTAATAAACAAGTGATCTCAACCCAAGGTACATGGAACGTCTCGAGTTCATGTAATATCAAATAATAATTTACATCTAACGTATCGAGCTGGTGTAAATTAATCAAAATCCAACTTGTACATTTTACGCAACGAGTTAATGTACAAATCACGTTAACCTGAAATATTAAGTGGCGTTTACATTAAAATATTTCTAACTAACATTGAATTTCAGCCCTCCCAATATTGGCGTACTTAGAGGCAGCATCTAATACGAGTATCTAAACGAACCCACAACAGCAGCTCCAGGACATCCAGTCTCAGATTCAGCAACGGCAACATTGCTGGAAATTAAGAAGAACCAAGTAAAGCCTAATAAAGCAATTTAACCAAGGGTGACTATTAATATTAATTTTAAGTGTATTGATTTAATTAAGTGAAATATAAATAAACTTGAATTGTTATTTTATCCGAACTAAACCTGATAAATGTTTTACTAAATAGCTTGAAGTTATTATCTAGTGAACTTTATTGAATTTTAATAGTTAACTTAATGTTTATTTGAATTAGTGAAATTATATTGAATTTTAAAATTGTTAAAGAATTGAAGTTTGTTAAATAAAAGTTCGAATCGTCAAACAAGGTTTATTTCTCAAGCTGCCCTGTAGTCCACTGAGTTTTAGGCATTCTAAGCCCTAACACTTCTTAACTAGGAACATATCAAGGAGGACTAAAGTGAAACTATATAGAACTCCCGTAAAGCCAATACTACTGTACGGATCTGAAGCCTGAACATTAACAAGTAACGAAGAACACCTCCTAGGCCATGTTGCCACTCTGACCTACTTCGATTAATCATCGTAAACGGTTTGTCACAGTCAAGAGTGGCAGTAATGTTATCGGACAAAGATATTATTGGCTCCATGTTCAGCTCCTTAAGGATCGATAAATGCTCCAGGAGGTCTCCCGAGGAGAATAGTTCCCGTAGATGCAGCACCCCCGCCAGAGCCTCTTTTTTCACTACTAGGTGTAGCGGAGCGAGGTTCAGTAGTGCCTCCATAGCCGCAGTCGGACCGGTGCTTTTGGCCCCTGTGATAATGTAGTTTATTGTGTTACAGTTAAGATTAAAAACATCCTTCTTTACACGTTATATTTATTTCTGTTACTTCACTTTTTATATTACAACTAACCCTATACATATATAAATTCGTTTTTATTTTGATATTAACATTCGATTTGATATTTATATTACAAAATCTCTTTTTTCTATATGTTTTCACACGTCAAAGTTTTTCATAATCTGACAACTAACTTATTTAATTAATTTATTGTTTCCGATTTATGTATATTACTTGATGCAAGTCGACTATGCTTTTTTGGCACAGTCTTTTGCAGTCAAGTAATAGGCGAGCGGTGGGACGATGTCCCTACAATACCAAGAAAGGCCAATCTTTGCACCCTGGCCTTGGGCCACCATGGGATGGATGCATACGTGACCATGGGCCTTAAGACCGTCGTGTAAAGCCAAATCTTTAGCCTATGTTTGAGGCCCTAGGTTTTTCCTACAAATTGGCGACAAGCATGGAGAGATGTAATTGCCGTGGCAGTTACTCTCTCAATTTGTGATTTCCAGGAGAGCTTTTGATCCAGGATTATGCCTAGATACTTAGCCTCCGTTGAAAAAACCATTTTTTTGCCGTCCAAAGAGGGATCTTTTAAATTTAACTTCCTTCTATTAGTAAATGGTACGATGACAGTTTTTTGTGGATTAATATCCTAGTTCTTGCTGCGGCACCAGCTATGCACATGTGACAGAGCGGGGTCGGAAATGGTACTATCGTGACCGCCGCTATTGGCGATGCCCCACGGGTTTTTTATGTAACAAGGGGGCCGCAGTATCCCAAAGTTTTGAAACCACTGGGGTAACGGCATAGAACTTATGGGAACACCCCCGTACTCTACGCTTTTATTTTTTATTACGTTTTCTAAGAATTCAGATTTTATGCCTTGGAAGTGTGATCTAGTTTCTCTTGTAAAAAATCCCATTAGATTTGCTTGTAGTTTCGACATGTGTAGTCTAACCCAAGTAGTCTAGCCTCGAAAACGGATATATTTGGCTAATATTTTCCTATATGTTAAGATTGCCACCTGGTGTATACATTCTAAGTGAACAATCCAATAAATAAATTTAATATTTTATGTTTTAAAATTAAATCAATACAGTGTTCCAAGAATGCACAGAAGAAATAAATGATTCAATAAAATTTAAAAATATATTTGATTGTCATCTTCAAAATACTATAAACACTAAATAATACTGTATGCAAAACAATAAAAGCTAAGCC
The DNA here is from genome assembly GCA_949987705.1 of Thereva unica. Taxonomy (NCBI): domain Eukaryota; kingdom Metazoa; phylum Arthropoda; class Insecta; order Diptera; family Therevidae; genus Thereva; species Thereva unica. The sequence goes on along the minus strand of OX465281.1, from coordinate 53,334,765 downwards.
TAATTTAATAAAAATAATATCAAAAATTTCCATCGAATTCAAAATAGAAGAGGTAGCGTGTCGCTTTTCTACTTTAATATCGAAATCTGTACCTTCTTAATAAATAAATAAAAAACACACAACCAAACCAATCTAAAAATAAAATCACAAATAACTTATATCAAAAAAAAAATAAGATTAAATTTTACGAAGAAACTTTTAACCACTACGAACATTTCAATAATAATATGTATTCGTAAAAAAACACAATTGTTGTAAATAGAATTTGAGTAAAACAAATAAATAACAATGATTAACAATTTGGTAGGTGAAAAAAAAAAAAATTAAAAATAAAAAATAATTATAAATATAAATAAAATAAAGATTTAAAAGAAAAGTATAAAATATTAGATTATATTTTATGAGGCAACACTATAAAATTTGGAATGGGTAAGTAATGTTGAAAGTTTATTGTTAACTCTACCACCTTCTACCAAAAAAATATTGTAAACAGGGAAATATGTAATATGATAAAAGAAAATGGTTTACATAAAAATTAAATGTATTTTTAATAAAGCACAAGAAACAATGTGATATATATTTTAATGTACTTTATTACAAAATAGTATTATCAAAAAGTGAAAACAAAACAAAAAATAATTTTCGAAATTAATAATATTTGTTATTTTTTTTTTTTTTTGCTTGTGTTTCTATTTAAATTTTTCTAGCAAGTATCATTAAAACGAATTTAGTAGAGAAGCATATGGTTCATTAAGAAATTGTAAATAAGTTTCGGGTATGGTTTAATGTTGGTTCAAAATTCATATTCTAAATTCAATTCAAAAATTATTGAGGAGTAAAAAAAAATTCAGTTCGAATTCGATTTATCTTCGATGTACATATAATAATAACGCTATTCGACGTCGACTGAAAACCACACGGAACGCGATGAAAAACCATACTATGATTAACTATGATAAATTTTTGTCATGTTTTGAAATTGTTTTTGGTAGGAATTTACATATCACCCTGTATTTTTGTAGTCCTATGAGATATTTTCATAAGTAAGGTAACTGATATTTTCAGGAGTAAGGTAATCTAATCTGTAAAAGTCAAGAATCAAACCTACCAACTCCAACATTTATGAGTCTTCAAAGTCAAATTTTTTTTTCTACTTAAATTTCAATTTCAACCACCTTTTTTCCCCAAAAAAATAGCTACGTATTTCAATATTTTGTTTCTAAAATTGGAAACCATGGACAATTTTCTATGAATAATGTCTGGGCAATTTTATGGTAGGGCTTTTACTTATGAAGTTATAAGCAATTTTTGTGGTTTGAGTTAACTCTTCTAGTCTAAAACTCGAGAGCACTAAGATGGGGTAAGTTCAGGGCCACCCCAATCACAGGGTAAATGGTCCATAACCCCGAGGCCCAAGCCATTTGGAGGCGGCAACTATCGTTGGTGTTATATTTGTTTGTTATGTTTATTTTTATTAGTTATGTTTATTTAAAATCTATTCATGACAAAATCTTTTCATGACAATTTCCAGTTCTAATGAAATAGAAAAAAATATGTGGGAGATCTGTTTTGGTGAACCGAACCCAAAGTTATTTTAACATTTGCGCTCCTAAGCCGTTGTATGTGTTAAATAGGGACAACTTCATATATACTTTCCCTCAGTAGTTACCTCCAGAATGAGGCCTGTTATAATACATCAAGGCTAGGAAGACTTAGCCTTGATAAAACAACCAAAGATAGCTTGGTGATGCCTCGTAAGGATATTGCCAGAATCTTTTTGATAATTACCGGATGTTGGCCAATTGGTCATAGTGCAGCCACATTGACAATAGTTCTGTATAACACTCCCTACTGTAGTTGCGGAAATTAACAAGCCGGTGATGCTACGTTTTTCACGATTTCGGCTACAAAACGATGCACCTCAGCGCCAATTATTTATTTACTTATTCGTCTACAGAAAAAATTCTTACAGACTACTAACAAACAAATTGTTACATTTAAACATTAACTAACTTGTAAAACATACAATCATTATAATTGTAATTTGTAAGTGTACAGATTTTAAAACACAAAACGTCTCTGACCAGAGCCGGATTACGAGTCTGCGGGGCCCTAGTCAAAAAATATTTTGGGGCCCCATTGATCAAACTTTTTATTTAAGTGTATACATTAAACTCCAATTTTTAATTTACAATCTATCTAAATAGGATTTTATAATTTTGTTTAAAAATTTATGACAAATTGCAATATAACTTAAGTACAAATTAATGCAATATTTATGCATTTCACTTAGCAATAAATTTTATTAATTAATAAATAAGCATTCATTAATTCTTTTGCCGAGCGAAATCTTTTATTAAATCGTCAAAATTTAAGGGAGTCATAACATGAGATTCAATTGATAGTAGAGCCAGTGAACTCAATCTATCTTGTCTTATCAAAAGTACGTAATGTTGAAATTGTGTCAATTCTCCAGTAAAGATTCAAATCCAGATCCTCAAGATACGATGCGACAAGAGTTTTAACGTTAGATAATAACTCATCGTTAGACAAATCCCTGGTTTTACTAGAAAGAAAACTTGTCCTATAGAAACCTGGATCTACTTTTCATCTGGGCTTGCAGAATGGCAATGGTCCCAAAAACAGCTGAAACCCGAAATTTATCTCTTGCATTTAAAACTACGTCTCCTGCTTGACCATCATTACCCTGTCTACTCCGAGTACGTCTTCGAGTAGAGTTTTGTTTATAATCGACATCAAGCAGAATTAATTTCAACGCTTTTTCAAATTTGTCAAAATTTTCACGGAGATCCTGCAAGTAATTCGTCAACGATTCATAGAGATCACTGCAAACTTTCAAATTAATTTCCGCGCCTTGAAGAACTGGAGATGTGATTTCAAAAATGTCAAAATGTCATTTCATATTATAAACAATAGATAAATTAAAATATCCAGAAACTCTTAATTCAACCAAAGTCGCAGTGTGGACGTGCTTATTCATTAGTTCGCATATACATATGTAGTTTTCGACGAGTATGGCAGACTTCTTGTCAAAAAGGTTAATTTCGGAAAATTTTGAATATGATTACCTTTTCCACGATTTCCTTAATTTAAAATGTGCGCGGCCAAAACCCCATCAAATTTAGCAATCAATCCCAGCAGTCTAAAATAATTTCCGTTATTGACGGAACTAAATTTCTCATTTGACCCTCGGAAAGATAACCCTCGTTGCAAAACATGATACCAGTATTTGAATTCTTCCGCTATTAGGTCATCTAAAAGAGACTTCAGTCCAATTCCTTTTCTTCGAGTAAATTATGCAGGCATACCTCTTTATGATTCTATGAATTCTCATGTTGATCAATGACACCCTTATTACGTCACTTAACCCGGTTACGAAAAGACCTTTGATCGAAAAAGTTTACACTGAACCATTTCACGGTGAATACGGCAGCCATTTTCGAGTATAATTTTCACCATTTGCTTTCGAATTATGAAATAGAATTTGTGGGCAAAATCTTGTTTGTTGCCCATCTTGAAATGTCCTGCGGGAGTTTTTAAATGGCCGTGAATGAACTTGACAATTTTGCGGTCTTTAATTTATTCAGTAGTTGGTATTATCCGCATTAAATGCAGTCCATCTTCCAGGATCGTTGATTCTATTATTTAAATTAGCAAGATTTTGAAATGGATAATTTTCGTTATTGACAATAAGCGCTTGATCCTACATTTCTTGCACTATTTCCTCTTCAGCCACATCCTCCACATTATAAGAAACATGGAGGTTGAAGGTGATGCAGATGATCTTGATGATGGGCAATGGCTTGATGATATCCTCATTTTTCTTCGGCTAGTATTCTTTTTTGAGACCGACTTGGATAATTTATTTTCATTTTAAATTTATATTAGACTCTCATTAAACCATCCTTCGGCACTGTCTATGACAAACATAAAGCTTTTCTTCTGAATTCTAAAATTTGTAGTCCGACAACTACATCGAGGACATGGACATCAGACATCTTGGATTATACGAAGGGGTCTGGAGTTCTATAGGGACCTGCCTAAGGCGTAATGAGTGAACGATTTTTGAATTGATTCAAAATCCGTTTTATATGAACGAACAAATAGATTCTATTGAACCCGTTTTATATGAACGGCTAAGAATTAGCACCAAACTACCGAAAAAAATTCTAAAATGGAGCGAACTAACGATACATACGGAAATCACACGAGTTGCGTTTTACTAGGGTTCAGTACTAAGTCATTTTTTGAGCACCATTCCTTGAGTTTATTGAGTTCAGCTGTTATTGTCATTGGGCACCCTTCTTGTTTAGGTAAAATGATGTTTTACATTGTTTTTTATAACATTAAGTTTATTGTAGCCTGTCGAATCTACATTTTTATTTTTTAAAAAATATTGAATTTTTTAAATCATTCCCAGAATTTCTTAAAAAAATATTGTCTATATGCTCCTCTACTATACGCCATTGAAACTAAAATATATTTTTTAAAACTAATCAAAAAGAAACAATTTACAGTTAAAAGTTATGCGAAATAAAAATTTTAGTACATTTTGTTTAAAACAAAATTAAAAACATAACTTTGAATTGTAAAATTAATATAATAAAAGAAAAATTTGAAAAGAAACGTTTATAATTTCCTTTACTAGCTTGCAGCTATTAAAAGCTAGGTTCTTTTTCATATTGTGTTCAAGAGCCCTGAACCCTTTAATGGAATAAGAGAACCACATAGGTAGTTACTATCAAAGCTTTTAAATAAAAATGTATTCCTATATATATACATCTAAATTTCTAAACAAAAATGAAATGTAGTTTTCATGTCTACTTAAAAAAAAATTGTACATACACTAGTAGAATTACTATTATTTTTAGTAGTTGTTGATAAAGTTAATGAAGCGCTTGAAATATATATATTAATAATATATAAAATCAAAAATATATATATGAATGTTACTAAATAAAATGTTATATAAATATATTATATACATGTATATTCTATATTCCTGAAAAAAAAAAACACTTGACGTTGTTAAAATATTATAAGCTCAGCAAAAATAAAATAAAAAAAAAGATATTTTGAATCAAAATAAATAAGGTAATTAAGGGACATCCAAACAATATAATATATAAAACTATACATATTAATAATAATAAAATTCTAAGGAGGAAACGGTTAAATATATATTATAAGCCTTGTAAATATAATAGTGTTCAATGTAAATCAAATAAAGGTTATTAATATATGAGAATTGCTTCATTGAACTGTTTTTCAATATTACAGTGTTACAGCACACCAGTTGTGAAATGTTCTGGAATGGAGCTCTTAAGGTAGGAATAGTAGGACTTGGAATAATTTTTTATTTATAGAAGATTAACTTCATTTCTAATATTCATTTCAAATGAATGAAACTAAATTACAATTCTGCCTCTTTATAAAAATGTACATAACGCCCCACCGATTGCCAGTGTTGCCAGATCGATCATTAGTGCGCTTCTCATCTGAGTGAGCTATAGGGAACTCTATACAGTGGTGGACTAGCGGAGGCGGAAGAGGCGGTGCGCTCCGGGCCTCTGCCCGAGTAGCAATTTTTTTCTGAACATGGTCAGGAGCCGATTAGGCATGCCTGAAAAGTCTAAGGCATGTAATGTAGACGGTGCATAAGGGGTTAGGACCCGATCAGGTTTGCCTGAGGAGGACCTGATCAGGATTGCCTGATCATGACCTGACGTGGTCTGACCAGGAACTGATGTGGTTTTCCTGATCAGGAACTGATTTGATTTGCCTGCCCAGGACCTGACCGGGATTGATCTGCTTTGCCCGTTTAGGAACTGACCAGGATTGCCTAATTTGGAATTAATTAGGATCTTCTAATCTGAAATTATGGGGTTAAAAACAGATAATTTACAAAGAAGATGAGTTTAGGACACCCATTTCCCAAGGACTGAGACAACCATCGTTTTACAGCCTCACCCCAGCTGGTCAAATCTATCATAAACGGAGCGGGAATTAAATGGGCCGTAAGCACCTTCCAGCCCTATAAATCACCAGGGTCTGATGGCATGGTGCCGGCATAACTGCAACGCACGCTTAGTCATATCATGCCCTGGTTGCAGGCCATGTTTACCGGGTGCCTTCAAATTAACTGTATTCGCTCTAGTTGGAAAGAGATAAAAGTTGGGAGGAAAAGCTTCCCATACAACATCCAAAGACCAGGCCAATGAGCCTATCATCCTTTTTAATTAAAGCTCTAGAAAGGCTAATTGAAATATATCTAAGGCAGACGATACCAACCTCAGAACTCTCTGGCGAGTAGACGCCTATAGTAAGGGCAGATCCACGGATATTGCAATTCACTCATTAGTTTCAACCATAGAAAAGTCACTCGCAAGTCCAAAGAATATACATTAGTAGCTTTCCGTGACATAAAGCATTTAACAACGTGCTTCCGCAGGCCATTACCCTGGTCTTGGCGAATCTGAGGGTCGGCAGGATCACCAGCTCAAGCCTTGGCGACTGCTCGACCCGAAGGTCCGTCAACAGAGGTACGGTACTGTGACTGCGACAGCTACTGCGACGCATGGATGAATTGGGACACCACTTACTGGCGTACGCCTTGGAGATATCCAGAGCAACCAGACTGGACTCACCAGATCCATGAATAGTCCACGGAAATGGTACTTTAACATTGCAAAAATGCAGGACAAGGTTTTATTTTTGGGTTGTGTAGGGGGGTCAGTGTGAGCTTAAGTTTGAGTTTTCGGGATTCTAACCCCCCCCCTTTTTGGCAGCCATCTTTGAAAATATGTGGAAATGGTTTTTCCAGTATATCTCCGAAACTGTACATCTTACAGAAAGTTTACTAGAAAGAATTAAGAAGTTATAAGCCTTAGAACACAAAAATTAGTCACAATATTTTCTTTTAAAGTCTATAACTTTTCCTTCAACTTTAACAAAAAAAATAATAACAATTTTTTTTTTTTTTTGGAAGGAATAATTTTCATTCATAGCTTTTTTAATTTCATTCACTATGAAGGGTTTTACAGCGCCCCGAAAGTATAAAAGTGACAGATTTTCTGAATATTTTTATTACGATTTTACCTCCTACTTGCCTTAGAAATTAGCAATGACCGGTTCCAAGTAATAATAATGAATGAATGACTTTACGTTATAAGAAATGCCGATGTTTGAGTAATGTAATAAAATTGTTTCGCATTTTTTTGCGTTCTTTTATTGCTGTTATGCTATGTTTTAGAAGGTACGATATGGTTTAAAATGAAATTCTTTGAATAATAACATGTATCAGTTACTCCAATTTTTTAAAATAATTTGTTTTAGGGCTGCACAAAAACGTGTCCATTTCCCTGGACTAGAAGACTTCGGCTGAAGTGTTCTGTAATGTTGGGTACACACCGGCCCAACGAAGGCCAACAACGACATTTGACGTTGGCATTCGGAGATACGTCCATAAGCATTTGTTGGTTTAGCAAACGATCGTTGGGACGGGTATTCGGTTTAGTTGCATCGAAGAGTGCTATGGATGACGACAAAGAAATTATTATATCTAGTTTCATATACCTTAATGAAACATTAAGGAATAAGAAACGAAAGCGCAGGTGGTGGATCGCAACATTCTTTAAAAATAGAAAACATTATGGTAGTTTTCACTTTACTTCACAAGGTGCTTTAATTTAAATTTCTTAAAACGCCACTAAAAATATCTTGCACAAAAATCCATACACGTCAAATTCTTAAAATTTCGGCCTTGGAGCCTGTCAATCGTTGGTTAAACTTCGATGACCGTCCACACCACATTCGCTCAAATGGCATGTTTCCTTTGATGTTACCGCCACGCTACGGGTTGCAAGCGAACGCCAACGAATCTTCGTTGGCTTTCGCTAAACCGTCCACACCCACTGACATATAGTCCACACAGAACCAACGAACGTCAGCGAATCCCATTCGTTGGCTTTCGTTGGCCCGGTGTGTACGCGGCATAAGACAAATTAAAAGATCGCCAGTGGATCTTTTTTGTCTGAAGCCATACTGTCTGTCGTTTATAAGTAGGTTGGATTCTATAGATATCCCATAGGCTTTTTGTTGATTATCGTCTCCATGGTTTTGGTTTGGTGGTTTAGAAATAATTGCTATTGAGCGGTAGTTGGAGTGAAGGCTGAAGTCACCTTTTTTCGGAATAGGCTGAACATGGGCAAGTTTTCAAGATTCGGGATGAACTGCGGTGAAGTATGATAGGGCAAAAAGTTTGCGCAGAGGTTTAGCTAAAGGTGGGGCGCATGGTTTTTAGACGATACGAGGTATATTACCGGATCCAGTGGATTTGTTGACATCGAGCACCTAGAGGCACCTGTACACTTCGCGAGACCTGAAGAAACCCCTGTCCTGAATAGGCGTTATAGTCCAGTAAATAGGTCGAAAAAGGCCTTCGTAATGCGAAAAATACCGCACGCGATTTTTTTTTACCAAATGTTTTTAAATATTTTTATGAGCTTAAATTCGAAATGGCGTCATCCCCACCCTTATGCTTCACTTACAATGAAGGGAAACGCGTTTAATTCTATATCTCAGAAACTATGCGTTTTACGACAAAAATGTATATAATCTTTTTTGTAGATAAATAAGTGATTTAACTTTTTTGTTTAGAATTCTTTTTTGTAAAGTCAATATGTTCGGAGTTATAGTGCTTCAAACTTTATATCTTACTTTCTTTGCACTATATTTCGTTAACGGTTAGCCCGCCATGAAAAGGTCCTTCCTAAGACTTATAGAACACACGATATCTATAATTTTTGCTTGTATCATTTTCAGATAGGGCTAATATTTCACGAGTTATAGCGCTTTAAATGTCGGAAAATGAAAATTCAAAAAAAAAAAAAATCGTAATATCTTTTTCTTTCCCCGTTTTATTACAAAACTGATTACATCGTGTGTTGAGCTCATCATTGCCCACAGTTGTTGCCTTTCCTTTTTTCTATAAAGTTGATATTTATGGATTTATTACACCTCAAAAGTTTATTAAAAATGGTTTTTTGCAAATATCTACCCAGCAGGCAAAATGAGCTCACAAAGCCAGAAATTTGTCTTACAACTCACAATGAGCTGAATATGAGGAAAATATGACATCCCAAATGCCAAAAAAAATTAAATCAGTTGTGAGAAAATAAAATGAGATCATAATGAGAGGAAAGTGAGAAAGAAACCGAAATTGAATGTCCCACTTAATGTTCATTGATTGGAAGGTTGTTATGAGCTAATTATGAGCAATTCGTTTGATGACAATTTTTAAGACTATTATCGTCATTCCCAATTTGACTTTTTCAAGTAAAAGACTGAAATTGTTAATGAAGTTTGTAACCGCGGTATCCTATGCTGGACAAAAAATTGCTACAAAAATATAAAAGAAGTGGAAAGTTCACCAGAGACAAGCGGAAATATACCTATATGAGAATGGCATTCGAAACTTCTCAAGCTGGTCAAGCCTCTTCTAGTAGTACTGCTTCAAGTTTTTTTTAGATGAGAACAGCGGAATCATCGAATTTTCGGATGAGGAAGAATCAATTCGAATGAGAAATGAAGTTGATAATTTGGGCGACTTATCTGAATAATTTGACGATAATGATGATATCAATATTAGAGTAGGAGATGTAATCGAACAAATATTTATGTATACATATCCGTGGCTTTGAATTTCCTAATTTTGACATCAGATTCGTAATCAGCATGCTCAAAAATATATCTATATATATATATATATATATATATATATATATATATATATAAGGAGATGGGTGTTTCCATAAAATTAAGGCGACTTTTGAAAGTAATTTGTCTTCATAATATTTAAGATGCTATTGCCTTTCCTAATAGTGGATATAATGGGTGATTAATTTGTTTTGTCATACCTAAAGGGGCCAGTCACTTTATGCAGAATTTTATGAGAAATTTTGAGTTTTGCGAATTTAGGCATCTAGGGACTGACTGTTATGATTAACAATGGACGTTGGTGGGTTGAAACCTTAACTTTTACAGTTTTAGATAGGTGGGAGTGTTCTGCGTAGATTGCTGCCTTATTTAATAGGGTTACCAAAATACAGAGTAATAGGTAAACTTCTACCAAAAAATTTTCAAAAAGGCCCTAGCGGCTAAACCGTTTTGATTCTCCCGCCCCCACCTATACGATTTTTTGTGCGTATATCCAAGACCTATCCGTAGCCAGGCATTTTGGCATTTTCACTGATACATCCTGTATAATTATAAGTTAACGTCAGCCTCTGAATACTCTCGTCAATCCCTAGCAGCATTAACAGCTAGGGCCTGACGGTCTAGGGACTGACGATTCTGAGGAAAACTTAAAAAAAAATACTGCTCGACCACTATACTACGATATCTAACACTATCTACCGAACAAGGCCGATAAACCACTTGTAAATATTAATTAATTAATGTAAATTTCCTATTATTAAACTATAAAATTATGTACTTGGCTAGGGACTGACGTAGTGACTGGATCAGCACTACTTGGCACAGCAAATCTCGCCTCTACACTTATTTACAAAATGGCCGCTGCGGTTATGGCGGTCTGTAGATAATTTCATCCCGTTCTTTAAAATCAACTGAATTACATTCCCTCTACACCCATATAATACCGCGAAATTTTAAAATCCGTAAATGGCTAGGGACTGATGATTAAAATTGAGGACACTAATTTCGACCTTAGAAAACACATTTATTGTTTTTTTAAATTGCAAAAAGTGATGAAATTAGTTGTAAATACTTTAATATTGAAAAATTGTAAAGAAAATTAAAGTATAAATTAAATTTTTTCCGAAATATGGATGCCCAAAAGCAAAATTTCGGTGCACGGACATGGCTAGGGACTGACGTTTGGGGTCAATAAATATGATTTCAAGAGTATAGTGTATTATTATTTTAAACAAAATTTGAGGAATAAATACAAAATATTTTGATTTGTTACTTAGTAATCTTAAAATAAAATAATATTAGTTATATCAAGTGAGGAGTGTAGCAGCCGTAACTGCATATGTGGTTTACTAAGAGAGTTGCGGCTAGTAGCTGGATTTCCGTTTTTAATCCTGAAGTAAATATAACTTATTTTATAAAAAAATACTTCACTTAGTGGTATTCCGTGAACTCATAACTTATCTCTTAATTTCGATTGAATTTTATAAATTTTTCTCGTTATTATACATAATTATTGTTTATTTCAATAATAAATGTTAACACGTCGCTTAACAAGTCATAAACCATTTAAAATTTAGTACATACCAGGAGAAATATTCTCCATTTTCAATATTTCGAATCTGTATTGTCGTTATAATTTTATGCAAGTTTCAATTTGCACTACGGTTTTTAAGCACAGAGCCGAACGCTTTACAAAAACAATGACCAAGTTCGACCTGCTGTGAAGCTTCAAGGAAAAACAATTAACCGTTTCTACTGCCGGGATTTAATAGTGCCAACAATACTGTAGTCAAACCAAAAGATGGAAATCCCTAAATCGAAACCTTTATTTTCGGACTTTTGTCCACGTTTTAGGCAATTCGTCCCACTGTGCGGTTGTAAGAAAACCTCCATCGTTAGGTATTTATTTAGACAAATCTCACAATGAGCTCATATTTAGCTCATATTATATTTGTCATTTATATACACTCTTACGGCGGCGTATACACAGTAGTCTCAATAGCGCAGTTGGTAGAATGTTCGCTTCATGTTTCAGTGACCCAGGTTCGAATCTCGTATAAAGCAATCGAAAAAAAAATATTCTCAAATCATTAGTAAAATATGAAAATATATAAAATATAAAATATAATAATATAAAATTATATGAATATACAAAATAGTAGAAAAAGACTTTAAACGAAAAAATTGCCAATCGCAAATAGATCATATTTAGCTCAATATGAGCTATAATGCCTGCTGGGTAGTCAACTACATATTTATTTACGATGACAAGTTATACCAACAAATATGTTTGTTAAACAAACATTTTTTTTAGCATTTATACTTTAGCTAATGTTCATACATATAATTAAGAAATTTCGTTGGCGTACGTTTGCAGAATCGGAATGATAAAAGAAGTTTGGACATTGTGCAACGTATTGCAAATGTTTCTGATGCCAAAGCTACTAGGTGCTAGGTATCATCATTCCTGTATGCGAGATTTGAAAACCACACCATCTACAGGGGGAAAAAAGGTCGTCCTAATAAAGAAATGTCCGTGGTGATACAAGTTATTAGTAGCTTTATAACGAACAGTGAGGAATGTCAATTTAGAGTTTCTGAGTTGCTCGCGTTAATCGACAGGGAAAATCGTCCGGAAATTCGTTTGTGTAAGCATTCACTAAGGTTCAAATGTTTTGGAAAATCGGCTACAAAAACCAAAGTGAACTTATTAGCTTTGCCTCCAACTAAAGATGCTGCTCGACTTCACTCATTTCGAGTATATCTTCAAGTGTAAACTTGGCTTGGTAATTATCAAGACCCGGAGGAGTGGGACTGGAAGCGAACAAGATTTGGCTTACAACCAGTCCCAATGACAATTGCTCCGGCTCCAGAAATTTTATTAAAATTAATATCCTGCAAATGTAGGATAAAATGTGGCGGTTCCTGGGGATGCCGCAAGGCCGGTCTCAAATGTACCATAATTTGCTCTAACTGCAGTGGAGGAAATTGCGAAAATGTGACGAAGGATGCAAACCTCCTTGAAAACAATGAAATAAATGAGAACATTTGCGAGTTTTCAAGTCTCCCAGATATATCATTCGACGAAGACAACGTCAAGTCATTAGATGGCAGCTTCATTGGTCTATTCCAGGGGTGGGCACGCATGAGGTTAATGAGAGCCGCATGTGGGTTTTTCATAATTGTAAAGAGCCGCATTATATGTTATATGTATTATGTAATTTCAAAAATCAAAAATTAAGAGCATTTCCACACCCGTCTGGAATATTCAATAATTTAAAGAGATACGTTTGGAGCCGAACTTGATTCAACGAAGAGCCGCATGCGGCTCTAAGAGCCGCATTTGCCCACCGCTATTCGATTGTCAACCGACATCTTCGAAACATATGAGGCTAAATAACATGTTATAGCATCATTGTTTCGTTTTGCTGTGGATTAGGCCTACTGGGGAAACCACAATAAAAAACGCGCCAAAAACTCGACTTCGTGGAAAAGCGTTTGTACGCCAACGAAATTTCTTAATTATATGTATGAACATTAATGTGTATCTATATGAAACAATCGGCGCTGAATTGCGGCTAAACTATAAATCCTAGAAAAAAATGTTTAAAGTAAAATTTCAACGGAATTTTATAACAAACATATTTGTTGGTATAACTTGTCATCGTAAATAAATAGTTGACTAGATATTTGCAAAAAACCATTTTTAATAAACTTTTGAGGTGTATTAAATCCATAAATATCAACTTTATAGAAAAAAGTAAAGGCAACAAATGTGGGCAATGATGAGCTCAACACACGATGTAATCAGTTTTGTAATAAAACGGGGAAAGAAAAAGATATTACGAATTTTTTTTTTTTTTTTTTGAATTTTCATTTTCCGACATTTAAAGCGCTATAACTCGTGAAATATTAGCCCTATCTGAAAATGATACAAGCAAAAATTATAGATAATCGTGTGTTCTATAAGTCTTAGGAAGGACCTTTTCATGGCGGGCTAACCGTTAACGAAATATAGTGCAAAGAAAGTAAGATATAAAGTTTGAAGCACTATAACTCCGAACATATTGACTTTATAAAAAAGAATTCTAAACAAAAAAGTTAAATCACTTATTTATCTACAAAAAAGATATTTTTGTCGTAAAACGCATAGTTTCTGAGATATAGAATTAAACGCGTTTCCCTTCATTGTAAGTGAAGCATAAGGGTGGGGATGACGCCATTTTGAATTTAAACTCATAAAAATATGTAAAAACATTTGGAAAAAAAATTGCGTGCGGTGTTTTTTGCAAAGAAAAAGTGCCTATTTACTGGACTATTATGCTCGGAAACAGGGGGTAGCACATCAGTTTCGGGTAAAGAAGAATTTGAAGCGAACAGAGATGCCAATAAATCGGCCTTGGGTTTGCTGTCTGCTATCACCTTCTCATCCTGTATAAAGGAAGGGGTTGAAGTTGTAGTGAAATTCTTCTTGATGGTACTTACCAAGGACCAGAAGTTTTTGCTACCGGAAGTTGCATAAAGGAGCTTACGAAGCAATTTGTTGTCAAATAACGTTTTGACTTTCTCAAAGTAGGCTTTACAGTAAATTCTTTTTTGTAAGTATTCTAACGGAGCGATTCACTCGGGAAACTCTTGTACGTTCGGAAAGCGGCTTCTTTAGTTTTGATTGCATTCATTCACTCCCGAATAAACAATCTGTTAGGCTTCACAGATTTGGCAGAATGGGGAATGAGCAAATCCATTCCTGCTTTTATAATCCTAGTGATACGGATAGCGGCACAGTTTACGTTTTTATTTCGGAAACACAGGTCCTAGTCAGTAGATTTGAAAACATTAATAATCCCTAGCCAGTAACGTGCTGGATGAGAAGTCAGAAAAATATCAAGGAGATAGGTTCCTTGATAAGCAACATCAGGGACTCTCGTGGGATGATCCACAACTTGATGTAACATATTGGTGTCTGCAAAGAGCTCTAGGTCCTTGCTAGAAATACTGGTGCCAATTGAGTAAGTCAGCCAGTTTACGTTGTGAACATTGGAATCACCCGCAACGATGATTGCATACTCAGAATTGGACGACAAAAATCCCGAAGTTTGTTCGGAAATAGTATCAAATGATGAAGTTAGAGGCTTCGTTACTTATGTTAGGACTTCTGTATAGGAAGCAGAAGAATATAACGTGGCTTTGGAAAATGATTTTAATCCAAAGATAGAAATTTGAAATCCTGCTGAAATATATTTTATAATAAGCCACGTCATCCCTAACATAGATGGCAATTCCCCTATGGGGAGAGAGATTGTGCACTAAAGTGTACCCCGACACCTGGTAATGACTTAAGTCAGTATTGGGTGATATTTGGGTTTCACTAAGTGCGAAAATTGGCGGGTTGGAATTATTAAGGTGGGAATCAACAAAAGAGAAATTCCCTTTTGATCCCTGTTGAATGTCAACAAATATCTGGTATATATCAGTTGCAGTTGGTCCGATGTTGATCTGTTTGTCCTTAAACCGGCTTGATATCCTCCTCTTCCGCTATAGGTTCTAGTTTTTGTTTCACACCTTTTTTGTTGTATCTGGCACTGAGAAGTGAGATACCTTAATAGTTTCTACGCACAAGTACTAACCAACAGTTAAAAAATCAGCTTGTTACTAGTAAGTACTGATGGCCTACTTTAGCCTATTTGCACATGTTGAGGGTGGGCGACCGTTCGGTGCTGTGTAGTTTGTTCGTAGCCAGAGCACGCACTAAAGTCAATGGAGGCAAATTATAGACGAACGCTGGGATATAGGCTATCCTCAATCTTTCGTTGTGCTCCCTCACTATGCTTTGCTGCACCGGTTGCGCAACGCTGCAACTTTACTATAATTGTACTATTTCTGCCAAGATTTTTATACCACAACTTTTTACACCCTACTGTTTTATTTTAGTACATTTTTTATTCGATTTAATTCGGCGAATAGGTATCATATCACTGGATACTTATACTTTTAGGATACACTACTATTTTAATTGATCGTAGGTACACATCGTTCGTTGAATTAATACATTTTAAACTTGCTTGGGGGGCAGCGCTTTTTAGACCGCTCCTTCTATGTCGCGTGCGGTGACAAAAAAGACATTGAACTGACGTCATCATTACGCGCCAAATTTAAATCGTTCGGGGCTTAGGAAACACTTAGGAATTTTTTCGCTACAGATAAACTCTTATCAAATAAGAACAATTTGTGAACTAGTAAGTAAGTAAAGTAAGAACAATATTTTCTTGAACTGTAATATTTTTACTCACTCGACAATTTTTGCTAACTTCAAAATATTAAGGAGGAATTAAATTGACAATCAGAGCCAAAAGCTAGTCCTATTTTTTAGGAGGCTCATATTTTGATAAGCTACATAATATGCACAAAACTACTAGTTATTTCACCCAAATTTAAAAAAACGATTCAATTTTTTGATTTATTATAATGATAAAATTTTGAGTACTTAGTAACTATTGGTTTATTGTAGCTACTTAACATATGATCGATGAGTCCACAATTATAGTGAGCGCCCTTTTCGTGGCTCCTGATTACTCGGCCTTCTCGAAGTACGGAAATTATACAGTATTGAAATGCACAGCTGTCACTAAAACAGATCTCGATGATTTTTATATAGTAATTGCACATAAAGTGCCCGAAATTGATTTAAGTTCACCCCGAAAGACGTTACCAACTGGAACGGGAGTACTCCCAATTACACCGGGAGGTAAAGAGAAGTGTCCGGCGTGATAAAAGGCAGCAGATAAATGAGCTCGCAGAAAAAGCGGAAAACGCGGCAAACACTGGCAACAGTAAGGTGCTGTACCAAATTACTAAACAGCTCACGGGAAAGCACTCTACTAAAAAGCATGCCGTTAAGAGTGCGGATGGAAGGCTGCTGTGCAGCGACGAGGAGCAGCTCCAAATATGGAGAGATTACTTCTTCGCCGCCCTGAATGGTTCATTTACACAGGAACCTCAGGAAACCAGCAACAATGCACAGCCTATAAGAATCACCACCCGAGCCCCATCCAAGACGGAAATAGTAACCGCAATTCATGCGATGGCCAATGGTAAAGCAGCTGGGAAAGATGGCATCCCGCCAGAATTGTTGAAAGCCGATTCAAGCCTCATAGCAGATGCGCTTCAGCCAATCCTGGAAATAGCATGGTACACCTGTACCTTTCCGGAGGATTGGACGGAAGGTATCATAGTCAAAATACCATAAAAGGGGGACCTAACAATATGCGACAACTGGAGAGGCATCTGTTTACTATCTACAGTGGGCAAAACTAGGATAAGTGAGGCAGTAGACCGAACGCTTAGGAGGCAGCAGGCCGGATTCAGGAAGGGCCGCTCATGTATTGATCATATCAACACCTTACGAATAATAGTGGAGCAGTCTACTGAATTCCGATCCCCCTTTACCTTGCTTTCGTAGATTATGAGAAAGCGTTCGACTCGGTCAATAGGAGCTTTATATGACATTATATAGAATTGATAAAAGCCCTATATAACAATTCCAAATGCAGAGTTCTCCATAATGGAAAATTATTCGACAGCTTCGAGGTGAGCTCGGGAGTACGACAAGGATGCCTACTCTCGCCTTTACTATTTATTATAGTAATAAATGACATCCTTGTCGGCGCTCTAGATAGTAGAACAGGTGGCATACAATGGGGTTTGTTAGACCGCCTTAAGGATCTCGACTACGCAGATGATATCTGTTTGCTGGCCCACAGACACCAGGACCTCAAAAACATGATCAACAATTTGGCAACAGAAAGTAGTCCAGCAGGCTTAACGCTAAATCCAACTAAAACTAAAGAAATGCGGATAAATGCAAACACCATTGAACGGACTGCGCTGAATAACCGTGACGTGGAACTGGTCGATAAATTCTGCTACCTCGGTAGTATTATTACCGAAAATGGCGGTGCAGAAGAAGATGTCAGTTCCAGAATAAATAAAGCACGAGGCGCATATGCATGCCTGTTCCGCATATGGAGATCAACGGAGATCTCAACTAGCACCAAATTGCGGCTGTTCAACTCCAACGTGAAGGCAGTACTTTTGTACGGTTGCGAAACATGGAAAGTCACCCAACTCATCGCAGTGCGCCTACAAGTCTTCGTCAACAGATGCTTGCGTCGTATCCTAAAAATACGCTGGCAGGATAGAATTTCAAACGAAGAACTATGGCGCCGCGCCGTGCCGGCCAAGAAAGGATAGACGTCCAAATCAGACGAAGGAAATGGAATTGGGTCACACCTTGCGACGCGAAAACGAAAATCTAGCCAAACAGGCCCTCGACTGGAATCCGCAAGGATCCCGTCGAGTCGGAAGACCTAGGACAACGTGGAGGAGAACCCTACTAACAGAAGCCGCAATAACTGGGAGATCCTGGTCGGAGCTGAGAGCTGTCGCGCAAAACAGAGTCCGCTGGAGGGCAACTGTTTCCGCCCTATGTCCCATGAGGGATTAAAGGAGCACAATGAATGAATGATGAAAACTTCTCTGTTTCAGAGCGTTTTCCTCAGCCCCATTTTGTTCTAGAAACATGAATTTAAACATAGTTGCCTTTCTAGGGATTGCGAATGAGTGGCAATTATATCTCTAGCTCTTGTAATAAAGGTAAAATCCGTACCGGATATAAAAACATTTAAATTTGAAGCATTTTTAGTGCGAAATTGATTTAAGTTCCGTAAGAAAATATAAAGAAAAAAGTGTTCTAATTTTTATAAATTAACTTTATTTAGTAATTGGTCGATCCTCCATTGTTTTTATTACTGGGAAAATTCTTTTTCTCATGCTCGCTACTAATGTACATATGTAGCATTTCCTCCGGCATTGAATATTCTATATTGTTTTCCATGCGCATACCCCTTTCTGACTACAATTCTTTATAAATCTTCTACCAGATTTAGATCCGTAGAGTGTGCCGGCCAATCCAAAACGGGATAATTTTGCTCCTCAAACCACTTCATAGTAGCTCTTTCTTTATGGATTGGTGCACTATCCTATTGAAAAAACCAAATATCACCAAGGGCTTCCTTTCCAAATGACACTAAAACATCGTCCAAAAGTGAAATCTAGTGTGCAGCAAACATTCGGCTACTTATCCAACAAATTGGACTCTTTGCGCGAGCAGAAAAAGCGGCCCAAATCATTACTGTGCCTCCTACAAAATTTCGACTCCAAGGAACTTCAGGTTTTTCCTTGAGATTGAGATCATGTCAAAAGTATTAGCCAGATTTAATTTTGATTTGTCAAAAAAAAAAATACTTTGCCATTCCTTGTCCCACGACATTACATTTTCCGCAAATTTAAGCCTTAGAAATGTATGCTGTGGTGTTAAGATAGGCTTTTTTGCTATTTGCCGCTTTTTCTACGTAGGCCCATGGGGTTTGACCCCCTTGACCCCCCCCCCCCTTTTTTTACGCCACTGGTAAGTGATATGTCGAATCATTTTGATCCAATAAACAATTATGATCGCAGACCAAATTAATAAATTTTTCAATACCAATAGTTTTTAACGCGCACTAATGCATAAAAAACCTTCCTTGCTTTCGGAATTTCGGAAGACACGCACCTACACGAGCGACTATCTCGCTCCTAGTGTGCGAGATACCATCTCGGAGTATCGAGATTGTTGGTACGTACTCGAACAAGACAAATTCGTATAAAACCCATCCAATGGGCGGCCAGCCCTAGACTTTCACATAAAAATCGTTGAAGGAGTACCGTATAGATACCCTCCTTGAGTTCTAGGTAGTGAGATCAACCAATCTACTACCATTGTCAGCAGGATTACCGCTAAACAAAATTCAAAATGCTTAATTAAGATAAATCCGCTCACGAACGCACGCCCTCTTGTCATTAATACAAAATAATATAATCGGTAAGCACTGCTAATTAATTTACAATAGTACAATGATCGCCTTTGAATGACCTACAAATTTCCTCCTTTGTTTCGAAAGTAATTATTTTATCGTAAGTATTTGTCAAAGAATTTGTATTAAGTTTTCACCAATAGAAGTCGGCAGCGAATTCCTTTCCGATATCGATTTTGTGGCTTCTATTCTAGTCGTTAAAAAGCTAGGCAAGCTTAAAATCAGACATAAATATCTATTCAAGGCAATTTAATTGTAGCCTCCAAATCTCGTTGTCAAATAAATTTCCCCCGAACAAATTGAAAATCTTTTTAGGGTATTTTCTCGACATCGAACCCGTAGGCACTTTGTCAGGGCAGGACAATACGTTAAGATGTAAAAAATGGGATGTATTAGTATAATGTATAGGACGAAGACAAACCTGCATTCACGTAACAGTTTTCGTCCTGCAAAGAAATTTAATTACTAAAGTTTTGGATACTTTTCAATCTGTAAAACACTGCGAAAAGTTTTATCCTAACTGAAATTCTCACACAAAACTTCTTGCCGTGGTTTCTTTAACTTGCAGCGAACACTGCTTGCGGTGGGACTGAATGCTTATTTGTGTTTAATTTTATCGCGATCTGGTTTATCTTGCACTCACACAAGCCATACGTAACTGAAGAGAGCCCTTGGCGAGGATGTATGTATCTACCTGGATTTAATTAGATTAACTTTTAAGGAGTTTTTCATTAAATATTTCAACTGAACCAGCGATGCTTTGGGGACGGGCAAGAGAACTTTCCAAGTGTATATTTTACGATTTCCTGGCTGAATTGTATCGCGATGCATCTTGGAATGGTGGCTGTAAAGTGCTTCATTTAGGCGAATTTTCTTGGAATTCTTCGAAGTAAAGTTTTTTTGCTGAAGTCATTCTCAAACACCAATTTGAGTTCAGTGGTCAGAAGCAGTAATTTCGATAGTTTCACAAAGTTGGACTCCCCTCCAGCTCCTGTATATCTTTGTTAGACCAAACTTGCATTCGAAACTCGCAAACTTTAAGTATTCTGTGAAGCTATTGATTTATGGTAATGCCCAACCTCAAAGTTTCTTTTGTAGTAAAATTTTAATTGAGTTACCCACGTCTTTTAGCTTTTGTTTACTTAGCACAAATGTTCCTGTTGAGTAGCTGGCATCTTTTGAGAATCATTTTATTAGTTTTAATAAAGTTGGATGGAACTAATAAAGTTGAGATTTCAGACTGCACATTTTTCTTTTGCTGACCTTTGCCTTTTGCTGGGGTTTTTTTAGCACAAAATGTTCTAGGGCCTAGCTAAGCCAAGGCGAAGGGTGCTTCTCGCTCAGATAGATTATGATAGATTACCATGTAAGGCATGCAGAATAAATTTCTGGCTACCCTTTTTAGCATTAAAAACATTGTTATCCGAAATTACCATTGCATTTCTGTTACATTTGGTGAGAATTTTACTAGCAAGATATCTTTTTGACAGCACTTGGTCACGACCCACTCCGAACGAACTTTGAGGACAGACTAAACTCAAGAAGAGAGAATTTGCAAGACAAAGACAAAGAGTAATATAAGCACATCACATTTCCAACGAAAGTATTTCACAAGTCGTTACCTACTCGCTTACCTAGCCATTACAATGTAAAGACCTCCATTTTCCTAAATTTGCGTAGAATTTTTCTATTACCATGTAGGCAGTTACACAAATCATTGAAGAATTCTTGGGTTACCTGAGTAACCCCTCGCTAGTTTTCCCGCTGCCCAGCGGGAAATGTAATGGGTAGGTAAGCGAGGTGGTAATGAGATGGACCCATTACCTTTGTGATGAAATCATAGGTTACTTTTACATAGGGATGTCCTAGGGCGGTAAGCACTTACAGTAGGCATTACAGACGAGGACTTATTTCAGAGGCGAAATGTATTAGGTGAATACATATGTAGATTACCATGTAAGGCATGCAGAATAAATTACTGGCTACCCTTTTTAGAAATAAAAACAATGCTTTCCGAAAGTACCATTCCATTTTTGCTACATTTGGTAAGGATTTTTCTAACAAGACATCTTTTTGATTTTGTTGCTCATTGTTAGTGGTATAAATTAATCTTATAAAATTGATGACGACGGAATAAACTCAAGAAGAGAGGCTTCGACAAGCCAAAGACAAATAACAAAAGCACATCACATTTCCACCGAAAGTATTTCACAAGGCATTACCTAGTCGCTTACCTACTCATTACAACGTAAAGACCTCCATTTTCCTAAATTTCCAGTAGAATTTTTCGATTACCAGATAGGCGCTTACACAAATCATTGAAGAATTCGTGGATTACCAGGGTAACCCCTCGCTAGTTTTCTCGCTGGGTGGGATTATATAACGTAGAATACAACCATATATAAATTATATGTATTGGTCTATCATCTTCAGTATGATACCGTGTAGTTCATAGAGTTAAAGTCGTTTAGTTTCAAATTCCAATTCAACTCAACTCGGCTCCAATAGAAACGAAGTATATGATACGGCAAACACGGGTCTAGGTATAAAATTTGTCGCTAATTTGTTACGTCAAAAATAATTTTGTCGTATATCTAATTGTTTAAACTAGTTGGGATGTGGGTTCGACCCTTTCGGTCCACACGATCAACTTCCCAGTATGATGGATGTTGAATATATGATTGGATATTTTAATAATAAATGAACAATAGGCAATATAGAATATAACTATAATACCGAGAATTTGTCACAATTGTTTATCAATATTTTCGCTAAAATGCCAAACTAAATGTGCGCAACTACAAGATTAGGATGACGAAAATGTATATAAAATTGATGTATTAATGTTTTTTGGCACCTCAATGAAGTCGATATAGTTTTTAGTTCGCGCGGTATTGTGCAGGTACAAAAATCACTTAAGTCATTTTACCAAAAACCGCTGGACCTAATATTATAAAAATCTTTTCAGATTATATTGTCGCTAATGCGCTTCGAACGGCACCTCAAGTAAGTCAATATCTTTCGTGGTTCGGGCGATATCGTGCAGGTACAAAAATCACTTACGCCGCTTAAACAAAAAAACGGCTGGACCGAATTTTATGAAAATCTTTTCAGATAATATTTTGGTTAATACTCTTCGAACGGCACGTCAACTAAGTCGATATCTTTTATAGTTCGCGAGATATCGTGCAGGTACAAAAATCACTTAAGTCATTTTACCAAAAACCGCTGGACCGAATATTATAAAAATCTTTTCAGATTATATTGTCGCTAATACGCTTCGAACGGCACCTCAAGTAAGTCAATATCTTTCGTGGTTCGGGCGATATCATGCAGGTACAAAAATCACTTACGTCGCTTAAACAAAAAAAACGGCTGGACCGAATTTCATGAAAATCTTTTCAGATCATATTTCGGTTAATACGCTTCGAACGACACCTCAACGAAGTCGATATCAGTTTTGGTTCGCGCGATATCGTGCAGGAAAAAATGACCACATCCGTACGCACATACACACACACACATACTTCCTCCCAATTTTTTGCTTAAAATGCTCCTGGGACCTTGAAAGATGAAAATACGATGAAATTTTCGATTTCGATTTTCGGACCGATTACAATAACTTCCTATACTGAGAAGTTAATAATGATGAAAACGCTAGCACAATGTCAAGCTGGCTGGCTAGCTGGATTCTACTCATATCAGTATTCGATACTTTTAACCGAGTAATATGTATTACTCATATCATTGCTTGTAGGTTGGAAACGAGTACCGAGTACAAAATTTGCATTCAAGTCATCCTCACTTTAGGAAGGTTTAAAGCAGTTTACATCCTAAACGCAAACTGGAAACGAAAATTGGAAATCTTTTATCGCATAGAAGGTTTGTGCGTCTCTATTCACCAACTTGGAATCCGCGTGCAATACAGAGAAAATCGGGAATCGAATAATTCATAAGCTAGCAAGTCGCAATAATAAGACAACCATTCGTTGAAAGTTATCAAGAATGCCAATGCAAGTAGTACGTTGGACCAAGTACCTCACCAAAGCAAAAAGAGCAGAATGCCTATGCAAACGATGGCAAATTTGCTATCTTTTACTTCAGTCTCAAATTCTGGAGGACTTCCAGTTCGATATCTGGGGAAGTGTCTTCGCATTTGCTATAAACGTATCGGTCCATCTTTTCTTCGGCTTACCTACAGGTCTTTTTTCTTCGATGATGATAGTAAAGACCTTCTTTGCTGCTCTTTCTTCTGACGTGCGCTCAACGTATCCAACCCAGCAAAGGGTATTGAGTTTAACAACGTCACTTAGTCTATCTCGTCTTTTGATATAACTCGTTGTTGGCTGTTTCTACATACATGTCCCTTCCACATTTGGCTTTTCAACATCTTCCATTAAAAGGAATTTAGCATGTTCTCTACCCTTTATGTGAGCGTAACAGTTCAAATTAGTGCCTTATATAGTGTAAACTCGGACACAACCTGGCAAAAAATAGAATGCAGGAGAGCCCTAAAAAATAACGTAAACTCTACAAGCGACCCCGAAAGACGTTACCAACTGGAACGGGAGTACTTCCAATTACACCGGGAGGTAAAGAGAAGTGTCCGGCGTGATAAAAGGCAGCAGATAAATGAGCTCGCAGAAAAAGCAGAAAACGCGGCAAACACAGGCAACAGTAAGGTGCTGTACCAAATTACTAAACAGCTCACGGGAAAGCACTCTACTAAAAAGCATGCCGTTAAGAGTGCGGATGGAAGCTGCTGTGCAGCGACGAGAAGCAGCTCCAAAGATGGAGAGATTACTTCTTCGCCGCCCTGAATGGTTCATTTACACAGGAACCTCAGGAAACCAGCAACAATGCACAGCCTATAAGAATCACCACCCGAGCCCCATCCAAGACGGAAATAGTAACCGCAATTCATGCGATGGCCAATGGTAAAGCAGCTGGGAAAGATGGCATCCCGCAGGAATTGTTGAAAGCCGATTCAAGCCTCATAGCAGATGCGCTTCAGCCAATCCTGGAAATAGCATGGAACACCTGTACCTTTCCGGAGGATTGGACGGAAGGTATCATAGTCAAAATACCAAAAATAGCAATATGTGACAACTGGAGGTACATCTCGATACCTCCCACGTAAGTTGTTGTAACCCACAATATGCATGTTTTACATTTTTTAAACTAAACCGACTATTTTTGCCTATTTTATGTGTTAAGAGTAAAAGAAATAAAAAAATACATTTTTAAAGAATATTTACCAGACGTATAAAGTTGTATCATTATTACCACGGCGGCGTATAACATTGTTTCTACCTACGCAACGGTTAACGTGTAAAACATGCATATTGTGGGTTACAACAACTTACGTGGGAGGTATCGATCTGTTTACTATCTACAGTGGGCAAAATTTTGTCCCATATATTACTATATAGGATAAGAGAGGCAGTAGACCGAACGCTTAGGAGGCAGCAGGCCGGATTCAGGAAGGGCCGCTCATGTATTGATCATATTAACACCTTACGAATAATAGTGGAGCAGTCAACTGAATTCCGATCCACCCTTTACCGTGCTTCCGTAGATTATGAGAAAGCGTTCGACTCCGTCAGTAGGAGCTTTATATGGCAGGCACTACGGCGACGTGGACTGCCTGATAAAATAATAGAATTGATAAAAGTCCTATATAACAATTCCAAATGCAGAGTTCTCCATAATGGAAAATTATCCGACTGCTTTGAGGTAAGCTCAGGAGTACGACAAGGATGCCTACTCTCGCCTTTACTATTTCTTATAGTAATAAATGACATCCTTGTCGGCGCTCTAGATAGTAGAACAGGCGGCATACAATGGGGTTTGTTAGACCGCCTTAAGGATCTCGACTACGCAGATGATATCTGTTTGCTGGCCCACAGACACCAGGACCTCAAAAACATGATTAACAATTTGGCAACAGAAAGTAGTCCAGCAGGCTTAAGGCTAAATCCAACTAAAACTAAAGAAATGCGGATAAATGCAAACACCATTGAACGGACTGCGCTGAATAACCGTGACGTTGAACTGGCCGATAAATTCTGCTACCTCGGTAGTATTATTACCGAAAATGGCGGTGCAGAAGAAGATGTCAGTTCCAGAATAAATAAAGCACGAGGCGCATATGCATGCCTGCTCCGCATATGGAGATCAACGGAGATCTCAACTAACACCAAATTGCGGCTGTTCAACTCCAACGTGAAGGCAGTACTTTTTTACGGTTGCGAAACATGGAAAGTCACCCAATTCATCACAGGGCGCCTACAAGTCTTCGTCAACAGATGCCTTCGTCGTATCCTAAAAATCCGCTGGTAGGATAGAATTTCAAACGAAGAACTATGGCGCCGCACAGTGGGACCAAATCCAAAAAAGCTGGCCAAAAGTCTAAAAAAAAAGTTTATAGATTGCGGTTTTTTTGGGGGGGAAGATTCGAGGACACTTCCAATAGTGAGCAATCAGTCACGGAAGGTTAGATTTTTTTCTACGGACTGAGAAATTGTAGTTACTACTTTACTCTTTTTGCTTATTTTTAAACGTTAATATTGTGAAAAAAGGTTCACGTTTTCAAAACGCTATAAAAAATTAAGTAACCAAGCAATCGTGGTCGTGTAAAGTGGAATTTTCTTTGGAAGGTATGTAGAGTATAAAAAAAATTGCACTATACCCATTAAGCAAGTATATAATACACAGTAAGCATCTATTACACTTGCTTTTTATGAATTAGGATTGTAAGAATGCGATATATATTGGACAAAAAGTAATATTGCTCCACTCTGCTCCACTGGAAAACTTGCTGGGCGTTGTTGGTAAAGGTGTATTCCTTCACCTCCAAAAAAAATCCGCTGCCCAAAATTGCCCCTCCGTCTTTTAAGGGGTCACATACGTCCAGCACTAGCCCATGGAAATGGTACTTCAATATTGCAAAAATGCGGGACAAGGTTTTATTTTTGGGATGTGTAGGGGGGGTCAGTGTGAGCTTAAATCTGAGTTTTCGGGATTCTAACCCACTCCCCCCCAATTTGGCCGCCATCTTGGAAAAGGTGCGCAAATGGTTTTTCCATTATATATCTCCGTAACAGTACATCTTACAGAAAATTTGCAAGGGCACTTTTTGTTTATAATTAAATTATCTACAATATATTAGCAATATATTTTTGGGTAAATTTAATAATTAAGAAGTTATAAGCCTTAGAACACCAAAATTAGTCATAGTATTTTCTTTTAATGGCTATAGCTCTGAATGTTCGACATCAGAAGATAAAGATACAACTTTTACTTGTATTCACAATGATTTTCTTCTGTAACTGCATTCTTAAAAATTCTTATTTTGTTTTTCTAATAAACAATAACTTCCTAATAAAATAACTTGCTTATAAAAAAATTAATCAAAAGTATTAAACATTATATTAAAACAAATTTTTTGATTTTTTTAAGAGGTTATGTTAACCATATTGAGTCCGCCATTTTGAAAATCGAAATTTCGACACCGGATTCGTCATCAGCGACCCCGAAAACCCCTAAGTGAGATGTTTTGGTATCATTTACTAAAGTTTTTGACTATTTGGAGGGGTTATGTTAACCATATTGAGTCCGCCATTTTGAAAATCGAAATTTCGACACCGGATTCGTCATCAGCGACCCCGAAAACCCCCGAGTGTAAAATTTGAGATCATTTAATGCACTTTTTGACTTTTGGCCAGCTTTTTTGGATTTGGTCCCACTGTGCGCCGTGCCGGCCAAGAAAGGATAGACGACCAAATCAGGCGAAGGAAATGGAATTGGGTTGGCCACACCTTGCGACGTGAAAACGAAAATCTAGCCAAACAGGCCCTCGACTGGAATCCGCAAGGATCCCGTCGAGTCGGAAGACCTAGAACAACGTGGAAGAGAACCCTACTAGCAGAAGCCGCAACAACTGGGAGATCCTGGTCGGAACTGAAAGCTGTCGCGCAAAACAGAGTCCGCTGGAGGGCAACTGTTTCCGTCCTATGTCCCATGAGGGATTAAAGGAGCACAATGAAAAAAAATGAATGATAGTGTAAACTTCGTCTTTCGATATATTGCTCAAGTTTTCAGCCATTTGCGATTAGCGTTTTTGTTTCCGAGTAGAATCCTCTTGCTCATTTCTTTTCAATTGACGTGCCTCTGTGGTACTTACTCGTCGATTCTTAAGGAATCGAGTTCTTTTGAACAAGTAAAAAGTACTCATTAAGTACTTTACATTCGACTCTACTGAAGAGAATTTGCTCGAGTACTTTCTACTGATTCCGTAGCTCTAGCCACACAGTGTTCCTTTCGAACTGAGCAAGATAAAAAAAAGCTGATAGAATAACGTAATGCCGATTTCGTCGCCGGTTTCTGGAGGAGTCAGAATACGACCATTACCGATCGGCCTATCAAGGTGGCAGGCCATTTAAAAGGAGATAATTGAACAGAGTTTGGGCTGGAGGAAGGTAAAAGAAGCTGATTCCGTTGAATCGGGATTAATCTTGATGGCCGAAAAGCGCACCTACTGAATTGTATCGGTTGCAATTATTTTAATTAATCGAACAACAAATCTTTGAGGGATATGTTTGCATCACCAGTTATGTCAAGTTAAGAGGGTTGTATCACAAAACCGTTGTTTTAAGTTATTTTATGTTAAAAAAATTAAAAGATACGTTATAAAATAATACGTTTTTTGGATAAAAAATAATATGTGAGGGTGTGAGTCAATGTTTGTTTGCATGTCGATGATCCGTCACATCTCAAGATTCCTCAGGTTGTTCAACTTTTGTCTGTGGTCAGTCGATAACGGTAACTAACGGCGCAGAGGGTGACATCTTGTCGAGAGTTACATCCGCGATTAAAAAATTATAAGCTTGATGAAATAATCGCAAATATCACAGCTCATATAAAAAACCATTGCTACGATCGGCAAAGAATGCCTCGGAACCGGACAGACAACACGACAACGACCTTTGCTTTTCGAACAAGGACACGAACTGGAGCATGGAATGTGAGAACACTGCTAACTGAAGGACGGCTGGATACAGTCCTTAACTAGATGAATCAATATAAGATCAAGATCATGGGACTTAGCGAGACCAGATGGCACGATGCGGGGAACGAGGGGTCCTTATATACTGGGATAAACGAAACTCAAAGCCGTAGGAGTGGCGTTGGCGTAATACCCTCCAAAGAAGCCAGGTCCAGCCTCATTAGCTGGTCACCAATTTGTGATAGGATTATTACCGTGCGCCTGCGTAACAGACTAAGGAAGTACTACGGTAGCCAATGCTATGCTCCAATTGAAGACGCAGAAAATGACATCAAAGACGAGTTCTATATGCGACTGTATGAGGCTTTTCGCTCTATTCTAAGGGGAGACATCATTGTATTAATGGGTGACTTAAACACACAGATCAGCCGTAACAACACTGGCCTTGAACTAACAAATGGAAATTGACTTTTGTAGTTCCGACCAACTCATGGTAGGTGGACCTTACTTTTGCCACAAGAAGATACACAAAGAGACGTGGGTATCGCCTGATGGTAGAACTAGAAATCAGATAGATCACGTGGCCGTCAGCCGCAGATGGAGAACTATATTATAGAATGTCAGGAGCTTCAGGGAACAGAGACTGGAAGCGACCACCATTCGGTAGTAGGAACTATTCGCCTTAAAATCGACGCAATCAGAAAGGTTTAACTCGATGCTATAAACCGTAGACGGTTTAACGTAGACCTCTTGCGGGAGAGCGCTAAAAAGCGGGAATTTGCTGGAAAATTGCAACAAATATTAAACCAGCAAAGCGTTTCTGACGACAAAAATATTGGAGAGCTGTGGAGTACGACAAAGGGCGCTATATTGACAGCTGCGGAAACGAGCATCGGTTATATCCAAAGAAACATGCAACACTGGATCTTGGACACAATCTGGCAAAAAATAGAAGGCAGGTTGGCACTGAAAAATTACGTGAACTCTACAAGCGACCCAGAAAGACGTCGCCAATTTGAACGGTAATCCTCCCAATTACACCAGGAGGTAAAGAGAAGTGCCCGGTGTATTAAAAGGCAGCAGATAAATAAGCTCGCAGTAAAAGCGGAAAACGCGGCAAACACAGGCAACAGTAAGGTGCTGTACCAAATCAGCAGCTCTCGGAAAAGCACTCTACAAAAAAAACTTGCCGTTAAGAGTGCTAACGAGGAACAACTCTAAAGATGGAGAGATACTTCTTCTCCGCCGTGAATGGTTCACTTGCACATGAACCTCAGAAAAATAGCAACAATGCACAGCCAATAAGAATCCCCACCCGGGACCATCCAAGACGGAAATAGTAACCGCAATTCGTGCAATGGCAAATGGTAAAGCAGCTGGAAAAGAAGGCATCCCGCCAGAATTGTTGAAAACAGATTCAAGCCTCATAGCAGATGCGCTACAGCTAATCCTGGAAATAGCATGGAACACCTGTGTGTTTCCGGAGCATTGGACGGAAGGTATCATAGTCAAAATACCAAAAAGGGGGATCTAACAATAAGCGACAACTGGAGAGGCATCTGTTTATTATCTACTGTGGGCAAAATGTTGTCCCATATATTACCAAGAGAGGCAGTAGACCGAACGCTTAGGAAGCAGCAGGCCGGATTCAGGCAGGGCCGCTCATGTATAGATCGTATTAATACCTTGAGAAAATAGTGGGGCTGTCTACTGATCGGAAGAGGTGATCGGAACCCCTTTACCTTGCTTTCGTACGCTATGGAGCTTTATGTGGAACGTACTACGGCAACGCGGACTGCCTGATAAAATAATACAATTGTTAAAAGCCCTATACAACAATTCCAAATGCAAAGTTCTCCTTAATAGAAAATTATCCGACAGCTTTGAGGTGAGCTCAGGAGTACGACATGAAATAGGATTTTTTAGACCGCCTCAGGGATCTCGACTACGCGGATGATATCTGTTTGCTGGCCCACAGACACCAGGACCTCAAAAACATGCTAAACAATTGGGCCACAGAAAGTAATCCAGCAGGCTTAAGGCTGAATCCGACTAAAATAAAAGAGATGCAGATAAATGCAAATACAGAACAGACAGCGCTGAATAACATTGACCTGGAACTGGTAGATAAATTCTGCGGTCGTCGAAGACGTCGGTTCCAGAATAAATAAAGCACGAAGCGTATATGCATTCCTGTTCCGCATATGGAGGGAGTAAGATGTCCGACTATCTTCCCAGAAGTCCCAGGTTCGAATCGCGGGCAGCCCCACAGTCCTTCGCCTTGTCCACTTTCCTACCTACATTACTTTGCTTCTTTCTTCTTCCCTCTTCACATTCCTGATTCCTTCTGCTATAACCTTCCTTAGCTCTTCTCCGCTCCACCAAAGCGGGCATGTCATCTCTTGGTTGATGAGATTCAACTCGATTCAGAAAAAAAATTTACGAAAGTGGTAGATAATTTGATTATCAAAATAAAATGTTGCAAGGAAAATTCTGTAGGTCTCACATCAGGCGCGGATCCAAGGGGGTGGTCACGAGGGTCATGATGATCCCCCCAAAACAGCCCGCATTTCAAAAAATAGACCTGAAACAATATTTTCCAAACCGAAAAACAAAACTAGTTCTGATGTGGGTTTGACCCCTTCGGTCCACACGATGAACTTCCCAGTATGATAAACGAAGATGGAATAAACTGACTTCTTACAAAATAGTTATACGTTTAGGACTAGTGGAAAATTGGCTAGTATCAGAACTGATGACAAAGCAATCCCGAGAGAAGCTAGTTCACATAACTATATTAGTGGTAAATCCACAAGCTTTTTCTAGAGAATTTGTTTTTCCTGAACGTTAGCAAACAAACATTTCCTCCGTATTTCGTTCGCTGTACTAAAACGGGTGTTCAAATTCGTATTGAGCGTGCTGAAGCGCCGTTGACAAACTGAGAAGCGAATGACTTCATTTGTTAATTCCAAAGCTTTCCATAGATATCAGCAAAACTGTAACTGTTAAGTACTTGTCAGACTTGACAAAAAAAAAAAGTTAGCGATAACTACCGGAAATCCCGGGATGAACCGCAATTTCCTGAAACTGTATCACGCGTAGAAAACAATTCCCCGTCAAAAAGTGTTAATCCAAGGTTTGAAAAATTCGCGCTGTTTGTAAAGAGTAACGAAATTTTTGCATGATTTTGAAAGGTTGTCGGATTTTGACAAGTGATGTTTTGTATCGCTGTGCAGTACCCCAAAAAGATCACTTCGTTTAGAACGGGTCTCACTCCATCGAGTTTATTAGATATTAGCAAAACTTGTCAATTTAAGGTCTTTCTGACAATTAGCCGAAGTTTTTCTATTTAAACAAAAAAGGCCCGACCGAATATTATGAAATTTTTTTCTGAGCATTTCTTCGTTAATATTCTTTTTTCGGCACCTCAATGAAGTCGATATAGTTTTTAGTTCGCGCGGTATCGTGCAGGTACAAAAATGCTCCTGGGACCTTGAAAGATGAAAATACGTCGAAAATTTTGATTTCGATTTTCGGACCGATTACAATAACTTCCTATACTGGGAAGTTAAAAAACCAAACGAACAAAACCTAGTTTTTGCAAACATAAAAACCTGAAACTAACCAAACGACTGAAATTAATGTACTATTTTGCACTCTGAAAAAATAGGAATCAAAAAATGACTGAATAAACAAAATTGACTAATTTTCTAGCACAAGACTGACTTTTTTATTATTTTTTCTATATTTGGATGGCTATACTTTATAATATTATCATCTAAGGTTATTCTGACTTTGTTTTGAATTCATTTGGTTTGGTTTGTTTATTTGGTTTTTTTTGTTATTTTTTTCTATCCTGTTACTGTTATTTTTTTCTAGATCCGCGCCTGTCTCACGTTTTCCGAGGTATAATACAAACCATTATTCAGCACTGAAAACAAGATGGCGGCTGAACGTCAGGCCTCGGGATCCCGAAAACTTGGTTTTATACTACCAACAAACCACCCTTTACAATGAAAAAACAAAATTGCTGTTTCCATAAAAGGCACAGCGAAAGTACCATTTTACTGGACTAATTTGGGAATCACTGATGTAGTCAAATTATGAAACAGTGTTGCCATTTTTTTTAAATATATTATACTTGTTATAGTTTTTAAATATGTTTAGATTTTCATGTTACACTTCAAACTTTTAATTGAATTTACTTAATCATTTCTAAAACTAATGATTCATAAGGAGCCAAGACAATATTATCACTTGACACTGTATTTCTGAAATAATCCAAAATATAATTAATATTTTCTAAATAAATACATATATTTGTAACAATTCTTACCCTAGCAGCTTCGTCGATGCATCATTCACAATAAGAATATTTAATGATTTTGGTGTTTGGTAAGGAATTTTTAAAGTAGCTGCATCTGGTGAAATATTAGCAACCAAGACCAAAGAATTTTCTCCATCAAGATTTCTATAATATTGAAATATTTAAAGCGCTTTTTTCAAACGTAACTATAAAAAAAATATAACCTTTCCAGTATAAGTACATTGTCGACGGTATAGTGTTTAAGAGCACCGAATTGAAGTACTTTTCTTTGTCGAAGTGTTATTAAACTTTTGTATACATTTAAGTGACTTTTTGGATCGGATTGCTCCTTTTTAACATTTATGTCGATGTACTTATCCGACACTGGTAACCATGTTTTATCAGCAGTTGAAAATCCTGCATGATTTTAATATTGTTGAAATAATATTTTTATAAGGATTAAGATTATTTAATTTTTACCAGCATTTTTTGTATCGTCCCATTGAAAAGGAGTTCTTTCTGGGTCTCTAGTAAAACTTTTATAGATATTCTCATTAGAATTACATGCGGCAGGATCTCGAGTATCCTCCCATGATATTTCGTAATCCAGCATACCAATTTCTTCTCCCTGTAAAGTTTCCAAATAAAGAATTATTATTTTTCTTCTTTATAATATGACAGAAGATCTTACGTTATAAGTTACACTAACTCCAGGAAGGAGCATTATCAACATATTCATTGTGTCAATTTTTTCCTCTCCATATCTACTGCCAATACGTCTCTGATCGTGATTTCCAATCTATGAATTCATAAATTGATTGAATTGAAAAATAATTATTTTTTTTTTTATTTTACTTACCACCCAGTTTGGCGTACGATACTTTGGCATACTATCCAGCCACAAACTAATTACATTATTAATATCATTTGCTGTTGAATCTTTATTCGAGCGTGTGATTAATAGAAAGTTGAATGGGATATGTGCTCCTTCCATTGTTTCATTACCATAATACTGTCTAATGATGTTCAATGCTGAATATGTCTCTGCCAAAAATACCCGAGTCTCCCCTCCATGAATTCTTTGATAATCATCTAAAAGTTTTCGCCATTGGTATACCATATCAATAGTTTCTGGCTGATCTTCAGTAAGACTATGAATTAGGTACTGATCGTTTTCAGTATCCTCCGTTTTGCCACTAAGAGGCTCATCATCGTAGGTTCCGTCAGGATTTATCTTCTCGAATAGTGTTGGAACTGCATCGACACGGAATCCATCTACACCTTTTCCAAGCCAATATCGCATAACATGTTTCATAGTTTCAACAACAACTGGATTACGATAATTCAAATCCGGCTGTTTAGCTACAAATTTATGGTAGTAAAACTGCTTTCGCTTCTCATTCCATTGCCAAGCGCTACCGCGGAATGCTGAGAGCTAAGTTTTAAATTAATATTGATTAAAGTTAGTTCGAGTTATTATCAATACATGTATTTACCCAATTATTAGGTGGTATTCGATTATTTGCATTTTCAGGATCTGGCTTACCATCGTTCCATATATAAAAGTCCTCGAAGCCTTTTTCTCTATTTACTGATTTCGTGAACCATTCATTTTCATCACTGGAGTGATTTGGAACAAAATCTAAAATAACTTTGAGACCCTTTTCTTTTGCAGTTTTTGTTAACTTTTCAAAATCGTCCATTGTTCCAAATTCGGGCTGGATGGAGTAAAAATCAGATATATCATATCCGAAATCGGCCATGGGCGACTTAAATATCGGTGAAAGCCAAATCGCTGTTACACCAAGGTCCTTTAAGTAATCCAATTTTTCTGTGATACCTTAAAAAAAATAGAAACTTTATATGTGGCATTCTTAATATTTTAGTTAACAAAATTACCATTCAAATCTCCTATTCCATCTCCATTTGAATCCTTGAAAGATCTGGGATAAATTTGATAAAATTGAGCTGTTTCCCACCAATCTTTTTTGGGCTCATCCTTTACAACTATCTGGCAGCAATAGCTTATCGCTATGATTAATAAAACAATAATTGGCACAGCGACTCCCATTTCGCTCGATGAATGCAATACATGTCAATGATACGGAAGTATCGCCAGCTTTTATAGAAATATTACTGCAATTTACGTAACCTTAAGTGGCATCAATTGCAGATAAACGTAATGCTCAAGTAATATTGATAACTTTTTACAGCCATTGCGCCACTTAAGTGATTGTAATCGCCTTTGGAAGGACACAAGTAAAACATGAATTATATCTTGACACTCTTGATCATACTACTTGTCGACTTGTTAATTTATGTAATTGTTGAGTTATTTCTAACCTGATGATAAAATTCTACGGGTGCCGCTTATTTTCCCAATTTTAGAAAAGTAAATCTTGTGAAATATTAAAACCTTCCAATTAAATTATTAGTTCTGCATTCTGCCTGTTATTGTGGTTACTTGCTTATTAGTTTTTAGTTTATTAATTTTTCAGTTTTTATACGCTTTATATAAGCTTCACCTGTATGTTGTAAGATACACAAGGAGACCTGGGGGCCTACTATGTATTTGGATCACAAAGTAAAATGATAGGAATTCGGAAATTTCGTAGTATGTATGTGGGAGCTGAAAATCAGCAATCCATGAAAATGATTGCACGTCAGGCAACCACAGGACGAAAGGAAAGCAGCAAGGACTCGGAACCTAATTGAACGTGGACGTGGCAGGTTGATCGTTTTTACTTGTTATTATTCGGTATTGCTCAGAGAGTACTAAGATTTGTATTTTGATTCTTCTTCTTCTTCTTCTTTAACGGCTCTACAACCGGGATCCGGTCCTGGCCTCGCGCAACTGTTCTCTCCACCGGTCCCGATTCTGAGCCGATGTCATCCAGTTTGGCATCCCTAAACTCTGAGCGTCCTGGTCCACGCCATCCTTCCAGCGAAGGTTGGGCCTCCCTCGCTGTCGCACCCCATAGGTCTTACCGCAGAGAACTTTCCGAGCAGGCTCATCTTCACTCATACGAGCTAGATGCCCTGCCCACCGGAGCCTACCGAGCTTTATTTTCTTCACAACATCTATGTCGCGATAGCGCTCGTAGATCTCGTCATTGTAGAGTCTCCGGAATCGTCCTTCCTCACATACGGGGCCAACAATCCTCCGAAGTATTTTCCTCTCAAACACGCCCAAGAGGTTTGAGTGCTTTTTGCTAAGCACCCACGTTTCGGATGCATATGTGAGAACGGGTAAGACCATCGTCTTATATAGTAAAAGTTTAGACGTTATGGTTAGATATTTGGATTTGAAGAGCCTTGACAGACTATAGTAGGCTTTGTTGGCTTTTAGCAGTCGTGCGCGTATTTCTGGTTCCATGCTATTGTCGGCTGCTACTATTGACCCAAGGTAGGTAAATGATTTTACCACGTCAAACTCGTGTTCCGCTACCTTGATTGTGGGACCAATGTTAAGTGTTTTTCCAGACGAGGCCACCATGTACTTTGTTTTGCTTTCGTTAATGTGCAGTCCCAGATTTCCTGCCGCTTGCTCAATCTGAGTGAAAGCTTCTTGTACAGCTGTTGTTGTTCTTCCAATGATGTCAATGTCGTCTGCGTAAGCCAGTAATTGGGTGGACTTGTGGAGGATTGTACCCCTTGATGTCACGCCCGAATCTCGGATCACTTTCTCCAACGCCAGGTTGAAAAGGAGGCAGGCCAGACCGTCCCCTTGTCGGAGTCCATTATAGATTTTGATTGGTCTGGACAGTGTTCCGGATACCTTTACTTGGCTTGATACATTGATCATGGTCAACCTACATAGTCTTGTCAGTTTGTTGGGGATGCCGAATTCTCTCATGGCTTTGTAGAGTTCTACCCTGGCTATGCTATCATAGGCGGCTTTAAAGTCTATGAAGAGGTGTTGAATTTAGTTTTGAAACTCTAGACATTTTTCCATAGCCTGCCTCAAGGTGAAAATCTGATCAGTCGTTGATTTGCCTGGGCTGAAGCCACACTGGTAATGGCCTATGATGTTTCTGGCGTATGGGGCCATCCTGTTTTGTAGGATAGCGGAGAATATCTTATACACGGTACTCAACAACGTTATACCGCGATAATTAGTGCACGCTGTGATATCTCCTTTTTTGTGTACCGGACAGAGGATGCCTTTTCTCCAGTCTTCTGGCATCACTTCCTGCTCCCATACTTGCACAATTAATTCATGAATCGCTTGGTGTAATGTAGGCCCTCCATATTTAACCAGCTCCGCTGCGATGCCGTCTGCACCTGAGGCCTTGTTGTTTTTGAGCCGGCTGATGGCTCTGCTAACTTCTTCTATGCTTGGTGGCGGCAGCATAGCATTGTCATCAGATATTGGTGGAGCCTCCGAATCCTCAGTTAGCTCGCCATTTAGCAATTCATGAAAGTGCTCTTCCCATCGCTCCAAGATGCCTTTAGGATCGGTGATCAGATTACCTTCTTTGTCCTTGCAGTACGTGCAACGTGGTGTGAATTGCGTCATACTGCGGACTCTTTGGTAGAACTCCCGCGCCTGGTGCGGCCATCGTTCTCTGTACTGTATTTTGATTAAAACAAAATAATTGAGTTGTCATTCGATTTTATTTTCATTAAAAAGATTGTTAAATAAAAAATCAGTTTAAAATCCCACATGTATTCTGCTTTTCCAAACGCACCTCATAGTCCAATGCAATTAGTAAATGAAATTGCATTTCATGAAGTACGAATTTTTTTTTTTGGAATTTGTTTGGGTACATCTGACAATGTTAAAACCAAGTTTGTGGGATCGCAGTGTGTTGGGAAAAGCCGCCATCTTGAAAAAGAGGTAGAGGTCGTTTATGCTAAATAACCAGTTCCCATGCAATGATAGCTGAAAATGATCACTGGCAGGGTGTTGTAGAATAAAATTATCTACAAAATGAGCCTTCAACGAGGTCTGTAAGTTGATTTGGCTCAAAGTTATGGCCGCTTAAAGTTCAACTTTGATCATGTGGTTGGGGTTGAATGCAGTTTTTTGCGATTAACTCGTAAGATATTAATTTATGTGGGTTAATGCCGGTTACCAAACTTAAAGTGCTAGTAATTACCTTTAGAGCAAGCCCTTAGTCGTCGTTCTTGTTTCGATAGTTTGCGAGTAATCCAACGCCAAAATTTGCCTGAAATAATTTATAACGCCATTTTTTTTGAATATCTCGTTAACGGTTGTTCATATTACAATGTAGTAAGCAGCAGAAATACGGGTATTAAAATATCTTTCAAATGAGCTATTGACCGAAACTCTATGTCGTTTCATGTCCGCGACATAACCGGTGAAAAGTCTACAGCGAAGGTTACGGCACTTCTCGACGAATAACTCGCTTCCAGCCAGTTTCGCGTGTCGGATGAATTAGAATTTTATGATACGCCCTGAATTATTTATATTTTGGGTTATTTAACAACTTTGGAAAATTATAATAATGGGAAATAGTAGCTAAGAATTATTTTTTTATTATTATTAATACTGGGAGATCCAGGTCGGAGCTGAGAGCGATCGCGAAAAACAGAGTCCGCTGGAGGGCAACTGTTTCGCCCTATGTCCCATGAGTGATTAAAGGACCGTAAAGAAGATAACTAAAGTAAAATAAAACCTGCTCACAGTTTTGTCGAAATTTTTAATATATTTAATGGGTTCCGAATACTATTTCTTCGTAATAGAATACAATTCCCGTTAAAACTTACTACATTTGTATACGATCTAGGTCATTCTTGTATGTCTAACTTTTTTTAAGTAATTCTTTGATGTAAAAAATACGGTTAATGGTGCATTTTTCTGAGACATATGCTGAAAACGGAGAATTTTGGGTGGTTCAGATGCAAAATAACAATTTTACACATACATAACTTCCAAACGAAGACAGTTTCTCTTCTTTATGCCGAATTGAAGAATGAACAATTGCCCAAGAAAGCATGAATATGTTGCTCTACGATAATCGGTATAGAAGTTATTAAAGTTTAAGTAAATTAAAAACTTTTCAAAAGGTATTTTCGTAAACACTCTCTAGCTCAAAGCACAATTTTTTTTTTCTCCAAATATACACTGGAATCAGCCTTTAATGGATTCAAATTTAAGTCTGAAACACCCTGCATTTAATTTAAATTAATTAAAACAAACTTTTTAATTATAAAAAGGCCAATACTTCATACTTCAAAAATTTGAATTTTTTGATTTGACAACCAAATTCAGATTTCAAATCTGAATATCAATGGAAGCACTCAGATCCGAAAATTGCTCAGATTCGAAAATTTTACATGGTACCAATTAACTTTCCAATCGGAGAGCATTAACAGGCGAGAATTTATTGGAAAACTACAGCAAACCTTAAGCCAGCAAAGACTTTCTGACGAAAATAACATTGAAGAGCTGTGGAGTACGACAAAGGGCGCTTTTTTATGTGGGAAAACCAAGAATCACCCTTTGTACTGCCAGTCTGTCATGTCGTTCAGGTCATGGTAGTAGCAAAAATGATAGGCAGAAGGTCCTGAATTTCAGCGAAAACTCACTGTGGTAATAGCGATAAGGCATATAAAGCGATTCTCCATTCCTACGGTTCCTTAGAAAGTCGATGGAGATGCAAAGGCTGTCATTTCCGATGATTCGGATGGCGCGGCTTTGCACCTTGTTCAGCCACGCTAAGGCGGTTTTCGAGGCTCCAGCCCACACAAATGAGCTATACTCGAGGCGGGGCCGAATGTTGGATTTGTAGACTGTAGCTCTGGCTGCTGATGGGAGAAGAAATTTGCATCTCTTAAGAAATCTTAGGCATTGGGATGCTTGTTTAGCGATTTGGAATATGTGATCATTCCATCGCAAGTCCTCAGATAAAGTTATACCCAAGATGGGGGTGATACTTATCAGCTGTAAGATTTGTTTTGTTCACTGAGACAGAAGGAAGGTTGGTGCAGATTTTATAAGTAATGAAACAGTACTTCGTTTTGCAGGGGTTGAACTTAACACGACTTACGGCCACAAGCAAGAATGTATTCGATGTCATTGTTGATAGAGTTGTACATTAGTTCACGATGGTTAAGGCAAGGTCTGGCACGTGCTTGTCTTATAACGTCGAAAGTGTAAGACTAACGCCGGGGACTGTCATAAGCGAAGCTGAGCAGTGGATTGGAAGGGAAAGAAGTGATCCGTGCTGGTGTAGGGATTAGATTCGATGCCATCCAATACTTGAGTTTGGCCGTAGACAGCGAAGTGAACGGACGTGTGCTGGTCCGGTCCGTCAAACACGCCCCGCTAAATACATAATAAAAAATTTTTTTTCGTTGTGATAAGTGAAAAAAAAAGTCTAAGCCCACAAAAAAACCACAACAACAAAACAATAGTGGAAGAAAATACGCGCGGCAGTGTAAAGTGAAGGCCTCATCACCCTTTCTACAGACAAGCGACCGACGAACAGCACAAGTAAGTTCCCTTTGCTTCCTACCCTCACTCGATTCTCGGACCTGCAAGTGTCGCACCCGAAATCTGTCGGTCGACGAAATTTGCCTCGTTTCAAAAGGCATAACACTTTAACGCAGGCAAATTTCGTTGACTCTGATGGTTGCGGCAGATGTAATTCCGGGAAATATCTCTAGGAATGTGGCGATTGAACCCGCGCAACCGAGGTCCCGTTACAAGTCAAGCTTTGTTATTGACCTCTGTAACATTCGTGGACTTCATGCGAACTTCTCTTTTGTTGAGTGCCACTTATTAAACTTTAAACCCCCAATCCTCGCACTTAGTGAAACCCAAATATCACCCGATAATGACTTAAGTCAATATCTGATATCGGGGTACACTTTAGTGCATAATCTCTCTCCCCATAGGGGCATTGCCATCTACGTTAGGGATGACGTGGCTCATTATAAAATATGCAAAAGCACTTCTTCAGATTTTAACTCACTTTGGATTAAAATCATCATCCGAAACCACGTCATATTCTTTTGCTTCCTATACAGAAGCCCTAACATAAGTAACGAAGCCTCCACTTCATCATTTGACACTATTTCCGAACAAATCTCGGGATTTTTATCGTCCAATCCTGAGTGTGAAATCATCGTTGCGGGTGATTTCAATGTTCACAATGTAAACTGGCTGACTTACTCAAATGGCACCAGTGCTTCTGGCAAGGACGTCGAGCTCTTTGCAGACAAATCCACTGGACCCGATAATATACCCCCTCTATCGTCTTAAAACAATGCGCCTCACCTTTGGCTAAACCTCTGCGCAAACTTTTTGCCCTATCATACTCTTCCGGAGTTTACCCAGACTCTTGGAAACTTGCTCATGTGCAGCCAATACCGAAAAAAGGTAACTCCAGTGATCCCTCCAACTACCGCCCAATAGCAATTACTTCTATTCTCTCCAAAACCATGGAGACGATAATTAACAAAAAGCTTATGGGATATCTAGAATCCAACCAACTTATAAACGACAAACAATACGGCTTCCGACAAAAAAGATCCACTGGTGATCTTTTAGTTTGCCTTACCGAACACCTCAGCCGTAGTCTGCATGGATCCGGTGAGTCTAGTCTGGTTGCTCTAGATATCTCCAAGGCTTTTGATAGAGTATGGCACTCAGCCTTGTTAGCTAAACTCAAAGCTATTGGAATTGACTCGCTTCTCTATAAGTGGGTTGAGAGTTTCCTTTCCGGCCGTTCAATTAAGGTAGTTTTGGATAGCGTCAAATCTGAATCTCACCCCATCTCTGCGGGGGTCCCCCAGGGGTCAACTTTATCACCGGCCCTATTTCTTATCTTTATAAATGACCTACTTTCAATCCCCTCCAACCCACTTCTCAGCTTCGCTGACGACGGTACTCTACGTTACTCGTACAGCTTCGATACAAGACAGACACATGCCAGATCCTGTCTTGATGATCGTGAACTAATGTTCAACTCTATTAATAACGACATTGAACTTATTATAGAGTGGGGAAAAAAGAATCGTGTCGAATTCAACCCCTCCAAAACCAAGTACTGTCTTATTTCAAAGAAAAAGATCAACACATCACCATCCTTGACAGTGGATGGCGTGGAAGTAAAGGCGGACCCATCCCTACACATCTTAGGCGTGACATTAGCCAAAGACTTGCGATGGAATGACCATATATTCCAAATCGCCAAACAAGCATCCCAGTGCTTGGGATTTCTTAAGAGGTGCAGGTTCCTCCTCCAGCCATCGGCCCGTGCTGTTATTTATAAATCCTACATTCGGCCTCTTCTCGAATACAACTCCCTCATTTGGGGCGGCGCTCCAATAACAACCTTAGCATGGTTAGATAAGGTCCAAAAAAAGGCCCTTAAGTTAATTAATGACGATACCGCTTGCTCCACCATCGACCCCCTATGCCACCGTAGGAATGTAGCAGCACTGACAAAATTTTATCGCTACTATCATAGTGACTGTTCCTTCGAGTTAAACGCTCTTTTGCCTCCACGGCAATCTTATACCCGCAACACCAGATTAGCCCACTCGTCCCATTCCCTGCACCTGCAACTACCCTTTTCACGCACTCAACAAGATATGAATTCGTTTGTAAATAGAACAACTCGACTGTGGAATAATCTCTCGCAGTCGGTATTTCCGAGCTCCTACAACATCCAAGAGTTCAAACGCAGGGTTCATCACCACCTTCTTCAATACCCTCCCGTACCTTCATAATCCCTAACCTATTCCCCCCACCCCTCCCCCGTACTAAGCTTACTGCTAGACATTGCACCATGACGTGACAAACGACATGACGGACTAGTAGTACAAAGGGTGACTCCTGAGCTTAGCACTACCACATAAAAAAAAAAAAAATACTACTTTAATTGACAGGTCAAAAAGGAAGTTCGCGTTTTTTTATCTAAAGCCGTACTGTTTGTCATGAATAATTTTGCTCGTTTCCCGATATTCCATTAGTTTTTTGTTGATTAGAGTCTCCATGACTTTGGAGAGAACAGAAATATTTGCTATTGGGCGGTAGTTTAGAGGGTCGCTAGAGTCACCCTTTTCAGTATAGGCTGAACATGAGCCAGTTTCCAGGAGTCTGGACAGACTCCGGAGAAGTAAGACAGGGCAAAAAGTTGGCGCAGAGGTTTACCTAAAGGTGATGCTGATTCATTGAGATCCATAGGGGGTATTTTATTGGGGCCAGTGCATTTATTGACGTCAAGCTCTTTGAGATATCGATATACATCTCGAGTCCTGAAAAGAACTCCGTCCATTGAATGAGCTATTCGCTCGAGGAAGGGAGGCTG
Source organism: Thereva unica (assembly GCA_949987705.1). Taxonomy (NCBI): domain Eukaryota; kingdom Metazoa; phylum Arthropoda; class Insecta; order Diptera; family Therevidae; genus Thereva; species Thereva unica. The sequence goes on along the minus strand of OX465281.1, from coordinate 53,291,517 downwards.
CATAGCAGCATCGGGTAGGGAAGAATTTGAGAGATGCTAATAAATCAGCCTTGGAATTGCTTTCTGTTATCACCTCATCATTGTGAATAAAAGGAGGTGCTGTGAAGGAGGTAAAATTCTAGTTGATGGGAGCTACCAAGAACCAGAAATTGTTACTGCCGGTCGTAGTATTGAGTAACTTACTTCTCAAGCTATCATCAAAAAATTATTTGGCTCTCCTGATGATAGAGGTATAGAAGTTTCTTAACCTAATATACACTGATAGAAAAATTATCTTGATTCCATAGTCTTCGTTTCGTTGTCTTGAGTAGAAACAATTTTCAGTCTTAACATGAGAATTCAGTCTCAGAGTAAGACGCTAGAAATTCTTGAGCCAAGCAATTGTATTACTTCGCTCAATACTTATATTTTTCGACCAAGATATGTCTTTTTCGAAATAAGATTTTTTAATTTTTAACTCAAGAAACTAAATATTTGTAATTCAAGACAAAATTTGTATTAAATCAAGACACGATGAAGTTTTAATTCGAGAATATTTATTACTATTTTATTACGTGGAAATATTGTAGTTAATTTGACACTGGCATATGATCATTAGCAAAAATATGAGTCCTTATTCAAAACAGACGTCAAGAAAATTAATTTACTTGCTTCAAGAATTTGATATTCTTTGACTAAGAAGTTGAGTTGCTTAAATTAAAAATATTAATATCTCAAACCAAGAATTTTTTTTCTTATCTCTAGTCAACTTTTGTCTTCATCCAAGACAATAAAACCAAGACTATGAGTATTGCTTATCCGAAGACAATTTTGTTTTCGTTATATCCAAAACATTATTTGCTTGGTTCAAGAAAAAGTCTCTTAAGCTAAGAATTTTTTTTTTATCAGTGTACTCGGGTCGAAGTGACTCGCTCGGGGAACGCACGAGTTAGAAATCTGTAGTACCGCGACAAAAGAAATCACTCCAAAAAAAAAAACGCCACAACAAAAGTTATTTACTGTAAATTAATAAAAACACACCTCTTTGGCAAACTAATATCTTTTATTATTATCCTACCGACAAGTTACAATTTAAATGATTTCCCGACAACAAGTTCCCACAGACTAACTTAATTAATGTTTAAGATCCAAAAATCCTCCTCTTGCAACATGACTTAAAGTTTTACAAAGTAAGCATTTTTCGTTTGAGAACGGAAAATCATTCTAGGAAAAATGCAATGCTTAAGAATTTACTGAGGTATTGAATGACAGTGTGGGAAGGTTGAATTTTAGTTTTTACCATGCCATTGGTCTTTCTTTTAATTTTATTTTATAAGACTCTGGTAGATCCGGTGTCTCATGTTGCTTTAAGTCATGTTGCAGGTTAATATATGTAACTCACGCGAACAGGCGAAGCACAGTGGGACCAAATCCAAAAAAGCTGGCCAAAAGTCTAAAAAAAAGTTTATAGATTGCGGTTTTTTTTGGGGGGGATGATTCGAGGACACTTCCAATAGTGAGCAATCAGTCACGGAAGGTTAGATTTTTTTCTACGGACTGAGAAATTGAAGTTGCTACTTTACTCTTTTTGCTTATTTTTAAACGTTAATATTGTGAAAAAAGGTTAACGTTTTCAAAACGCTATAAAAAATTAAGTAACCAAGCAATCGTGGTCGTGTCAAGTGGAATTTTCTTTGGAAGGTATGTAGAGTATAAAAAAAATTGCACTAAACCCATTAAGCAAGTATATTACACAGTAAGCATATATTACACGTGCTTTTTATGAATTAGGATTGTAAGAATGCGATATATATTGGACAAAAAGTAATATTGCTCCACTCTGCTCCACTGGAAAACTTGCTGGGCGTTGTTGGTAAAGGTGTATTCCTTCACCTCCAAAAAAAATCCGCTGCCCAAAATTGCCCCTCCGTGTTTTAAGGGGTCACATACGTCCAGCACTAGCCCATGGAAATGGTACTTCAATATTGCAAAAATGAGGGAAAGGTTTTATTTTTGGGATGTGTAGGGGGGGGGTCCGTGTGAGCTTAAATCTGAGTTTTCGGGATTCTAACCCACTCCCCCTCCCAATTTGGCCGCCATCTTGGAAAAGGTTCGCAAATGGTTTTTCCATTATATATCTCCGTAACAGTACATCTTACAGAAAATTTGCAAGGGCACTTCTTGTTTATAATTAAATTATCTACAATATATTAGCAAGATATTTTTGGGTAAATTTAATAATTAAGAAGTTATAAGCCTTAGAACACCAAAATTAGTCACAGTATTTTCTTTTAATGGCTATAACTTTTTTTCCTTGAATTTTAACCAAAAAAAAATAATAATAAGTTTTTTTAGAGGATTTTATAAGGAATAATTTTCATTCATACTTTTTTTTAAATTCATTCACTACGAAAGGTTTTACGTGTTACAGCGCCTCGAAGGTACCAAAGTGACAGATTTTCTGAATAATTTTTTTACGATTTTTCCTAGTCCTCTCAATAGAAATTCTCAACAGGTAGCAAGTAATAATAATGAATGAAACACTTTACGTTATAACAAATGCCGATGTTTAAATAATGCAATAACATTTTTTCGCAATTTGTTGTGGATTTCAACATTGTTAATGGTGGTTGTTTCCAACGTTGAAATTAAAATGCCATCGCATGGTTTGCACTGAATGTATCCGAAAAACGTACAAAAATTCTTGTAATACAAAGTTAAAGTTGTCTATCGAGCTATAGATTTATTTTATTTTTCTTTTAAAGACCCATTTAAGTTTTTTAGTCAGAATTCTACCGCGCGCGAGTAAGGAGCGTTTGCGCGTTTACCATATATTAGTATTTAAATAAAGATTTGAGCTCTAAATATAATATAATAATAAATTGATAAATTCCGGGCCCTTTTTCAAAAATTCTTATTTTGTTTTTCTAATAAACAATAACTTCCTAATAAAATAACTTGCTTATAAAAAAATTATTCAAAAGTATTAAACATTATATTAAAACAATTTTTTTGATTTTTTAAGAGGTTATGTTAACCATATTGAGTCCGCCATTTTGAAAATCGAAATTTCGACACCGGATTCGTCATCAGCGACCCCGAAAACCCCTAAGTGAGATGTTTTGGTATCATTTACTAAAGTTTTTGACTATTTGGAGGGGTTATGTTAACCATATTGAGTCCGCCATTTTGAAAATCGAAATTTCGACACCGGATTCGTCATCAGCGACCCCGAAAACCCCCAAGTGTAAAATTTGAGATCATTTAAAGCACTTTTTGACTTTTGGCCAGCTTTTTTGGATTTGGTCCCACTGTGCGAAGGCAGCTTCTTTTGAACACTTCCCATTAAACCATCTATTCAGAGGTGGCTTTATAGACTTGGTTGAATGAGGATCATCAATACATCCTCGATGTGGTCTAAATTCAGCTTGTTCTTTACTGCTCGTTTGCTCTCTCTTTATTTTTTTGGTAGAGTTTTCCAAATCACTTTGTATTTTTGTAACCCTACGAGATATTTTCATGAGTGGGGTAGCAATCTACGCAGAATACTCCCACCTATCTAATCTGCAAAAGTCAACGTTCCGTTCCACCAACTTCTAGAGTTATGAGTCAATTATGTTTTTTTTTTCCACTAAAATTTTAACTTTCACCACCTTTTTCTCCAAAAAATACGTAGAAAATTGGAAAGCTTGGACAATTTCCTATGAACAATGTGAGGACAATTTTTATGCTACGGCCTTTACTTTTGAAGTTATAAGCGATGTTAATGCTAAAATGCTTCTTTTATGCTCGGCTGATCTGATCTGAGTCACGGTGTAAAAAGAACGCTGTTAATATTTTTAAACCTACATTGACTTGACGATAAGGAAAAATATTTGAAATCATAGAAGCTAACCCCCTTTCCCCTCCCCCTAGGTACGCCACTGTATCGATGTATCGTTAACAAAATAAAATTTATTTTTACAACATTGCACTTTAATAAAACTACCAATCAGCAGTAAATGTGTTTGTGATAAGATTTATTTACATAGAGATTAAAACTACGATTTTGATTTGATTTACAATATATCTAATCTTTTTGTTGAGAGTTTTTATGGCAGTGACAAAATCAAATCTTCCTTTTTAATTTATATCTTAAATAAGATATACTATCTAAAACTAATCCAGGGCCAGTGTAGTTTGTGCGAATAAATAATGTTGCAATAATGCTATTTACATAGCTTCATACGACTACAAGTAGGTGTACCTTTTTTCGCATTAGTAATCGAATTAGTCACACATCTACATTTAAGAAAATTTGATCTCATATTTTTAACAAAAGCGGGTATTTTATAATAAAGTTAAGTAATTTTAATAATACAGTAGTGCTTAGTTACAGCACCAGCAGTTTTTGAAGTGAAACTTTTTAGTCGCGGTAGAGTAACTTTCGGTGTCTTGATATGTGGCCCTCACAGTGGCGCAGCGTGGGGGGTGCAGAGGAGGGGCCATGGCAGGCGGCCAAACTGGACCGAGCTAGTGATCCTGCAACATTAGGCCCTAACCATTACCACATTGAGCATGATGTCCTGGCTGATGGTGTCCACAGGCCAAACCTAAATGGGAATGGAAGTGAAGTGAGGTGAAGTTAGGTACCACTCCATATAAACGTATGAGAGTGACCAATATGGAAGTAAGTGGATGTTACATCTACTTCAGTGGAAGTTACGTTTAGTTTTCATTTAGGTTTGGTTTATTTCTGGACTATAAAGTTGATGCATCAAAATTATCCAACCAAACTCTCCTATTTGACGGGTTATCAAAAAAGTGTGCGCTTGTGATGGAAGACAACACCTTTTCTATTATTCAATTATTTGGCGTAATTCTTTCGATCATTTGCAGGCCATAATTTCCCTAGTTGTCCATATTAGAGTTGAGAATGAATCGTCTTATTAACTGGAAATACCATGGACGATTCCCTTTCAGCGAAGGTGAAAGGTGTTAATTTGGTTTTTCATGTTTTTCGCGTTCAACTCATGATTAACCCATCCATGGACCTTCTTTTTCTATCCATGTTTGTGTAAATAGTTCAAAACACTTGTGTGGATAATACCTAGCAAACATATATTTCTTATGAATGGAGTCCGTGCCATCAAAGAAGGGAAATGAGCGCGCATATGAAATACTGTTCGTTGGTAAGCGCTTCACTTAAGAACGGCTCAACTGATTTGGCTAATGTTTTTAGATGAGTTCATATTCATTCATAATAGTCCAAATAAGCATTTTAGGGAAAGAAAAATTGGAACAGTTTCCCGGAATATCAGAAAATTCGAGAAAAGCTGCAAATGCTTTTTCACGATTCGAACGCCATATTTGTTTGATTCTATAGCTCCCGTATTATGCGTGATGGTATGCACGTACCAAATCAACCTTTGAAAAAATTGTGCAACCGTGAAGATTCACGGAGAAGTTCTGTATGTGTTTGCGAACAGGGGTTGCGGGGGTTCCGACGGGGGATTTGATGGGATCTGGAAATGAAGTAAAAACACCAAACGCACCACAAAAAAAAGAGCGTACTTTAACTTAATTACTTTAGTTACTTTTTATTGTTTAAACGAGTTTTTTCTATTTATCTTCAAATTAGTTTTTTCTATTTATTCAAATTAGTTTTTATATTTATATTCAAATTATTAATTGTTTTATTTTTAATAGAGCTTGCCTCGCTGGGTTCTGATCGGCGACTCACTTTTTCTCTTCTCACGATCGCCTTCGATCTTCCATCCTCGCTAGGGCTGCCGTTATCCTTCCTCTGCTGTGTGGGGGATCCCGCTGGGATATCTGGTGTTGCAGATCTGTTCTGCTGAGTGGGGGATCCCGCTGGGATATCTGGTGTTGCAGATCTGTATTTAGGGGGCGGGTAAACTCCAACATCATGGGCCCCCTTGAAATTCTAGATTTCAACAATAATGTCCGGATCTGGGCTGGACGTTGACATATTCTCCGTGCTCCGATATAGGGCCGCCATAATAATCAGGATGGTGTGAATTTCATGGTGCTTTGGAATCTCGAGGGTGTGTGGTTTGGAAAAAAGAAAGTTCGATTAGTAGGGAGAAAAAAAAATTTTAAAAACCGACTTCAGAAAAAACCGCACAAAATGCCCAAAAAAGGATGAAATAATTGTTTGTAATTCTTAACAACATTAATCCAATCAGAATGGATCTAGAAAGAAGAATCACTTTTGAAGACGGTGCTAACACCTGTGGGTGATGTATTAAGGGCATAAGCCTAACAAAGAAATGAAAACAATTCCCGAAGCAAAGTTAGTGCAATCAAAGACAACTACATACTACCTGGCACCGTCTTCAAAAGTGATTCTTCTTTCTAGATCCATTCTGATTGGATTAATGTTGTTAAGAATTACAAACAATTATTTCATCCTTTTTTGGGCATTTTGTGCGGTTTTTTCTGAAGTCGGTTTTTAAAATTTTTTTTTATTTCGTACTTTTTAGTCCATTCATTTTTTTCGGCGGCAATATAAAAAAAATTATCAAGCTAGGTATACACGGCACAAATAGATCGTTGCGTGTGAGCTCAACTGTTCGGCTTGCACAATCCAAAATGTTTGGATTGTACCAAATATGTCTCGGTGATGTTCGACCACTTGCTCCTCCGACCTTATCACAATCAATGTAACATAATATAACGCGTAGATAAGTATAAATATAATGCGCAATAACTAATGGAGGTAATTTTCGCTCGTCATTTGCACTCAGTTTATTCACACAATTCGACTTGCGCCAGGCAATTTAAAAAACTAAATCATTTCGAACGAATCTATCTTTACGATAAGTATGATGACTCTTCTTTTTAAATCCATTCTGAGAAGTATAACACGCCGCCGGGCCATCGAAAAAAATCGAAGCAGTAGCTAAATATTTTTTACAGTAATGTACATATTTGCATATTTTCGGACGAATTTAAAAAAAAAACTTATTTAATATGAAACAAAATTCATGTCTGGGGTCGGGGAGCGCAATTGCAAAATTTGATTGCAGATTGTATTGTCATGCGAACTATACGTATATGTGCAAAATTTGCAGTTGATCGGTTATATGGAACTGGGTCAAAATCAAGTTGCAAGATTTGTTACACTACACACACATCCAGATCAAGATAATATAAGGCATATAAAAAGTTAAGTTGCCATTGATATCGGGGAAATTAAATGTAAACAATAAAATTCTTTGATTCTTCATCCACGTCATGGTATATTTATTTATTCGATAAAAACAAAAGTTTTTTGAGCTGCAAATTTCGCCATAATTTCGTTCTTATCGGCTTTTGTTCTGGAAGCAAATTTACAGACGCATTCACGTCGAAAACTTGTTTAATATGGAACAAAATTCCCCGAAGGAAATTAAAAAATAATTATTTTGTCGATATATAGAAAAAAAAAGCACCGCGAGCGCTCGGGATCGAACTCGCACCCCACAGATCCCACAGACAAGAATACTTCCTTTGCGCTATGTCAAGTACTATAGGCTGCTGACCAATATGTTAATATAAATCATTTCAGAAAGAAGAAAAAGAGAAAAAGAAAAAAACCGGCCGGGAATTGAACCTGCAAACGCCACCCCACGCTGAACCGAGAATCCGACGCTCTACTCACTGACCCATCGGCCTGCTGCCAGACTTACAACAATAAAGTAATTTGTTCGGTGCCCATGAAATGTTTAGGTGAACTTTAACAGGTTGAATTTTAACAGTTTTTTCTGCCTAACTTCGAACTCCGTTATCAGACTTAAGAAAAAATTTAACGGGACCACCGTGGGAAGCTCCCCCTTCAAACGAACCAAAAAAAAAGCAAAAAAGTTATTGGGTGACAAAGTTATGCGTGAACAGGACCACAAAATACCTACACGTCGAATTGAGTAACCTCCTCTTTTTTTGAAGTCGGTTAAAAAAGGAAAAAAAAAAACTTCAACATATACATACATATCCAGGTTATATAAAAATTTCGCATTTGGCTTTCAAAAAAAATAATTCATAATATTACAAGAAAATTAATCACATGTAGGGTCGGAAGCTAGCGTTTTTACTTTATCTATCTCTTCAGCTTGCATGGACTCATTACTGGGTAAAACACATATCTTAGTGATGGCACGTTGGACTTCTGCCGTACTGGTCTTAATTGTTACTACTCTAACGGACTTATCTTTACCGGGATGTGTTTTTATTATGCGGCCTAATTTCCATCTGAGAGGAGGAATCCGTTCATCTTTAAGTATGACCAAATCTCCTACCTTAACATTACGTTCGCTTTGGCGCCATTTTGGGCGTTGTTGGAGACGAGCTAAATACTCAGTTGTCCATCGGTTCCAAAAGTCTTGTCGAAGTCGTTGTATGTATCGCCATCTATCGAGGCCATGAATATTATGGTCGAGTAGCGCCTCTTCAGGCGGAGACAGCAGAGGCTTACCTATGAGGAAATGGGCTGGAGTTAAAATTCCAAGATCATGAATATCATCGGACAGAGGACAGAGGGGCCGAGAATTTAAACACGCCTCAATCTGGGTGGTGAGAGTGATAAGTTCTTCATACACAAAACTCGCATTTTTCGCAACACGTTTGAAATGAAATTTGAGAGACTTTACTCCAGCCTCCCAAAGACCACCAAAATGAGGGGAATACGGCGGAATGAACCTCCACTCGACGCCGTTTGCGGAAAAGGTCTGGGCGGCTTCGGTCTCAGCCTGCTGTATAGCAGCATTGAGTTCCGCATCTAGTTGGTTTTTTGCTCCCACAAAATTTGTACCATTATCTGAATATACTCTTTGGCATAATCCGCGACGAGAAATGAACCTCCTGAACGCTGCGAGAAACGAATTGGTGTAAGATCACCGACAACTTCGAGATGCACGGCTTTGGAACATAAACATACAAAGATGACAATGTACCCTTTATATGATCGACTACATCGAGTTCGACTCGCTCGGATGTCGAGATGGCCAGTATAATCAACTCCTACAAAGGTGAACGGGTTACTAATCGTAACTCTTTCCGGAGGTAAATCGGCCATGATTTGTGTCTGATTAGTTTTTCGCAACCGGAAGCACACGACACAATTATGGAAACACCTCTTTATTAAATTTCTAGCACGTAAAATCCAATAATTTTGTCGCAAAAATGCCAACATTAATTGAGGTCCCCCGTGTAGTGTTTCTTCGTGTGCATGCTCAATGACGAGCTGAGTAAAATGACCGCTGCTGGGCAACAAAATAGGGTGGCGCTCATTAAAGGGTAAGGTGGAGTTGCTGAGCCGTCCTCCTACTCGAAGTAGATGATCTGAATCTAGCCAAGGATTCAAGCTTAGCAATTTGCTGCGTGCCGAGATAGGCCGTTTTTCTGATAATGACTTGACTTCATCATTGAAATAAAGTGTCTGAATGGTCTTACACCAAAATTTGCGACTCTGATCAATTTCCGTGTAAGACAGCGATCTCAAAGTTTGGGAGGTTGTGGTCGATGTCTTTTTGACCTTGCGGAGAAAGCGGAAGCAATACGCAGTCACTCGGAGGAGCCGCTTGAACTTTGAAAAACGGGCCAAGACTGAGTATAAATATGACGTCTCAGGGTGAATTAGAAAACATTTGACAGGCCGCAATTCCTGTGCCTCAAGTTCCTCTCGTACGTGCCGAGGTGACGTAGGCCATTGATCTTCATTTTGCTTTAACCAAGAGGGGCCTTGGAGCCATAGCGTTTGTTGGAGAAGTTCTTCTCCGGAGATACCGCGACTACTACAGTCCGCAGGATTTTGAGAAGAAGGGACATTTCGCCATTTGGGGGCGCCAATATTAGTACTTATGGTGCAGAGGCGGTTACAAATGAATATCTTGAATGTATTTGGGGGTTTTCGCAGCCACGACAAAACGATAGTGGAATCGGACCAGGTGCATAACTGGGACTCATCAAAGGGGATGCTTTTTCGTATAGCTTTAAGTAGTTCCGACAAGAGGACGGCGCCACACAGTTCAAGACGGGGAAGGGTTATAGTTTTCACGGGACTAACTTTGGTTTTGCTACTGAGCAGAAAGATCTTTATCCCGGATTCATGCTCCACACGAATGTAGCTGACCGCAGCGTACGCCCGCTCGGATGCGTCACAGAAGCCATGTATCTGGAACGTGGATGAGGAATGAGTACTAACCCATCGCGGAATAACTATCTGCTCAATTGCCGGTACAGTGTTGAGGTAAGTGGTCCAGAAAGTTTCGAGCTCGTGGGGTAGAGGTTCATCCCATAAGAAGCCATGTTGCCACAGGACTTGGATAAATATTTTGGCGCGGATTATAACTGGAGCTAGCCAGCCAAGAGGGTCATAGAGGCTAGCTATGTATGCCAAGACCTTTCGCTTGGTAAAGGGGGGTTGGGGTTTATCCATACGAATATTAAAACTGAAATGGTCTCGAGTGGAATTCCAGAAAAGGCCAAGGGTTTTGACCACGTCCGTTGTCATCCTAACCACATGAGAAGTTGGGGTTCGATCAACAGGCTCCACATTTTTTAGCAGATCGGGGCAATTAGCGGACCATTTGTGAAGGTGACAATGACCAGCTTTTAGGATTGATATGGTTTCTTCCTGTAGAGACAAGGCGTCATTCAAAGTATCCGCGCCTGAGTAAATATCATCAACGTAGGTGTCAAATCTTAAAATTTCCGCGGCATTTGGGTATTTGTCTCCCTCATCTTGAGCCAACTGATGAAGGGTGCGAATCGCCAAGTAGGGTGCACTCGCCGTACCGAAAGTTACTGTGTGGAGTCGTATATCTTCAATGGGTAAATTACAGTCGTTTCGCCAAACGATACGCTGAAATTCATGATCTGGGGATTCAACTAGGATCGGTCGGTACATCTTTTCTATGTCCGCACAGAATACGAAACGCTTCAACCTCCACTTTAGGAGAAGCTGCGAAATGTCTTGCTGCAGTCGAGGTCCAGTCAGCAATCTATCATTTAACGAGTGGCCATTAGAAGTCTTGTATGAGGCATCAAAAACGACTCTACACTTTGTAGTACTACTGTCTGTTTTGATTACCGCATGGTGGGGCAGATAACAATAAGAGGAAGTAGAAGCCTCCTTTGATGGGGGTGGGACCCTCTGAGCATGGTTAAGGGTAAGGTATTCTTCTATGCATTCCTTATATGTTTTATACAATTCGGGGTTTTGGCTGAATTTCTTTTCTAAGCGCTGAAAACGTTGGATGGCGATTTGGCGGGATTCTCCGAAACGAGTTTCGTGTTTGGATAACGGAATGAAAGGCAACTTTACCACATATCGCCCTTTCGGGGTGCGGGAATGAGTTTGTTTATATATTTCTTCGCATAGAATATCCTCTGGACTTAACGGGTTGGGCTGCGGGTTTTCCTCTATCTCCCAAAACCTTTTCAATTGATTTTGTAAGTCAACATGACTATATGCACTGATAATACAGGGGGCTTCTTGTAGGGTTTCATCTTCCACTTGAGGAACTTCACCAAAAATTATCCAACCCAACCGCGTACGTAGGGCAACGGGGGCTCCCTGACCACCTGTCTTTAATTCAGGTAAGATGATCTGGGCATAAACACCCGCACCTAAGACTATGTCGATGGAGCTGGGTTCAATAAATCGGGGGTCGGCCAGAGCGAGACCTTCTATATGGGGCCAATCATAACATTCGATTTGATTAGAGGGTAGCATACTAGTTAAGCTATTAAGGATTATTGCATCCAAGTTAATTACGAAGCTCGTATCCTGCAGAGATTTCAACTGAAGTTGTGTAATATACTTTGCTGAAGAGCTCTCCATATTATTCAGTCCGCGGATATGGACAGGCCATGGATGCTTTTTTGCACGCAATCTTTGGACGACATGGGTAGTAACATAGCAACCTTGGCTGCCTGGATCTATTAACGCGCGAAATGTTAAATATTCCCCGGTGTCGTCGCGTAACGACACTAAGGCCGTAGCTAGCAAGTCGGATCCTAGTTGAGCCACAAAATTCGCATGTATCGTCGGGGGGCGTGGAGGAGAAGGGGTTCGCGCTGGTTGCACTAATTGTTTTGGGTTGCTCGGGGGACTCTGAGTCTTCTCTAAATGTAGAAGAGTGTGGTGTCGCGATCCACATTTAAAACAAACACCTTTGTTAGAGCATTGCTTGACGCCGTGACTTGTAGCCAAACAGTTGAAACAGAGCTTCTTTCCTTTGACTATAGACACTCGGGCCGAAGGATGCATTTCTTAAAACCTGGGGCACGTCTTTAGGGTATGATCTAAACTGCAACACGGGCAGCTGTAACCGTAGGCCGTGTGAAAAGCCTGACGAAATGGTGCACTGTTCGAAGATCCTGTTTCTTTCCTAAGTTCCCCGTGGCCCGGGAGATTTCGCCTTGGAACTATAATTTCTCGAGCAGACTCTAAAGCTCTTACTCGGCTATTAATGAAATCAATAAGTGTGTCTAAAGAGGGAAAGACAGTGACAGGACCTAGAGACTGTTCCCATAATTTACGCGTCTCTACCGGCAAGCGCTGGACGACCAGGGTCGCAATGATTGGTGTCCATTCATTAACTTTCACCTTAAGACCTCTCAACTACGTTAGACATTCACTTATATTGTCTATCAGCCGACGAATTTGAGACGCCGATTCGGAGTTTACTGGGGTTTGGCTAAGCAAAATTTGTACCTGGCGGGTGATAAGTAAACGAGAGTTTTCATATCTATCACAAAGCATCTTCCATGCCTCTTGATAATTTTCATCAGTTAAACTCAGATGTTTGAGCAAACTAGCGGCCTCACCTTCCAAACTGCTCTTCAAATAGTGCAACTTCTGCACCGCTGGCAAAGAGCGATGATTGTGAATAAGAGATTCAAACATATCATGAAAGGAAACCCAATCTTTGTAATCCCCGCTAAACTTGGGAATAGATATACGCGGGAGTTTTACATCTAATGTCGGGGTTTCGAAGTGCTCTGCCTTTGAGCTACCCTCTTTAGAATCAGCCGTAGAACCTGACGATTGTCGGTTGTTCTGATTTCCTTTATCAAGGCTGTTTAACTTGTCTAATAGGGCACCGCGTCGCTCAAAGTGTGACTCCTCCTGCTGGCTATACTGATCTTCACTCAAATATGCCTGCTCTCGTTTATCCTTTTCATTGGCCATGGCGACAATATTTGTATCATTAGTCTGATATTGAACCCACAACGTGTCTAAAGCGGACAAACGACCACGCATATACCCAACAGTATATCTAACCTTTGGAGTTTTGTCATAATTTTTCCAAAACTTGTTGATTTGTTCTTGCAAGGCGATCTGCTTGCTGATTAGGTTTAAAATCATGGGTGGGTCTGGAATGGACTCTTCCGACATCTTACGATCAACAAAGGATAATACCCTCTCCAACGGAAACTTAGTCGAGATTTGGATTAAATGGGACTTTTCGCAACTAGTATTGTAACTATTAACTAAAATGGGGTTTTGAGGACTATTTAAGAAAATCAGAAAATAATTGCACTGGATCTTTTAACCTTCATACCACAGTATCAAGGGCGATTATAAATCGATCTCCGTTTATCAAAACTATTACCCAGGGGACATCAACAAAACTTCAAAGGAAAACCGTTATCAACTATTCAAAAAGCTAAACTCACACACCATCTACCCATAAAATTTCGAAATATATTAAAAAAAAAAAATGCAATTTTCTCATACCACCCCAAATACCACTATAATTTATGGAAACCTTAATTGAACTGTAATAAAATTTGAATAGTTCCATTTATCCACCAACAAACAACAACTTCGAAATCTTCACCACTAAAACCAATGCACCGGTAACTTATGAGAAATGAAATCAAAATCCACTTTTTCAGAAAAAACCAAAAAAAAAAAATGCAATTTTCTCCTACCACCCCAAATACCACTATAATTTATGGAAACTGTAATTGAACCGTAATAAAATTTGAATAGTTCCGTTTATCCACCAACAAGCAACTACTTCCAAATCTTCACCACTAAAACTAATGCACCGTTAACTTATGAGAAATGAAATCAAAATCCACTGTTCAGAAAAAAAACCAAAACTCTTTATTATCAACACAAAGAAAAATGTTCGAAATATACGAGAACCGTAATGTACCCCCATGAAAAAAAAAAACAAAACCTTAGAATTTAATAAAATAATTTAATAAAAGTAATTGCAAGAATCATGAAAAATGTATAACATAACTTACTCAAAGAAAGCAACAAAAAAAAAACTCAAATTTATGTTTGACTACATCCAAAATGATTTTCAAGGACCGTAAGATGAACTGTAAGATGAACTTGACTTATTCACGTTGTCACCAACAAAGCACCAAGAATTGGAATTTTGACATTCAAAAATATAACCGAAATTATAACCACCGTGCAAAGAAAAAAAAACGGTATCATCCTCTCAAATAGAAACACATGTCTGTACATGTAACGGCCTTGCCGCTAATAAAAATTCCGCACAAGCCTTTTATTTTTTTAAGGAACAAAACCAAAAAACATTACCTTAGCAGTAATTTAAATGTGCTAGAAGTCAAACCTGATCACTACGAGCGATTGTGATTATGTGTATGACGCAAGAATACTTTTTTTTTCGTTTTAAAAAACACGATCGAATATCTTAAAGAAAAGAAAAAAACGGATCTTTCATCTCCTACACGTGACGAATTTGTATTGCTCACTTCACTGCACGGTTTTAGTTTGAAAAATACTAAGAGCCAATTAAATAATGCGAAAATTTTTACTCACCATGATGTATGTGATTATTGAAGTTCTAGGTGTGCCGAAGATCCGGCTCGAAGGACCAATTTTATGTTTGCGAATAGGGGTTGCGGGGGTTTCCGACGGGGGATTTGATGGGATCTGGAAATGAAGTAAAAACACCAAACGCACCACAAAAAAAAGACCGTACTTTAACTTAATTACTTTAGTCACTTTTAATTGTTTAAACGAGTTTTTTTCTATTTATCTTCAAATTAGTTTTTTCTATTTATTCAAATTAGTTTTTTCTATTTATTCAAATTAGTTTTTATATTGATATTCAAATTATTAATTGTTTTATTTTTAATCGAGCTTGCCTCGCTGGGTTCTGATCGGCGACTGACTTTTTCTCTTCTCACGATCGCCTTCGATCTTCCATCCTCGCTAGGGCTGCCGTTATCCTTCCTCTGCTGTGTGGGGGATCCCGCTGGGATATCTGGTGTTGCAGATCTGTATTTAGGGGGCGGGTAAACTCCAACAGTATGTGCTTCCGTTATGGACCGGGAACGCCTTGGCGGGAACAATTGAAACGTCCGAGCCCGAATCAATCAGAAAATCCATCCGATTGTTGGTGTCACGGACGAATAAACGATATGAGCGGCTAGTTATGTGCTCGCTCATGTCGGCCCCCTGCCCCGTTAGTTTTTTTAGGGGTGTTGGCTGGTTTCTTCGCCGACTTGGCTTGTCCACCGCCAAAACTGCGGGGAGGCTTGCATGTCTGTATTTCTCTTTCGAACAGAGAAAAAAAACTTTTTATTTTACAGCAAATATTGAACACTGTAATTGATTTCAAATAAAATTTGGGAAAGTATCGATCACAAAAATTATGTATTAAAACTTGTTTTTCCGCGTGTTTTTTAAACCGGGGTCAACTGCACTTTCTATTGTTTGGAATAATTTTCTGTATTTCTCTTTCGAACAGAGAAAAAAAACTTTTTTCAGCAAAAATTGATCACTGTAATTGATGCAAAATAAAATTTTTGGGAAAATATCGATCACAAAATTTTTTTTGTTAAAATGTGTTTTCCCGCGTGTTTTTTTATCGGGGTCACCAATATAGCTCCCGTATTATGCGGAGCCTTTTGTTTAGCACAATGAAACACGTTTTATTGGGTTTATATCTGCACTTTGTTATTTTTATTTTAATGCTTTTTATATCACAGTTTTATGTTTTATTTTAGAGTCAACGGAATAATTATATAATATATAGGCTGGGACCCGGTGCGCCTACGCTGCACCCATAAGTCAATAGTAAACAATAAAAACCATCCACTGACTTAATATTTTTCGAGATATGAATTTCACACAGATGAAATGCCTCAAAGAACATGGGTCTTGCGTCGGCCGCCATGAATCGGTATATTGAGTCTACTACATTGCTTATTGTATTCTACTTATCATACCCTTCAATTTGATACCCATGATGAGGGGGTTTTGAAGAAAGTGGTAATCCGGCCTCTTTAGACGGCCGCCATGGATCTAAAGATATATTTTGTATACTACATTGCTTATTGTATTCTACTTATCATATCCTTTCATTTGATACCCATGTTGAGGTGGTTGTGAAGAAAGTGGTAATTCGCCCTCTTGAGACGGCCGCCATGGATCTAAAGATATATTTTGTATACTACATTGCTTATTGTATTCTACTTATCATACCCTTTCATTCGATACCCATGTCGAGGTGGTTGTGAAGAAAGTGGTACCCCGCCCTCTTGAGACGGCCGCCATGGATCTAAAGATATATTTTGTATACTACATTGCTTATTGTATTGTACTTAACATACCCTTTCATTTGATACCCATGTTGAGGTGGTTGTGAAGAAAATGGTAATCCGGCCTCTTGAGACGGCCGCCATGGATCTAAAGATATATTTTGTATACTACATTGCTTATTGTATTCTACTTATCATACCCTTTCATTTGATACCCATGTCGAGGTGGTTGTGAAGAAAGTGGTACCCCGCCCTCTTGAGACGGCCCCCATGGATCTATAGATATATTTTGTATACTACATTGCTTATTGTATTCTACTTAACATACCCTTTCATATGATACCCATGTTGAGGTGGTTGTGAAGAAAGTGGTAATCCGGCCTCTTGAGACGGCCGCCATGGATTTAAAGATATATTTTGTATACTACATTGCTTATTGTATTCTACTTATCATACCCTTTCATTTGATACCCATGTCGAGGTGGTTGTGAAGAAAGTGGTACCCCGCCCTCTTGAGACGGCCGCCTTGGATCTAAAGATATATTTTGTATACTACATTGCTTATTATATTCTACTTAACATACCCTTTCATTTGATACCCATGTTGAGGTGGTTGTGAAGAAAGTGGTAATCCGGCCTCTTGAGACGGCCGCCATGGATCTAAAGATATATTTTGTATACTACATTGCTTATTGTATTCTACTTATCATACCCTTTCATTTGATACCCATGTCGAGGTGGTTGTGAAGAAAGTGGTACCCCGCCCTCTTGAGACAGCCGCCATGGATCTAAAGATATATTTTGTATACTACATTGCTTATTGTATTCTACTTATCATACCCTTTCATTTGATACCCATGTCGAGGTGGTTGTGAAGAAAGTGGTACCCCGCCCTCTTGAGACGGCCGCCATGGATCTAAAGATATATTTTGTATACTACATTGCTTATTGTATTCTCCTTAATATACCCTTTCATTTGATACCCATGTTGAGGTGGTTGTGAAGAAAGTGGTACCCCGCCCTCTTGAGACGGCCGCCATGGATCTAAAGATATATTTTGTATACTACATTGCTTATTGTATTCTACTTATCATACCCTTTCATTTGATACCCATGTCGAGGTGGTTGTGAAGAAAGTGGTACACCGCCCTCTTGAGACGGCCGCCATGGATCATTTTAGTTTCAATAGCGTCATGGCCTACCTATTGTTTGACAGCTGCGTAAATTTGAAATTTTCATTAAATGTAATGATTCAATTTAATGACAATTTTACATTTGTCAAACAATAGGTAGGCCATGAAGCTATTGAAACTAAAATGAAGTGAAAATTCCTAAAATTACCATTTTTGTTTGGATTTTGCAGCTGTTTTTTTGGTTAAAGGTATAAAAAATAGCCTACGACCTATTCTCAGACCTACCAAATATACACCAAAAATTTCATGTAAATTGGTCAACCCGTTTCGGAGGAGTACGGTAACAAACACTGTGACACGAGATTTTTATAGATATATATATAATATATATATATATATATATATATATATATATATATATACATATATATATATATATATATATATATATATCTATATCTATAAAAATCTCGTGTCACAGTGTTTGTTACCGTACTCCTCCGAAACGGGTTGACCAATTTGCATGAAATTTTTTGTGTATATTTGGTAGGTCTGAGAATAGGTCGTAGGCTATTTTTTATACCTTTAACCAAAAAAACAGCTGCAAAATCCAAACAAAAATGGTAATTTTAGAAATTTTCACTTCATTTTAGTTTCAATAGCTTCATGGCCTACCTATTGTTTGACAAATGTAAAATTGTCATTAAATTGAATCATTACATTTAATGAAAATTTCAAATTTACGCAGCTGTCAAACAATAGGTAGGCCATGACGCTATTGAAACTACAATGATCCATTGCGGCCGTCTCAAGAGGGCGGTGTACCACTTTCTTCACAACCACCTCGACATGGGTATCAAATGAAAGAGTATGATAAGTAGAATACAATAAGCAATGTAGTATACAAAATATATCTTTAGATCCATGGCGGCCGTCTCAAGAGGGCGGGGTACCACTTTCTTCACAACCACCTCGACATGGGTATCAAATGAAAGGGTATGATAAGTAGAATACAATAAGCAATGTAGTATACAAAATATATCTTTAGATCCATGGCGGCCGTCTCAAGAGGCCGGATTACCACTTTCTTCACAACCACCTCAACATGGGTATCAAATGAAAGGGTATGTTAAGTAGAATATAATAAGCAATGTAGTATACAAAATATATCTTTAGATCCATGGCGGCCGTCTCAAGAGGGCGGGGTACCACTTTCTTCACAACCACCTCGACATGGGTATCAAATGAAAGGGTATGATAAGTAGAATACAATAAGCAATGTAGTATACAAAATATATCTTTAGATCCATGGCGGCCGTCTCAAGAGGCCGGATTACCACTTTTTTCACAACCACCTCAACATGGGTATCAAATGAAAGGGTATGTTAAGGAGAATACAATAAGCAATGTAGTATACAAAATATATCTTTAGATCCATTGCGGCCGTCTCAAGAGGGCGGGGAACCACTTTCTTCACAACCACCTCGACATGGGTATCAAATGAAAGGGTATGATAAGTAGAATACAATAAGCAATGTAGTATACAAAATATATCTTTAGATCCATGGCGGCTGTCTCAATTTGCCGAATTACCACTTTCTTCACAACCACCTCGACATGGGTATCAAATGAAAGGGTATGATAAGTAGAATACAATAAGCAATGTAGTATACAAAATAAATCTTTAGATCCATGGCGGCCGTCTAAAGAGGCCGGATTACCACTTTCTTCACAATCCCCTCAACATGGGTATCAAATGAAAGGGTATGATAAGTAGAATACAATAAGCAATGTAGTAGACTCAACATACCGATTCATGGCGGCCGACGCAAGACCCATGTTCTTTGAGGCATTTCATCTGTGTAAAATTCATATCTCGAAAAATATTAAGTCAATGGATGGTTTTTATTGTTTACTATTGACTTATGGGTGCAGCGTAGGCGCACCGGGTCCCAGCTAGTATATATATATATATATATATATATATATATAGGTATATATATATATACATTATATATACACACACATATATATATATATATATATATATATATATATATATATATATATATATATATATATTATGTTATGCTCAAACTTAATTGAATATTTTCAAAATATGTAGAGTAAAATCTGGAAAAACGCATTCCAACGTAAATTAAAATAAAATTACATTTGTTTTATTTTTGTGTTGTTTTGCGACAAATTTGCTATTTCTATTATAAATTATTTCGCTAGGTGTCGATTAGCAGCTGACAGCGGATTGCCAAATGGTGAATCAAGCAAGTCGGTTAGATTTTGATGAAAAATTGATTCAGTTGTTTACTTTCATTTGAATAGTGGTTTTGTTGTAAGTTCGTTCGCAATTATCTCAAGAAATCACACATTTCCAGCATTTCAGCTTTGTACTGCCAGAATTAATCTCCTATGTTAACCACTGCCACTTAGAAATACATTTTTTTATCATTTTTATGTTGTTTTCACATTTGCAATAGCTTTTCAGAAATGTACAAAAGAGATTACAAACAAATCTTTTGAAATTTGAACCTCCAGATATTGGACAGAAATGAAACCTCCAGATATTGGACAGAGAAGAGTATAAGCTTAAGTTCGTAGGTCTACGAAAACTTTCTATCTAAAGACAGGCTGAAAGAAATTACAGAGAGAAGTTACTGATTCTAGCTCTCTGGGTTTGTTAAAGGTTATAGTTTAGGCCAACCTTGAAGCACATATATAGCCTGCGCCAAAAAAAAATTGGAAATCTCAAATTCGCTTTTTTTATGCGCAGTGAAAGTCTCAAATCTTCACCACGAAAGTAGATTCGAAAAGAAAAGTGCACCCCGTAATCCCGTTCGTTTAAAACACCAAATCACCCGCTCATTTATTTATATTCTCAATCACAATTCAATCCGTCTCACTGCGACTATTGTCCTGTTCAGATGCTATAGTGGAGTGTTGTTCCCCTAAACGAGCTGCAAAAGGGAAATTAAAATGCACGTGTCCTTGTATTTTATACAAACAGGGAATGTTAATGTATGTGGAATTGTCATTTCCTCGCGTAAAATTCACAATTATTTTGGCCCACACTATACAGAACATTCATTAGTTACATATAATTCATTGCGTTTACATGATGCCTTGAATTCTTGGATTGAAAATTAATTGAAATTCAAGTTGCATTTTCGATTCATTGATTAAAAATTATTGAAAATCTACAATTTCCAGGTTGATATTAATCTAGCTCTAGAGATCTAATCTAGCTATCTTACCAATAGAACAAGTGGTATAAATTAACATTGGCCATTGCCTTAAAAAGTTCGCTTTGCAAAAAAACACGTAGAAAATTATTTTTTTATTTTATCGATTAACCTCTGATAATGTTTTTCACAGTTTAAGAACTAGTCCCTGGGTTTAAATTGTTGCATTCCCTTAGGAAAAATTATATATAAAATGTAAATAAACTTCTAACCTTAAAAAAAATGCAAAAAACTCAAGAATTAAAAAATTAAAAATGTTATCCAAATAGTACAGTCAAGAGCAACACAATAGATGCCACAATAAAAAACGAAAAACACAATGATTCCACTGTCACAAGACTGAAGCACAACCTTACAAGACCAAAAAACTTTTAAAACTTTTAAAAACCACAAATCCCCATTTATTAACAAGTTTAATCACTTAACTAAGTAAAAAACGAGAAATAATTTTAACGTTAAGGGATTATAAAAACGAAAACGAAAAACAAAACAATTAAAAGAAGGAAAAAATCACAACACAACTGCATTCACCGACAACTGACATCCGTTGTGAAGAAAACGGTAATCCGCCCTCTTGGGCCATTTCAATCGCCATGGATCTAATGACAAAGCCTATTGCATTCTACTTATGATGCCCTGTCATTTGATACCGATGTCGAGGGGGTTGTGAAGAAAACGGAATCCCAGCTCTTAAGATGGCTGCCATGGACCTACCAATATATTTATTATACTATATTGCTAATGGTGTCCTACTTATCATACCCTTTCATTTGATACCCTTGTCGAAGGAGTTCTGAAGAAAACCGTAATCCGCCCTCTTGAGATGGCCGCCATGGACCTAACGATATATTGAGTATACTATATTGCTTATTGTATTACCCTTCCATTTGATATCCATGTCGAAGGGGTTGTGAAGAATATTTTAATCCACCCTGCTGAGAAGGCCGGCATGGATCTAACAATATATTGAGTATCCCATATTACATTGTCATCGGAGGTAATAGTCCGGGAGGTGGTGTCACTTTTGGACTAGTGATCGATCTGCACACGCATTTTTTACCATGCGTAGTTCTCCACATTAACATATACGATCCGCGCGTCAGTCAGTCCAGTAGCGGTGGGTGTGGGCGTGGGTGGCTGTGAAACTCGTCGGAAAAACTATGAAAAAAAGTGATAAATCTGGTGATGAAAATTTGTTAGATTGTAAATTATTGATGATTAAACGTGAAAATATTCGTCAGTCACTTTTCCGACGGGGGAAACATCGTCAGTCAGAGGTTTGAAGCCGTCGGAAAAATTGGAAAGTTCAAGTGATCGATCTTCACTTGAAATTTTGTGGAATGATTATTACTATCTAATCAAGCATGAAAATGAACGTCAGCCACGTTTATCGTGGTGGATTCTTTGTCAGTCGGCTTTCCAAAGTCGAGAGTGCTGACCAGATTCCTCTGGCGCGCTGCACCAGCGTCGTGCCGACTGACGATTGTTTGTTTGAAGTGTGAAACAAGTTCTCTATAATTTATTAATTTCAAGTCAATATAAATCACTTGATTGAATTTTTGCATCGTTATCAACACTATTATTGTAAATTAAAATGTCACGCTCATTTAAATAACATTTATTTTTTATTGCTTATGCAGTTTATAATAATAGCATGAGATACATGAATGATTTCCTTTAAAAGAATATCAATTGCTCAGTGTTCAAATTCAAAATCGATATTTTCAGAACGAATAGTAGGAATAGAATGTCCCTCCCCTCCTATTTTCGGAGCATCTGCTGTTTACGGGTAAAGCCAGTAAGGCACAGTGAGACAGTAGAGACTGCGCTGTTTACTGGAGAACTTGTTTTGAAAATGACTCATCCAAAGCCTTTCTGTGTTATTTGCTCGAAAAAGAGTGAACCGTTAATTTCATTCACCAATAATACATTAAACAAGTGTCAAACAGTGTTGAAAATTCGAAAAGAAAATAATTTGTCAATGAGTGATGTGAGATTGCCCGAAAACATTTCATCTGCGAGCAAGTATCATTCGAAATGTTACATAAAATTCACCGCTCTGTCGAAAAAATATAGAAAACCTGAGGAAATTGATTCTTCAGAAACATCAGATTTACCAAGGTAATTATCTATTCATTTAAAATTGGTTGTGTATACTTTACTGTTAGCTCGACTTTAGTTATGAAGTTTTGACGTTTAGTTATGAAGTGTAAGAAGATTTCGTTGATTATTCGATGACAATTTGATGATATTAATTCATCAATAATTTTCTATTTTCACCAAGACTTGAAATGTATTTTAGCACGAGTCAAGATGCCAGTGATGTGCTGGATCCAGCAACATCTGTTCAGAGAGAGGAGGGGCAGCAAGAAGATGGAGGGGAAGAAATTCAAAGAGAAGAGGGGCAGCAAGACGGCATGCAAGAGGGACAGGAAATTTGTGTTGCTGAGAATCAAATCGAGGAGGTATGCATAGTTTGCGGAAAAAAACGAAAAAAAGTGAAAGGGCGTGAGCAACCCTTGCAGTTTAGCGAATCGTCATCGATTGAACTATTCAAATCGTATTCCGAACAGTTCAATGTACATGGTTTACGTCAGAGAATACGAGAGAAAGAGAATTTGAATGAACAGATCATGCATCATTCTATGTGTAAATATAACTGCAGATCAGAATTGTTATCCACGGGAAAGAAACAAAATTCTCCGCAGGACTGGCATAAAAAAAGAGATGCTCATAAGCTGGCTTATGAACATGTATGTTCTTTTATTAGCAACAAAATAATACAGATGAGAGAATGTTATTTTGTTTCATACTGTAAAGAATTGTATAGAAATTTTATTGAATCGGGGAATTTTAATGTTGAAACTAGTTGTGAACCTTACGATCTAGAGAATAGGTTACTTCAGTCTTTTCCACGTAAAATAGCAATAGTTTCCCTCAATAAACGAAAAGTTATCAAGCCATTCGATGGACATCTAGTAACTAACAATCTCGAAGATATAGAAAAACGCGATATTTTAAATAGAGCGATCTTAATCTTGAAATCTGAGATTAGTAAGATCGAAAAGAAACCGTTACCAGAAAAACTCACTGTAAATAGTTTAATAGCATGTGAATGTACAATTCCAGAAACAGTTTCTGAGTTCTTCTCTAACTTGATCTCCACAACAAAACGTCGCCAACAAAGTTCTTACAAGAAGAGAATAGCAGAGTCATTATCTGAAGATTTGATTTTTGCAATGACTAGTGGTAAAATCAAGCCGTCGAAACATATCACTCTCGGCATGACAGTGAAAAGTTTGACGAATAGTAAAAAAATAATCAACATATTGAATCGTTTCGGGCATTGCGTTAGCTACACCGTTCTTGAGGAGTTGGAAACCGAAGCAACTTTCGCGTCCGTTTGTAATGCTGATGTCTGTCCTGAAGATATCAAAAGATCGCCAGAACTATCCACTGGTTTAGCATACAACAATTTTGATCGATTCGTCGATACTACCAGTGGTAAAGATACTCTTCACGATACCGTTGGCATTATTTTTCAAAACATAGTCGAAGAGACTTCCCAAGAGAGTACCGAAATTTCTTCTTCAGTTGCAACGGAAAATCCGACAGTATCGTCAGATTACCAAAAAAAAAGACAGCGATCAATGGATGCTATTACGCATGAGTTGGAAACATACAACAAGAGACCAAGATACGCAGAAAAACTAGAAGAATATGACAGCCCTTTACGATTATCAGAAGAAAGTATCTTATTGCAATATAAAAAAGTAGACTTTGCTTGGATGATTAGTCATTTCTTGAAATTGTCGGGTACTCCAGCTTGGGTGGGATATAACAGCTTGATATACGAAGATCTTGGTGCTACTCAAAAAATTTCGTATCTCACCACTATCAATAGTTCACCAACAAATTCTTCTGTGATAGTAGAGACGTTAAAGCAAGCAATGAGAGCAGCAGATGAATGTCATCAATCATACATGGAAGTCACTTATGACTTGGCGATTGCAAAAGTCGCGTTCCAAATTCAAAGCATAGAGAGACCGCGCTTTAATAATTTATTCATTCACATCGGCTCTTTTCATATTATGATGGCTTTTTTCAAAGCGGTAGGAAAATTTATCGATAGTTGTGGATTAACTACTATCATGGTGGACAGTGAAGTCCTCGCTAGTGGCTCTGTAAATCGTTTTTTGGCTGGTAAACATTTCAATCGATGTAAGCGCTTGCATCCCCTCGTATCTTTAGCACTGCGGATATTACATTTCGAATCATTCTATGCTACTTTGAATATCTCTGAAGAAAAACTGGAGGAAATCAAAAAGTATTTGTCTGACTTTGCGAATTCGAAATCTCCAAGTGTAACGATCACTGTTACGGCGCAGCAGCGCGTAACAGGCATCTTCGACCAAAACCTAAAACACAACACAATACAATACAAACAAGTAAACGTAAACAAACAGAAAAATCACTAATAAAATAACTTGCCATATATTAATCCTATAAAATATAAAATACATTTCTAAAAACTAAATTAAACTAATAAAACTTAAAATAAACCTACATCTAAATAAAATTTAAACTAACTATTTATTAACTAACTAACAAAGTACCTGCAAAGAGAAAATGATTAAAAATTGACCGACAATAAATATAATAAATAATTACCTGGAAGGCACCTGGGCCAAGTGCCTTCAACCAAAAGAAGCAGGAAAAAACAGGGCTCAATATCTAAAATTAAATAAATAAATAAATAATTAATAATGTTACAATAACAATATATACAAATATTCAAAAACTAAACAAATTTTACTTACCCAATTTTATTAGGACATGTAGAAATGTTAATTCCAATCAGAAAGCTCAAAAGCTTCAAGCTGGGGTGAGATCAGAATAAACCAATTTGGTCTAAACTCAAAAGTTATACGACTTTAAACGTGTATAACAGCTTTCTCCCCCCCAGCTTTAAGCTTTCGATCGGATGCGTCTGATCTATAAAGTTCACAGCAGCAGCACGAACTTGGCTTTTAAAGTTTCACATTCCGTCCAAGTAAGCAAGTTCTCATCGTAACACATTTCAATCAGACAGGCATTGGCCGTCGCAGAGTAGAGGCAGGCATTTGACCGTCTCATTTTAATAAAATAAATTTATTTTTTTTCAGGAATTAGATAGGTAATTTACCGTCTAACATCAAACACTTTGGCAGGCATTAGTCGCCAAGTTAGGGCTTTAGATAACCGATTGGTTTCACCGTCGGTTCGGGGGTTAGTTTATAGTAAGAATTAATTGGTTTGGGTATTGGTAATAGGTATTAGATCTATACCAAAAATAGGGAAATAATTCATATATCCCTACGTGTTTTAAACAGGGAATTTCAAAGGTTTTACGTACTTTGAAAGTCCTTGTCGCATTTTCATAACAAAAATATAATTATACAAAAATTAAAACTAAATAGGGATTTTTGAAGGTGAGGATATACCTCAAACATCCCAAAGTAGTTTACATGTATATTGAAGGCTCCAAACACAGGTGAATGTGAAATTACCTTTGAGTGGAACCAAAAACCAGACAAAAGCTCGCAGAAGGTTCTTTTATGCATTTAAGTGGTTAATAAGACCAAAATTAATATTTTATTGATTTCACTAAGCAATAGTGGCCAAGTTTAAGCTCAAAGAGCACTTTTTGCAAGAAGCAAGTATTGCACGGCACTTATTGCGGTGATTGAACGCCAAGTGATTGTAGCGGCGTATATTTCAAGGGAAATCTTCCCAAAAGTTTAGAGTACCTCCGAGCTTTGTCTATTATAAAATCTTTGGACAAATAATAATTATTATCTAATTACAGATATCCAGGAATTATCCGGATTTGTTTTAAGATAATTTTAAATTGACCTTCAGTCAAATAAATAAAACAAATTTGCATTTACATTTTTTAAAGTATTTAGTTAAAACTAGAATTTAAATAGATTTAATTAGCTTTTATAATATTTAGAAGAAATTATATTTGAATTTTAAACCACTCCTGCGTTTTTATCAGAGACCTATCCTTTTACAGCATTTTTTAGAGATTTGAAAATAATATTTAAAAATTTTATTATTTTCGGCGTCTCGCGCCGAAACATGGTCCTTCGAGCCGGATAGGTCGTGGTCAAATCAAATATAATTTCCGATAAAGTGCTAGTTGAAAGCTTTTTATTTTTCTTCAATTATTTAGTTTGTCCAAAGATTTAATTATTTGTTATTTGTCTAACCCCGTGATATTAATATAAAGCAAAAAAATGAAAGGTATTCTGAGGCAACAGATTGCCTTAAAGCGAGAGTTGAATCAAACCTTATCCAACTACAAAAAGACACCTGTGGGTCGGAGAACCCGGGGGTATCTTTCGGGAAAGTTGGAATCGATAAAGTCCACATGGGAAAAATTTAAGGAAAACCATGATGAACTAGTTGTTGCAGATATCGATAGTATCGAAGATGAGAAAGTCCAAGCCGCCGTGTTGGCATATTCGGAAGGTATTCAGTACGAAGAATTCGAAGAAATGTATTCCGAATTCTATGGAGATTTAAAAGATGGGTTATTAGTCAACTCGGGGACTGAACGTGAACAAGCGGGTTCACCCAAGGCAATTTTACAATTACCAACCTTGGACATCCCTAAGTTTGACGGGCAATACGCGTCGTGGAGAACTTTCCACGACAGATTTGTGTCGCTCATACATCATGAAGATCGACTGTCAACGGTAGATAAGATGCACTACTTGAAGAGTAGTCTTACGGGAGATGCCCGGAAGGATTTAGATTCCTTCGACACCACTGCTGCAAATTATATGGCAGCATGGGAGGTTTTGTGCAACCGGTATAACAAAAAAAGGTTGTTGATATATACTCAGTTGAAGCTATTATTCAATCAACCAAAGATTAGGACGGAATCATACCGGGAAATACGGACAACTTTGGACGAGTTGCAACGTATACAGCACAATTTAAAGGCACTTAAGGTAGACATAGCCAATTGGGATCCCATCTTCGTGTTCATAACAGCGCAAAAGCTGCCGGAGAAAACACGGAGTTTATGGGAACAATTGATAGCGAAGTCAGACGAGCTGCCATCCTTAAAGGAATTGATTACGTTCATGGAGCAACGTTATCGAAGCCTAGAGGCAACCAAGGATATCCATCTGCATAAGGCAGGTAGCAATCCTCACAAAGCTGAGAAGAGTCATAGTAGACTTACGACCTACTATACAAACCAGCAGGATAATCATACTACCAGTAAAGGTAGGTCCCAACCGGCTTATAGGCATCATACAGCCCCGGGATATAAGGGACAAAATAGGAATGGCTATCAAAAAAGGTCAGACCACCCTGAGAAAGGGAAATTTATAAATCACTGCCCTATGTGCAGAGAAAAACATTTTTTAACAAGATGTCAACGGTTCAAAGAACTATCAGTTACAGCCAGAAGAAATTGGCTGATCAAACACAAGCATTGCGAAAGATGTTTGTGGAACCATGAAACTGCTGAATGCACCACCAAATTCGCGTGTAGGACGTGTGGTAGCCAGCATCACAGTTTGTTGCACGATCAAACTGATCAGGGCAATTCAGCTAATTTACCTAGTGTCAGCACGGTCAACGAAATGACCGTGACTCAGTGTAACTGTTATATAGTATGTAAAGAACATCTGGCAATGATGTAACTGCCAGTGTTCTAATTCAGACTAGTACATAAAGTTGTAAATGTAACAGGCAGTTAATAAAGAGATGTCAAACCATAAAGATGGGTTTTTACTAAGCGGAGAAAACACAACATGGCGCAGTCGTTCTAAAAAGGAAAATAAAATACATAAAAATTAAGTAAAAGTGTTTCGCGAGTAAAAAAAAAAAAAAAAATAAAAATATGGAAATTTTCAAACCGCCGCCTCCGTTAAGCCTTAGTGGCAATTTAAAAGAAAACTGGAGGAGATTCTCGCAACTATTTGAGATATACATAAAGGCAAGTGGCATGGACAAAAAAGCGGAAGACGTGAAAGTCGCCATTTTATTGAACCTCATGGGAGAGGAAGCCATTGATGTCTACCAGAATTTATCATTGCCCGAAAATGATAAAAAATTATTGGGAAAAGTTATGGAAGCAATGGAAAAATATTGCTCGCCAAGAAAAAATATTCTATATGAAAGATATATTTTTTACAAAAGAGATCAAAAAGAAGATGAACCCTTTGATCACTTTCTAAAAGATCTCCAAAATCTGGTAAAAAATTGCGAATTTGGGGAACAGGCAGACTCTTTGATTAGGGACCGAATAGTTCTTGGTATACGAGATGCGGATACTCAACGAAATCTTCTGAAGTTAGATGACGTCGACCTAAAAAAAGCTGTGGATTTTTGTAGGATTGCTGAGCAAACCAAAGCGCAAACTTCTGTGATCCAAGAGAATTCAATTGCAGTGGTAAGGAGCTCCAGATCCAGATCCAAAAGTACAAGTAAGAATTTAGATATAAATAAATATGAAAGTCAAGTTAGGTTTAGAAATAAAAATGACAGTCAGGTTAGGTTTAAAAATAAAAATAAAAATAATGAACAAAAACAATTATATGATAATAAAAAATGTTATCGCTGTAATCTTGATCATTCTGGTAAAATATGCCCAGCATATGGGAAAAAATGCTTTAAATGTGGGGGAAAAAATCATTTTACTCATGCATGCAAAAGTAAACATAAGCAAATTAGAGAATTGACTGAAGACGAAAACGTAAATCACACGGCATATATAGATAATATCTCATTGGGATCGAATAATGAAAGTTGGCTGCAAAGTTTAAAAATAAACAACGCCACAATAAAATTTAAAATTGACACTGGTTCCAATGTTGATGTCATTCCACTCTCACATTTAAGACAAATAGATAAAACATTAGAAAAGAAAATTAGATGCGCGGGGATGAGTGTGAAAGGATATGGTAAAAATGATTTGAAGGTCATGGGAAAGTTAAGACTTGGTGTAGAACTTAGAAAAAAAATATATATTTTAGATTTTACTGTGGTCAACGAAGATGATATTCCGATATTGGGCTTGAAATCTTCAACGAATATGGGTTTAATCAAAAGAATATATTCAATAGAAATTAACACAAAAGAAAATTTTGTAGAAGAACATAAAGAAAACTTCAACGGTATGGGTACATTCCCAATTAAGGCGCATATTCCGATAAATGAGAATGTGCCACCTGACGTTAAACCACCCAGAAGAATCGCGATTGCTTTGCAAAAAAAGGTTAAAGAGAAACTGGGGGATATGTGTAGATTAGGCATAATCAAAAAAATAGAACAACCAAAGGGCTGGGTAAGTAATTTGGTAATAGTTGAAAAAAATGACAAAAGTTTACGATTATGTTTAGATCCGAGAGATCTTAATTTACATATACGAAAGGAACCTTACTTGATACCCACAATTGAGGATCTAAAAACAAAATTGAATGGAATGAAGTATTTCTCGGTCTTAGACCTGAAAGAAAGCTTCTGGCAAATAGAATTGGATGAGAAGTCCAGCAGAAACTGTGCATTCAGCACGCCATATGGATGCTACCAATTTCTAAGAATGCCATTTGGGTTAAACTGTGCAACCGAGATATTCCAACGGTTCAATGAAAAATTTTTCGGTGACTTACGTGGAGTTGCCATTTACATAGACGATGTCTTAATAGGGGGTTCAACCTTGGAAGAACATGATCAGAATTTAGAAGCTGTCATGGAACGTGCCAAAGGCGTCGGAATAAAGTTTAACAAAGATAAATTTCAATACAGAGTGGAACAAGTTAGGTATATGGGCCATATCTTTACGAAAGATGGAATGTTGCCGGACCCATCTAGGATACAAGCCATAAAAGATCTTCACGATCCGACGACCAAAGAAGAACTCCAAAAAATACTGGGTATGATTAACTACTTACGTAGCTTCATTCCGAATTTAAGTGAACTATCCTGTTCTTTACGGGAATTACTAAAAAAGAATGTGAAGTTTCTGTGGCTGCCCAAACACAAAAAAGACTTTGAAAAAATCAAAAATAGCTTATCTAGTTCTGACGCACTGGCATCATTCGATCCTAACAAACAAACGGTGATACAAACTGACGCTTCTAAAAGCGGAGTTGGGTGTTGCTTGTTACAAGATAATAAGCCAATTTCATATGCGTCAAGAAGCCTTACAGAATGCGAAACTAGATATGCTCAAATTGAAAAGGAGTTTTTGGCGATTTTGTATTCATGCAAAAAATTTGATGAGTATGTATATGGAAGGAAAATAATCGTACATACCGACCATAAGCCATTGGTGTCATTAATAAAAAAGAACATTAATGACATAATATCGCCGAGATTACAAAGAATTCGTTTAAAATTGTTAAGATATGACATCCAACTAGAATATGTACCCGGAAAATTTCTATATATTGCGGATACTTTATCCCGCAACTTTCAAAATAACCACACAGAAAATAAAGAGGATGATCCACTTGATGCATATGTTCGCACGATAAACGTATCTGAAACAAAAAAGATAAAATTTAAAGAATTTACAGAAAATGATTTGAAGTTAAAACTTCTGTATGAGACATATATGAATGGGTGGCCGTCTGAAAGATCTAAAATTGATGACGAAATAAAAGAATTCTGGCACATTAGGCACGACATACATTTTGCAGATGGTATAGCATTTTTTAGAGATAGAATCATAGTTCCCTCAGCTCTTCAAAACGAAATGCTGGAACTTCTTCATGAGCCACATTTCGGAATGACAAAAACAAAAGCTCGTGCCCGCACTTTACTGTATTGGCATAACATTGATAGGGATATAGAGAATATGATCATGGGATGTAAAATATGTGAAAAGTATAGATCGTCAAACGTAAAACAACCTCTTCAATCTCACGAAATTCCAAGCCTACCTTTTCAAATGGTTGGCTGTGACATAATGCAGTTTGCCGGTAGGTATTATTTAGTTCTGAAAGACTATTATTCTAACTGGTTAGAAGTGTCCCTCATAGATACACCATCTTCATCACAGATCATAAAAGCTCTTAAGAAAATATTCGCTACACATGGCATACCGAGAGTCATTATTAGTGACAACATGCCATTTAACTCGTTTGAGTGCATTCAATTTAGCAACTCGTGGGGTTTTCAAATAAAAACTTCTAGTCCAAGATATCCACAGTCGAATGGACTGGCCGAAAAAGCAGTCGGAATCGCAAAGACCATTTTAAAAAAATGCAACCAAGGGGATAAGGATGTGGAAGCAGCTCTATTAGAGTATAATAGTACACCTTTGGCAGATATGCCATTTTCGCCATCACAAATGTTGATGAGCAGGCGTCTAAGGACAAAATTACCCGTCAAGGAAACTCTTCTGAAACCCGAGATAGTTGTTGGAGTAGATAAATATTTAAAGAATAGTAGGGAAAAGAGCAAATATTACTACGATAGAACATCAAAAAACAATCTTGAGGATTTGAATTCTGGAGATAACGTAGTCTTCCAATATCATAGTCAAGACACCTGGCACCCAGGTACAATCATAAATAAACACTCAGCTCCTCGCTCTTTCATAGTAAGAAATGAAAACAATAAAGAATTGAGAAGAAATCGCATCCACATAAGAAAGTCCTTGCACAAACCTGAAATCAATAAAGAGAGTAATGACATGATATCGGTACCGGAACCTACATTCCATCCAAGTGAGCCACCAATAAATTCAGGTGAAACGTCTTCAGGCACTTCTCACATTCCTTACCAGACTCGCTCGGGTAGAATGATCAAGGCTCCAAAAAGATACATTGAAAATTAAAAGTATTATGTATAATTTCAAATGAATAGAATAGAACCCTTCAATTTCAAATGAATAGAATATAAACCTTTAATTTCAAATGATTAGAATATAAACTTATAATTTTGAATAAAACGAATATAAACTTATAACTTTAAATGAACACAATGTAAAACTTATAAATTTAAAATTAACAGAATAAAGCTAATAAATTTAAATGAATAGAATTAAAAGGTAAAACAATTATAATTTTAATGAAGGGGGAGATGTTATATAGTATGTAAAGAACATCTGGCAATGATGTAACTGCCAGTGTTCTAATTCAGACTAGTACATAAAGTTGTAAATGTAACAAGCAGTTAATAAAGAGATGTCAAACCATAAAGATGGATTTTTACTAAGCGGAGAAAACACAACAGTAACCACATTACGGATGTTACACAATCAATGTTGGCAACAGCCCTAGTGAAAGTGAGGGGCCGCAAAGGCGATGAGTTGACGTTACGGGCATTAATAGATCCCGGGTCACAAAGCTCATTTATTACGGAGGCTGCGTATCAAACTATAAGAGCGCAGACTTTCCCGGCTGATTTAAGTGTTTTTGGAGTAGCAGAAGCACAAGTCGCTACCGCAAATAAGGTGGCAAGATTTACGTTGTTGTCAACCAAAGGGGGTTACAAGAATAACATTGATGCGTACGTTATCCGGAGTATTACTAATATATTTCCACCAGAACGCACAATGAACAAGCACTGGCCACATATAGATGGGTTGGAATTAGCCGACCCAAAATTTATGAATCCAGGACGAATAGATATTCTCCTTGGAGTAGGAATATACGCGGATATCATTAGAAAGGGTCTGCGAAAGGGAATCAAAGGGGCTCCGGTGGCATTAAGGACAGCTCTAGGATGGATTGTGTTTGGGGAGGTGCAGTCAGCAAACATACATCCTAAAAATATAAGTCTATCTGCATTTACGACGCAGCATGACGTGACATTAGAAGAGTTGAGCCGCCAAATTAAGGGGTTTTGGGAATGTGAAGAAATCCCTAAAGAAAGGCAATTGACCGGGGAAGAACGGCAGTGCGAAGAATTTTATAATAAAACTACCATACGTAAGTCCAACGGGCAGTATGAAGTACGGATACCCTTTAAGGACGGTAACCCACCAAGTTTAGGGGAATCTCGGAGACAAGCCATGTCCAGGCTATTGCAGTCGGAAAAGAAGCTAGCCCAAAGGACAGAGTTGAAGGACTCCTATCAAAATTGTTTGCAAGAATATATAGACTTGAACCACATGAGTTCAGCAAATGAATTCGCAGACGAAAGGTATTACATGCCACATCATGCTGTAATTAAAGACAGCACCACAACTAAGGTCCGCATAGTTTTTGATGCCTCTGCAAAAACTACAAATGGGAAAAGCCTAAATGAGCAAATGCTGACAGGGCCAACGTTGCAGCCAAAATTATTTGCTACGCTTCTAAAGTGGCGGAAGTATCGGTATGCAATGACCGCGGACATTGAGAAAATGTATAGGATGATCCTTATCAACCCCTCGGATAGGAAGTATCAGACCATCCTGTGGAGGGCAAATATTAACTATCCTATACAAGAATACCAAATGAATACGGTAACATTTGGAACCACTTCAGCACCCTACCTTGCAATCAAAACCTTGCAAAGGTTAGCGGTCGATGACCACTCCTTGTTTCCTGAAGCAGCTAAGGTCGCCATGACTGATTTTTATGTGGACGATGTGCTTACAGGAGCGGATACGGTGCAAGATGCACAAATATTGCAAGGGGATTTAATTAAATTATTGAAAGGAGGAGGATTTCATTTGCGGAAATGGGCCGCAAATCATGAGTCGCTCCTAAACTCGATCCCAGCCGAGGATCGCGAGTTACAACTGCCCTTACAGGTAAGGGAAGAAAATCAGATAAAGGCACTTGGCATATATTGGCATCCAGTGGGGGATTATTTTTCATATGCAATCAATTGCGCAGAATTCAAGCCAGCTTCCACCAAAAGGAAAATTTTGTCAGAAGTGGCTAAGCTCTATGACCCACTAGGATGGATTGCGCCATGTGTAATTCTAGCGAAATTATTAATGCAAAAATTATGGATGGCTAGATATGATTGGGACGAGACGGTGGATCAAGACATTCGCGAAGAATGGAGCTTGTTCCAAGAGCAGTTACCACATATACAGCACATCAAAATTCCACGATGGGTGGACATTTTAAGCACCACGACGGAGTGCCAATTGATGGGCTTCTGTGATGCCTCGATCCGGGCATATGGAGCAGTGATATATATCAGGGTAATAAAAGAGGACAAAACCATCGACACGAAGCTGCTAATGTCCAGGACAAGAGTAGCACCTATTAAGCCGATGTCACTGCCGCGACTCGAATTATGTGGAGCCGTGTTATTAAGCAGACTGATGCGACAAGTGAGAGAGGACATGAAGCTGGGCAACATAGCATCACGATGTTGGACAGACTCCAAGGTGGTCCTAGCATGGATCAAGGGTTCGCCACAAAGATGGAAGACGTTCGTAGCGAACCGTGTTGTCGAGATACATGAGAATGAAGGTAACACAACATGGCACTACGTTCCTACAAAGGACAACCCAGCCGACATTGCATCTAGAGGAGTAATGCCAGCAAGGATCCAGGAACTGACAACATGGTGGCAAGGACCTGGCTGGATGCGGGAAGCAGAGGAAAGTTGGCCGCAGCGACCCTTGGATAATTTTCAAACTTCCATAGAAGCTAAAGGTAAAACTCAAGCCACATTAACGATGCAGTCAGCACCACAGGAGTGGTGGTTGAACTACTCATCATATTTAAAAACAATACGGATTATGGCCTATTGTTATCGGTTCGCCTACAACGCCAGACGAACCAAGGATAAACGTACTTCGCCGTTGTCAGCTGGGGAAATTAAAGAGGCAAAGGGAAACCTCGTTAAACTTGTACAACGACAAGCCTTTGCCCAGGAGTATGAGCAGCTGCAAGGCACAAAATCAGTAAAGAAACAGAGTACATTGTTTCGATTGCAACCCTTTATGGCAGAGGATGGCACGATAAGAGTCGGAGGTAGACTACAATATTCTGAACTTCCTTATGATGCAAAACATCCTCTGATCATCCCCAAGCACCACCATGTAACAAATATAATCATTGATCATTACCATAACAAAACATTACATGGTGGAGCACAGATGGTGTTAAATGCAACACGATCCCAGTATTGGATCATAAATGGTATGTCAGCTGTAAAAGAAAGAATACACAAATGCGTAAAGTGCATTAGGTATCGAGCGACAGCACCAACCCAACTGATGGGAAATCTACCAAGTGTAAGAGTTACGCAAACAAACCCATTCGAAAACGTTGGAATAGACTATGCTGGGCCAATCGACATAAAAATGTCGAAACATAAGGGCGCCAAAATATATAAAGGATATTTTTGTGTATTTATTTGCATGGCAACCAAAGCCGTTCATATCGAGGTGGCCTCAGATATGTCCACAGATGCTTTTTTGGCTGCCCTCAGACGGTTTATAGGAAGACGAGGCCTTTGCAAACACATTTATTCAGACAATGGGACAAATTTTGTGGGCGGGAATAAGCGATTAAAAGATCAAACCAACAAGGCCATAGATGAGGTTGCAAGGAATGCAGCCGAGGAATTAGCTAATGATGGCATACAGTGGCACTTCAACCCTCCAACCGCTCCTCACTTCGGAGGAATCTGGGAAGCAGGGGTAAAAAGTATTAAGCATCACTTGAAGAGAGTTGCGGAAGGAAAAGTACTTACCTTTGAGGAGCTTAATACGTTGTTAATACAAATAGAGGCCTGCCTCAACTCGCGCCCATTGTGCCCTCTATCAGCAGACCCCTCTAAATTAGATGTATTAACACCAGGACATTTCTTAAGCGGAAGAGATTTAAAGACAATGCCCGAATCCAATGTAGATGACCAAGTCTCCTATGTTGATCGTTGGAAATATGTCCAACAGACTATGCAACAGTTTTGGAGGCAATGGTCAAATGAATACCTCCTTCAATTGCAGAAAAGGAATAAATGGGTACTACAACAACCTAACCTACAGGTGGGACAATTAGTCGTAATTATGGACCAAAATAGGTCACCGTCGCAATGGCCTCTTGGAAGAGTGGAAAAGGTCCACCCAGGGCCTGACAATCAGGTGAGGGTTGCTACGATCAAAACACAAACAACACATATTAAACGACCCATTACAAAATTATGCCCTTTGGTAGCATAACACATTCAAACGTGTGTATATCCCTTTGTGTAACGTATATCAAAAGCTAAAGCAATATGCAGCCTTATGTGCATGTACCCATAGTATTAGGGTTCTTATTACTGAATTAAATTCGAAATTACAATCATATTGAAATATGAGAATAGAATAGATTTAAAATAATAATAATAAATGAATTTGAAATATATGTATATTACCAAAGAAATTGCCTTTTATTTATTTTGATGCGACGCATCAACAGGGGGGAATATGTTACGGCGCAGCAGCGCGTAACAGGCATCTTCGACCAAAACCTAAAACACAACACAATACAATACAAACAAGTAAACGTAAACAAACAGAAAAATCACTAATAAAATAACTTGCCATATATTAATCCTATAAAATATAAAATACATTTCTAAAAACTAAATTAAACTAATAAAACTTAAAATAAACCTACATCTAAATAAAATTTAAACTAACTATTTATTAACTAACTAACAAAGTACCTGCAAAGAGAAAATGATTAAAAATTGACCGACAATAAATATAATAAATAATTACCTGGAAGGCACCTGGGCCAAGTGCCTTCAACCAAAAGAAGCAGGAAAAAACAGGGCTCAATATCTAAAATTAAATAAATAAATAAATAATTAATAATGTTACAATAACAATATATACAAATATTCAAAAACTAAACAAATTTTACTTACCCAATTTTATTAGGACATGTAGAAATGTTAATTCCAATCAGAAAGCTCAAAAGCTTCAAGCTGGGGTGAGATCAGAATAAACCAATTTGGTCTAAACTCAAAAGTTATACGACTTTAAACGTGTATAACAGCTTTCTCCCCCCCAGCTTTAAGCTTTCGATCGGATGCGTCTGATCTATAAAGTTCACAGCAGCAGCACGAACTTGGCTTTTAAAGTTTCACATTCCGTCCAAGTAAGCAAGTTCTCATCGTAACACATTTCAATCAGACAGGCATTGGCCGTCGCAGAGTAGAGGCAGGCATTTGACCGTCTCATTTTAATAAAATAAATTTATTTTTTTTCAGGAATTAGATAGGTAATTTACCGTCTAACATCAAACACTTTGGCAGGCATTAGTCGCCAAGTTAGGGCTTTAGATAACCGATTGGTTTCACCGTCGGTTCGGGGGTTAGTTTATAGTAAGAATTAATTGGTTTGGGTATTGGTAATAGGTATTAGATCTATACCAAAAATAGGGAAATAATTCATATATCCCTACGTGTTTTAAACAGGGAATTTCAAAGGTTTTACGTACTTTGAAAGTCCTTGTCGCATTTTCATAACAAAAATATAATTATACAAAAATTAAAACTAAATAGGGATTTTTGAAGGTGAGGATATACCTCAAACATCCCAAAGTAGTTTACATGTATATTGAAGGCTCCAAACACAGGTGAATGTGAAATTACCTTTGAGTGGAACCAAAAACCAGACAAAAGCTCGCAGAAGGTTCTTTTATGCATTTAAGTGGTTAATAAGACCAAAATTAATATTTTATTGATTTCACTAAGCAATAGTGGCCAAGTTTAAGCTCAAAGAGCACTTTTTGCAAGAAGCAAGTATTGCACGGCACTTATTGCGGTGATTGAACGCCAAGTGATTGTAGCGGCGTATATTTCAAGGGAAATCTTCCCAAAAGTTTAGAGTACCTCCGAGCTTTGTCTATTATAAAATCTTTGGACAAATAATAATTATTATCTAATTACAGATATCCAGGAATTATCCGGATTTGTTTTAAGATAATTTTAAATTGACCTTCAGTCAAATAAATAAAACAAATTTGCATTTACATTTTTTAAAGTATTTAGTTAAAACTAGAATTTAAATAGATTTAATTAGCTTTTATAATATTATATATATATATA
The DNA here is from genome assembly GCA_949987705.1 of Thereva unica. Classification (NCBI taxonomy): domain Eukaryota; kingdom Metazoa; phylum Arthropoda; class Insecta; order Diptera; family Therevidae; genus Thereva; species Thereva unica. The sequence continues at coordinate 53,252,618 of OX465281.1, read as the reverse complement.
TTTGAATTTTAAACCACTCCTGCGTTTTTATCAGAGACCTATCCTTTTACAGCATTTTTTAGAGATTTGAAAATAATATTTAAAAATTTTATTATTTTCGGCGTCTCGCGCCGAAACAATCACGGATGACAGTATTTCTAGAATTCATACTAAATATGAAGAATACTGTAAAAAAACTTTACAGGGAGAACATGGAAAGAATGCTCAGTTTTATATGATTTATATCAATTTAATAGATTATTATCTGATGTTGAATCGCAGTATTAGATTGCCAGATTTCGAACTATTCAAGCATATTTTGCCTCAGATTGCTAGCATTTTCTTCATTTTCAACCAACAAAACTACTCTCGCTATCTCGTACTCTATCATGAGAAACTTATAAAAGTAGAAGTATCTCATCCAGGTCTAATAGAGAGGCTAAAGAAAGGATCGTTTGGAGTGAAACGGACGCAGAAATCTTTCTCAAGACAACCCGTAGACTTGACGTTGGAACAAACTATAAACGCCGATGCAGCGAATAAATTAACTGGCATTAGCTATCTCACGAATTCCATTTCGGCACGACAGAGATGGTGTAAAAGCCACAGTATTCGCTCGGCGCTTATTCACTGCATCATGGAAAGAGCGGGATTGCGCAACAAGCAGGACGTCTCTGCTGATCTTGAAACAAACAGGATAACTAAATTTACTTCGCAGATGGATTCGCTTATGAGGCACATTCGTCAGAATATGAACCCTTTTTCGGACGACCTTGATGCAGAGAACTTATACAATATTTCAAGTGGAAGATCCGTCGATGAAAATATTGAAAAATTCCTTCTCAACGTGCAGGAGAATGGAAAGAAACTGCAGGAAACCTTTATTATAGAATGTTCAGAAGATCCTCTTCGCTTTGAGAGAGCGTTGAAGAAGAATAAGACCCTCACGTTCGCCGATGCGGTGGAGAAGAAGAAGATGAAAGTCAATGGAAAAATCATCGAAGTAAAGTTGCAAAGAGATTTGTTTGGGAAATTGTTACGACTGTCTTTGGAAAAAACATTGAATATAGAGAAAGTGTTATCGTACCCGTTAACTCCAGTTCCTTTGGCATTTTGCCACTTGGAGGGGACGATATGCAAGACTGACAAATCAGTCTTACTGCATATATTAGAGAAAGAAGTGGAAAGTCACGAGCCCGAAAGATGTGACGTGATTGTTTTCGATGGCTTTCATACGATCCATTGCATGACGGAAATTCCAGTGTCTTTCGGTAATATTTCGCAAAAAATATTACACTCTTTCACTGCAAACAACGCAAAAACAATCGTTATCGCATTCGATCGATATGTTTCTCCCTCAATTAAAGATAATGAACACACATTGCGTGGAAGAGTAGAGGGAAATCGATTCACAATCAATGGACCACAGCAGAAGAGATCGTCCAATTTTAGGAACGATTTGAAAAATACTTATTTCAAGGAAGCGTTGGTGAAATTTCTGTGTGATCATTGGAATCAGGATCACATGAGCGCTTTCTTCGGTGATCGAACAGTGTTCGTTAATCACGAGAAATGCTTCAAGTTCCAGGTCGTTGAAAATAAAGTACTTCGAACAGAAGAGGATAATTTATCGTGCCCTGAGCATTTAGAGGCCGATTCAAAGATCATTTTCCACATATGTCAGCTGCACTTCGATGCACATGTAACGATAAGATGCTCTGACACTGATATTATTGTAATTATGCTTGGTAACATGCATCGAATCACACAGAATTTACAAATATCTATACTCACAGGGCGAACGAACAACTACCGCTACATTGACGTGACGAAGATTTATCAAAAACTGGGTGAAGATTTCAGTAGAGCGTTGCCAGCTTTTCATGCGTTAACTGGCTGTGACTTCAACCCTGCTTTTTATAGAAAGGGGAAGAATAAGCCTTATGAGCTTTTAAAAAAATCAGCGAATTATATAAATGCTTTCGTTGCAATTTCGCAAAGGTCAGATGACGATTTAAGTGAACAATTTTCTATTTTGGAGAGTTTTGTTTGCCATATGTATGGATATAAAACCTTGAAAGATGTCAATCTAGCTCGTTTGGCAACTTTCATGAAGACTTACAGAATTAAAGATAACGAGAGCATACTAAACACGAAGAGCAATTTCGAAGGGTCAGCGCTACCACCATGCAAGACCGAGCTTTACCAGCATTTTCTACGAACGACGCACATCGCACAGATGTGGTCTCACGCTGCACAGCAAATAACAACAATTACCAATCCAATCGATTATGGATGGCAAGAAGAAGACGGGAGATATACATTTAAATGGTTCGATGGAGAGCAGTTGCCTGAAATCCAGGACATAACAGAAGATCTATCAGAAAATATTTCAGGTACATATAAACACATTTCATATAATACCAACTCATTTATTATTTTCATACTGAAACCCTGTATTATTTTCAGACTGTCAGGAGGATTCGGAGGGAGACGAACAGTCATCAGATTATGATGATGAAGATGATACTTCCACGGATGACTCAGACAGCCAGAGTGAAAGAGAAAATGATTAATTTTAAAAGATTTTTGTGTAACTAATAAAAAAAAGCAATTTAAATAAGCGTGACTTTTCAATTATTAGTGATATTGTTAATAACGATTCAAAAACTTTGAAACTTTTTGAATCAATTATCTATTCCACACTCGCTCCTATCTGCAAGAGGCTGATCTCAACGAATCAACATGGTTTTCTTGCAGCTCGTTCCACCACCACCAATCTTCTTGAGTTCACTGCTCATGCTGTCGAAGGCTTCGTTTCCGGTAGTCAAACTGATTGTGTTTACACTGATTTTAGTAAGGCATTCGACAAGCTCTCCCATTCCATTATTATTCTGAAGTTAAGAATGTTAGGCTTTCCGCAAGCCCTTCTAGTATGGTTCCAGTCTTACTTAACTGGCCGGACCTACCAAGTTCTTTTTCGTAGATCCAAATCAATAACCATTGAAGCGTCGTCCGGTGTCCCTCAAGGAAGTCATCTTGGCCCTCTCCTCTTTATCTTATCAATTGATGACATTGTTCCCTTACTAAGACACTGTAGAATATTGATTTACGCTGATGACATCAAATTGTATCGGCACATAAAGAGTATGGAGGATTGCAAACTTCTGCAGATTGACCTTGATACCTTTTACTCTTGGTGTGCTAACAACAACCTGGTTCTTAATATTGGTAAATGCGAAGTCATGACTTTTAGTAGGAGACGTGATCCTATAATTTTTAACTACACCTTTTCTGATGAGGGTATCCCTCGTGTTAATTTTGTTAAAGATCTCGGGATTAGATTTGATAGTAAGCTGGATTTCTCCACTCACATCAACTATATCTCTTCCAGAGGTAGTTTAGTCTTGGGTTTTATAAAAAGGTGGTCCAAGGAATTTAATAACCCGTTGGTTACTAAACACTTATATATTTCTCTTGTCAGACCATTACTTGAATATGCCTCCCAGGTTTGGTCTCCTCACTATTCTTCGCATGTTAGAACTATTGAATCGGTTCAACGAAGGTTCGTTCGATTCGCACTGAATCATCTTCCTTGGGAAAACCCAATAGTTCTTCCATCATATGAATCCCGGCTTAAGTTACTCAACTTAAGCTCTCTTCAAAAGCGTCGAGAGGTGGCCGATGTTGTATTTGTTCATCAGCTACTTAATGGAAAGGTCGACTCAGGTTTTTTAGGTCGCCGTGCGTCGTTTAGAGAGAGTCGTTATAATCTGAGAGGTCCACCTCTTTTACAAATCAACTCCTCTAATACTAATTACGGTAGATTTGAACCTGTAAACCGCATGTTCATTAATGTTAACAATAATATTTATGTCTTTAGCGTGAGCATTAGTAAAGATGTCCTTAAAAGGAGTCTTTTTAATCTCACGTGACCATCTTTGTTTCCTGTTGTTTGCGTGGGTTATATGTTAATTTGGATTTGTGTTTTTATTTAATAATTTTTATGTTACTAATATTTTATGTTTGCATGTCTCAGCTGAGCCACGACAGTGGTAAAAATTTCTCAGCCCTGCTGGGAAGTGTGCCTTCTGTGTTAGAAGGGAAACTCTATATATGTATATATATATATATATATATATATATATATATATATATATATATGTATATATATGTATGTATGTGTATGTATATATAGATTTTCATGCTTAGCTGAAAAGTGCGCCTTCTGTGCTAGAAGGGTTAACTCTTGCTGAAAAAAAAAAGAAAAAAAAAAAAAAAAAATTCAATCAAGTGATTTATATTGACTTGAAATTAATAAATTATAGAGAACTTGTTTCACACTTCAAACAAACAATCGTCAGTCGGCACGACGCTGGTGCAGCGCGCCAGAGGAACCTGGTCAGCACTCTCGACTTTGGAAAGCCGACTGACAAAGAATCCACCACGATAAACGTGGCTGACGTTCATTTTCATGCTTGATTAGATAGTAATAATCATTCCACAAAATTTCAAGTGAAGATCGATCACTTGAACTTTCCAATTTTTCCGACGGCTTCAAACCTCTGACTGACGATGTTTCCCCCGTCGGAAAAGTGACTGACGAATATTTTCACGTTTAATCATCAATAATTTACAATCTAACAAATTTTCATCACCAGATTTATCACTTTTTTTCATAGTTTTTCCGACGAGTTTCACAGCTTCCCATGCCCACACCCACCGCGGTCGCGCTGACTGACTTTCGATTTCAAACAGAGTAATGGTTAAACTCTTCAATCAATTACATTTGAGTCGCAGATAAATCACTGATAAAAAAGTGACACCACCTCCCGGACTATAATGCTGTGTGCAAAATTGCAGCATGATAGGATATCCGGAAGTATTTTAAAAATCGATTGCAAAATTTGTTCCGTGAAGAATACAGTAATCCGTCTTCTTGAGACGGCCGCCATATATTTAACCGTATATTGAGTATACCATACTGCATTGTCGTCGGAGCTGAAGCAAAATTTAAGTGTGTTCCGGAAGTATTCAAAAAATCGATTGCAAAATTTGTACCGGACAAACAGCCAGTTTATTTTCAATATCTTTATGAATAATTCCAGGAAATGCCAACATAAATATTTTTTCTTGATAAATCCAATTATTATTTGTATTAAATCATTAACCATCTACTAATAATTTAATTACCCAAATCTACTCCTTAAAATTTGATTAAAACAAAAATTTCTTGAAGATTGAAAACATTATAAAGACTGTGTCTCTTACAAACAAAAATATTTTCAGTTTGCTGCCGGATATGGGCTGTATATTATTACCCTTGACAAAAGGACTTCCTCGGACCCATGTCACCAGATGAGTGAAAAATAGATTGGAAAAGTGAAAAGTCAGAAATAAGTTTTAGCGAAGATTTATTCCAAAGTTTATTGGGTGTCGGAGCCCCAATGTCAATCAACTTATCTTAGATTTAAGCTAAAAGAAATTGGCAGCAGAATCATTTGACAGATCAAAAGTTTCAAAACAATTAAAGAACAAATAAATAAATCATAAGGATGTTGCCCGTAGAGAAGGTAGGATTATTAAATTAGTTTATTGATTTTTGTTTATTGGTTTAAATAGTTTATATAAAAGAGGGTAGTTTAGTCAATTATGAAGAATCTCTTGGAAGAAATTCAAGAATATTTGTTGTAATGGACAACCATTACGAATTGAATCAACTGAATAGCGGTTACTCGAGCAAGGGGTCTCGAAGCGCAAGATAAACAAATCTACACAATGTCTATTCCCGTACTTTTCTTTGCACAAAAAAGCTGTGACATTTTCACTTCGCTTTTCCAGGAATATACGGGGCGAACGGCTAACAAAGACCTCGGAAGGTGGTTGGTGGCTTCGATTTGTCACTTCTATCAAAACCCGAGAAGATTCACAGCAAAGGAACACCTGTTATCAAATCTTAATCCTATCTCCTCGCGGTGCCCCTGGGGTACTTCGTCGGACTGATGGTGGAATGGCGAGTTCTCTACGCTAGCGTTCCCACCTTAGTGGTCTTACCATTAGAACTGGAGATTTAGACTTGCCGTATCTAGTGGCTAGTGGGCTTTTTGGTGGTAATAGGAAAGCATCCAAGTATACAAAATTAGTAGTTGACCACGCACTAAACCATAATAAGACATCAATTAGTACTAATCTTATGATTCACCAAAGATAAAAACCAAGAGTTTATTGCCAAAGTTGATGAATAGCGATGTCAAATCTATCTTCTCAAGTGTAATGAAATCAAAAAATACCAACAAATTTTTGAATGAAGTTCTGCAGTTTCAAGATGGATCAGGAGGAACTCGATTTACTAATTTTGCACATTCGAACACCGATGTTGGAAGGTTTTAGCAGCATGAACTGAACATTGTCAAAAATAAGTGAAAGTCTAATCTCATGTGTCACCTTTAATATTAAAGTCGTTTATGTCATGGTGCAATGCCTAGTAGAAAGCTTAGTCCGTAGAATAGAAAAAGGATAGGATAGGTTAAAGGAAATCTAGGGATATATGTATGAAGAGGTGGCGAGGAATTTCGAGTTTGAAGTCTTGTCGTTGTATGAGTTCAGAGTCAACCGTCGGAGTTAGCAGAAGATAACATCATTGTAGTCTTACGCTTCCTGAAAATAGTTAATCTCGCTAACCAGCTCACAGAGCGATTCTCTCGGGAAGCTCGTGTACGCTCGGGCGGCGCCTTTATTTCTAATTGCATTCATACACGACCATCTGCTGGGCCTAGGCTTCACAGATTTAGTAGAATGGCCAATGAATAAATGCATTCCTGCCTGTATGATCCTGGTGATACGGATAGCGGCAGAGTTGATGTTTTTGTTTCGGAAACACAAATCCCAGTCGGTGGACCGGAAAAAATTAATAATCCCCAGCCAATTGGCCTTCCCATAATGCCATACAGTTCTCTTAACTGGTTTGGGAGGCGTGGGAAATTTGAATGGGAAGCTACCGCTTACTAAACCGTGGTCCGAATTGCCGAGAGGTGAATCAACTGCGACGGAGTTTCGCGCTGGATGAGAGGTAAGGAAAAGATCAAGAAGATAGGTTCCTTGATCAGCAACATCAGGGACTCTCGTGGGATGATCCACAATTTGATGTAAAATATTGGTGTCTGCAGAGAGCTCGACGTTTCTGCCAGAAACACTGGTGCCATTTGAGTAAGTCAGCCAGTGCGTTATGAACATTGAAATTAATGTTGATTTCACACTCAGGATTGGGCAACAAAAACACGAGATTTGTTCGAAGGTTTAGTTGCTTATGTTTAGGAAGCAGAACAAAATTATGTGGCTTCGGAAGGTGATTTTAATCCAAAGCGAGTTCAAATCAGAAGAGGTGCTTTTACATATTTTATAATGAGCCACGTCATCCCTAACTTAGATGGAAATTCCACTATGGGGAGAAAGATTATGCATTAAAGTGTACCCCGGTATCTGTAACTGATCTAAGTCAGTATTGGGTGATATTTGGGTTTCACTAAGTGCGAAGATTTTGGGTTTATAATTCAATAAGTGGCACTCAACAAAAGAGAGAGTTTTTTTTTAGATGGAGCAAATTTTCCCAGGCCAAGGAACTCACTGTGACACCGTCGCCAGTAGCAGTTTGGCGATATCGACCATTCTTACGACTTTTAACACGCGACTTAAGACTAGCCGCGACTGGAAAGTTGGTAATTAGAGTGAGGACATTATTCTCCGTAAAGAAGCATATTGCCACTGCTTAATTTAGAAAATACACAACTCAGCGTATTATGATTTTGAGCCACTGCTATTGACAGCGATTCAATATCGGTCCGAACACGCTTCGTGCCCCTTTTGATATCATCCCATAAAGAATGAAGAGAGAGCGAGGAACTAGAAGTGGGGGAAGAAGTGGCAAAAGGATTACAAATCGCTGAAAGTATGTCGGTGTTTTGGTTTCAAATAGTAATATTAATTGTCAAATGAAATGCATGAATAGTATTTTGGCACACTTTGTTATTTCGAGGTCCATGGTTAAAGTAACAAATTGTAACTTGGCACCCACCCTAAAAACACTAATTCTTTGCAATCGCTGAATCAAGAGATATGTATTATGTACTGTACATATAGTACAATTTCACTCTGGTATATTTCTGCATAAAATAACAAAACATAAAATAAAAATTATTTTAATCGTTTACATAATCTTGTTTATATTTTTAATAATTTCAATCATTTATTGCTTAAGCTAGAATTAAGTCGATAACACAACCGCATCGTATCCCTGAAGTGGTAATGATGTCGTCGATACTGAATCCCTGTTTTAGGAAAAAAGAAAATATTTATTTATTAACTTAGAGATATCAATCGTTTATTTTTCATTAATTGCTTACCCAGCATTAAAGCTAGAAGAGACACTACCAACGCTAACTACCATTTTTTCTGGTATATTGGTGTCCACTTCTTTTAATGTTACAGTCTCTGGTTCGCTCTTGATATTAGCTACTAAAATTTTACGATCATTACCCAAATATCTGAAAAATAAATGATAAATTCAAGAAGCAAATATAATATAAGTAAGATTTTTTAACCTCTCTATAACCAGAACATTGTTATTATTAATAGATTTCACTTTCAATTGACCATTCTTTAAAACATCAGTTCTACGTAATGCTGCTAGACTTTGATATACTTTATAGTGGCTTTTTGGAGCGCTTTTTTCTGCCTCCAAATTAATAACTTTATAATTATCATTTACTGGAAGCCAAGTAGCAGCGTTTGTTGAAAATCCAGCACTAGTTGAATCGTCCCATTGGAATGGTGTTCTAGCTGGATCTCGAGTGAATTTTTGGAAAATATCTGGATTAGAATTGCAAGCAGCTGGATCTTTACTCTGTTCCCAAGTAATATCACCATCAAGCATTCCAATTTCTTCACCCTTTAAGGTATTTTGTTTTTAATATTTCATAAATTTATAATAATAATGTTATATTCACAGAATATTTCTTACATTGTACGTAATACTGACTCCAGGTAACATCATTTGAATCATGTTCATTGTATCAATTTTATCTGCTCCATATCGGCTTCCTACTCTTCTTTGATCATGATTCCCCATCTGGAAAATATTCAGATTTATATATTTCTGTATAAAACTATAATATAAAAAAAAACACATACCACCCAGTTAGGTACTTTGCCACTCGGCATTTTATTTAGCCAGCTATTTATTATATTTACTAGTTGCTCAGCATTTGAGTCACTATTTCCATCTAATATAAAATGGAAATTAAACGGTACTTGAGCTCCATCTACAGTTTTATTCCCATAAAATTGAATGGTATAATCTATTGATGAGTATGATTCTATTAATAAAACTCTCGTGTCCCCGCCATGAATCCTTTTAAAATCCTCAAGCATCTTATGCCATTGATAAACCATGTCAACCGTTTCAGGCTGATCAAGTGTGTAGATATGTTTAAGTGAACTTGGGTCATCTTTATCATCAGTGAATCCGCTCTCTGGTTCATCAGGATAATTTCCATCCTTATCCGGTTGTATCTCAAAACACCATGGTACAGCATCAACCCTAAATCCAGCTACACCTTTATGTAGCCAGTATCTTAATACACCTTTCATTGTTTCAACCACTTCAGGATTACGATAGTTCAGATCTGGTTGCTTAACAGCAAACTGATGCAAGTAATATTGTTTCCGTTTATCGTTCCACTCCCATGCACTACCACGGAACGACTGAAGCTAATTTAATATAAAACAATACATATTAAAAAAAATCTAAAAAAAAAAATAATTAAAATATAATTTACCCAATTACTGGGTGGTAAATTTCTGCTAACACCATCTGGATTTGGTTTACCATCGTGCCATACATAGAAATCCTCGTATCCTTTTTCACGATTTACAGATTTTATAAACCATTCATTCTCGTCACTTGTGTGATTTGGTACAAAATCAAGAATCACTTTTATTTTCAATTCGTTTGCTTTTTGAATAAGTTTGTCAAAGTCTTCCATTGTCCCATATTCTGGACTTATTGAGTACAAATCTGAAATATCATAACCAAAATCAGCCATCGGTGATTTATATATTGGTGATAACCAAACTGCATCTACACCAATATTTTTCAAGTGATCTAGTTTTTCTGTTATTCCTATTTAATAAAAAAAAATATACAACATAAAAACATGATTAATTAAGAATTATTATTAAAGTATAACAAACCATTTAGATCTCCTATACCATCGTTATTTGAATCCTTAAATGATCTTGGATAAATCTGATAGAACTGGGCTGTCTCCCACCAATCCTTTTCAATTTGTACAGTTTGAATCTCAGTACAGCCCCATACCTGGACCAAGCTAAGGCACAAAAACAAAATAGTCGACTTCATTTTGATTGCAGTACTTGCTGCCTTGGCTAGGAATAGTTTCTGCAAAAATAATTCAAGCCTTTATATAGAGTGTAACTAGAATCATTAAGTGCTTTCTCGTAGAATAACAAAAAAAAACCCTCACAGTACTAGAGATACTATTGCAAAATGATTCAGATGTGCCATCGCGGTTTATCAATATATTTGTTATCTGTCCGTGACAAAATAAATAAGTACTTTTTACACATGATGTAACAAATCAAACTTTGATTTTGTTTAAATAACTTATCTTATACAAACTTAATAATCAATTCTTATTTATTGTGTAACAAACAAACAATGACTTTTGTTGCTAATGGTATCTCAGGATTGTTTCCTTTACTTTAAGAAATTCTTTCGCCAAAATTAAAAAACTTGGTAATTTGTTTCTAGAATAATTTCCAGAGCCACACTAACCACAGGGTTAAATGGGCTGTAACCCTGGGGCGCAAACCTGAGTCAGTGACATTGCAGATGAGAACCTAGAGCCCAAGCAATTGCAAGACATGTAATTTTTCTGCATTATATTACATGTCTGATAAATGGATAATATTCATCTGAGATCACATCCCTTCAGTACGTGAATGCACCATCATCATCAAAAGTCCATTCCCAGTAGGAACTCTAGGAAAATCCTTATCAATGGAGCACTGATATAACTAGTCATCTGGTAAGGGGTACCCCTTATTTTCTTGGTGTTAGATGAGCCCTTCGAAATTTTCAACGTATTTTCATTTTTCAAGGTCCCAAGAGCATTTCAAGCACAAATTTGGGAGTAAGTATGTGTGTGTGCGCCATTTTTTCCTTCACGATATCGCGCGAACCAAAAAAGATATCGTCTTACGAACGGCACCTTCGAAGCGTATTAACGACAATATAATTTGAAAAGATTTTTATAACATTCAGTCGAGCCGTTTTTTGGTTTAAATGACATAAGTGATTTGTGATGTCGACTTAGTTGAGGTGCTGTTCGAAGAGTATTAACCAAAATATGATCTGAAAAGATTTTCATAAAATTCAGTCGAGCCGTTTTTTTATTTACACTACGTTCGTGATTTTTGTACCTGAACGATACCGCACGAACCAAAAACTATATCGACTTCTTTGAGGTGCCGGAATATTAACGAAAAAATTCCCTGAAAAAAATTTCATAACATTCGGTCTGGCCTTTTTTGTTTAAATGGTAAAACTTCGGCTCAGTGTCAGAAAGACCTTAAATTGACCAGTTTTGCTAATATCTAATATACTCGAAGGAATGAGACCCGTTCTAAACGAAGTGATTTTTTTGGGGTTCTGTACAGCGATAGCCTTCCAACAAAGCATCACTTGCTAAAATCCGACAACCTTTAAAAATCGTGCAAAAATTTTGTTACCCTTTACAAATATCACGAATTTTTCAAAACTTGGATCAGCATTTTTTGACGGGAATTGTATTCTACGCGTAATACAGTTTCAGGAAATTGTGGTTCAACCCGGGTGGTTCATCCCTTGACACATTGTCAAGTCTGACATTGATTAGTTTTGCTAATATCGCCAGAAAGCTTTGGAATTTAATTTCCAAATGAAGGCATTCTCTTTATCAACGACTCTTCAACACGCTCAATACGAATTCGAACACCCGCCACGGCTCGCCTGAACCCAGTCTAACCCAAAAGTTCTGGCACTTCTGATTTTATTGCGGCAACACTTAAATTAAACTTTCAGAAACTCAAAAAAACTAACAAAAAAAAAACATGTGTCGAGCTATTTTCGATTGCGAGCGTTTGTTCGAAAAAGAAAAGAAGCCCGTTAATTCTCTTGTTTATTTCTTTGTTTTATGAAGAACGCAATTCTTTGTTATTTATTTGAAATTGGTTTAGTATGTATTTACACTTCATAAGTTAATGTAAGCTTAAAATTTTTGTTCATATTTTGTAAAAAATAATTGCTAAAGGGTCGTCCATTAATTACATGAGGCGTTTTGGGCCAGGGGTCGAGCCGAATCTCACTCAATCTCACGTAATTCAAGTGCAATAATATTCATGGTCTCAACGAAAACTTCAAGGAGCTCCAGACTCACGCCATGAACACACGCGAAAAGGCGCGAACGCGTATGCGGATGGTTTTCCCGCCTAGCTCGCGCCTTGCTTTCCTTTTCAAGGGGATATGGCGTGAATTTGTGCCGTGAATTCATGGCTTGAGAGTGAATAGAAGTATAGATCTTCAGGCATGAACTGACGATAAATGCCCAAACACATAAAGATTTTTGTCAGTTTTCTTGGACTGCAGGCCCCATACAGTTGGCGGCCGGTGCACGTGTGGTAATATTTGGCCTCAAGGCGAAAACCTTCAGGCGGACGGCGGCCTATGTGTAAATGGAAGCCTTAAGATATGACTAAATCCTACACAAACTCCAGAAAGTAGCATAGTAGTAGATTGCTAAGCCGCCAACGGCCAGCTAAACGCGCGATTCCGCGAATACTGCAGTGTACGAACCAAGTAGCACTGAATTACGAAAAGGCCTTTAGAATATAGAAATACAGGAAGGCATACGCCAAATTTTAGCGTAATGAAATTCTTGTCGAGTGAGTGATAACGTTCTGGTAGTTGTGTGTCCATTACAAGCGGAAAAGAGAGGGAGCAGAGGATAGGTAAGAAGGAGTTAGTCAGGAGTAGTAAGACCTATAAGGTGCGCCAGCGAGGGAGACCCAACCTTCGATGGAAGGATTGTGTAAACCAGGACGCTCAGAGCTTAGGGATGTCAAACTGGTTGACATCGCCGCAGAATCGGGGCCGGTGCAGAGAACAGTTGCGAGATGCCAGGACCGGATCCCGGCTGTAGAGCCGTTAAAGAAAGAAGAAAAAGACGAAGGAGTCTAAATTATCAGTTATCTCAAATAAAATCTTGCACACGACCAGCCCGATTTCCTGTGTTTATGTAAATACTAGAGATTTTTTAAAATTTGAAAAACCTCACTAGTGAGGGGAGGAAGTCGAGCCAAATCTCACGACATCTCACCAGGAGGGGGGGGTGCTGTCGATAAATTGCAAAAATCACGTTTTGCGAAAAAACGCTCGCAATCTAAAATAGCTCGACATATGTTTTTCTTGTTAGTTTTTTTGAGTTTCTGAAAGTTTAATTTAAGTGTTGCCGCAATAAAATCAGAAGTGCCAGAACTTTTGGGTGACTCTGAGTTCAGGCGAGCCGTGCCGCTTTTGTGTAGCAAACGAAATACGAAGGAAACGTTTGTTTGCTAACGTTCAGGAAAAATAAATTTATTATAGTTATTTTAACTAGCTTCTCTCAAGATTACTTTGTCACCAGTTCTGATACTAGTCAATTTCCCACTAGTGCTAAACGTATAAATATTTTGTAAGAAGTCAGTTTATTCCGTCTTCGCTCATCATACTGGGAAGTTAATCGTGAGGACCGAAGAGGTCAAACCCACATCACAACTAGTTTTGAAAGTGGTTTAAGTCCCGAAATTCTTAGATTGAGACATTTAAGCGTTTGCGTCTGAATTGTTTTAAAAATATTGTTAACTGGTATTAAGTTGCTTTCATGAATTTGTGACCTTAAACATGTTAGAATATATAACGTAATACGTTTTATAAATTATATTCGAAAAATAAGCTGTTTTTGAGAACTTAAAGTGTACTTAAACCACTTTCAAAATTAATAAAATGATTTTTTTGTTTGTTAAAAGGAATAAGTTCACTTTGTGTTATTTGTTTAATATTAGTTAATTTTTTCACTTAAATTTACTCAACTTCGTTTATAAAACTCCAATATAATTATATCGGGCTGATTAGCAAACAAAATACTTTAGTATCACAATAATATGAAACAAATTATCCAAAATAATTGTACACATAGGTACAGATGTGCCAAAAATAAGTTTCCACATCCTATAATTCAGTTTAAAATTAAATACCTTTCCAGATCTTGATTTTTTAATATTTTTATATTCTTGGCATTTCAGAAACATAAATTTGATATTCAAAAAACAAAATGGGAAAAAATAAAAAAACAATATTACTTTTTCCTTGGGGTTAGGGGTCGTCCATTTTATACGTGAGGTGATTTTTGCGATTTTTTTACCCCGCCTCGGCCCATGGTGAGATGTCGTGAGATTTGGCTCGACCTTAAAATTTAAAAAAATCTCTAGTATTTTCACTAGCAGCAGACATTTACGGACATGAACACAGCAAGTCGACATTTACGGACATGAACGAGCACCCACCCGGCTCGAATGCTGTAGACATTTAAAAATATATTTAATATTCCGGGGGCTACTTTAATACTTGTGGCGTCCCGACAACCGCGATAAATGTTTTTGTGTAGGATTTAGCGATATATTAATGGAGAGAAATGCTTTAGTTAATTTAACCCAGTTTTCTGTGGTGGGACAAGAGAATGTAAAGACATCTCCCACACCCACTCCGTGAGTTCACGGCAAGAATTTGCACCGTATCCACTCAAAACGGAAAACAAGGAGCAAACTAGACGAGAAAACTATCCACACTGGCGTTCACGGTTGCTCGCGGTCATTCACGACGTGAGTCTGGAGCTGGAAAATCAAATATTCAGATAACTACATCAATCATCATCTTAGACGGTAGGTTTTCCGTCAGTCATATCCGTAACTGTGACAAACTGACAGCAAAACCTACCTAATGGACCCCTAACGCAGGATCTTCGATGGAATGGAACAGATTCCAAATCGATTCACAAGCCTCCCAATGCCTTGAATTTCTTAAGAGATGCAAGTTCCTCTTCCGGCCAGCCGTCCTGGGTACAATCTGCAAATCTTACATTCGGCCCCGCCTTGAATACAATTCGTATATCTAGATAGTCCCCCTGTGGCGGTTATGTGTCTATGACCTCACATTTCGAAGACATCCACCATATGTATAGAATTCGAAGATTCTCCGGAAGCACTGAACAACTCTCTCTTTCTGCTGAATCATCACCATGTTCGGACGTTCGGGTTGGCGCGGAGTAAAAAATAATTAATATTTAATAATTAATAAAACGTTATACATATATATTCGGATTAGTTATTTTAATTTAAACGATTAATATCCCAAATCTAGTAGCGGCCGGTTATAATGCTACCTCTTACAAATATTGTAAGTGGTCAAAGCCACGAGGCCATTCTACAATGGTGACCCCGACCATGTGCGAGCATAAATTTTTAAAGAAAAAAACTAAACCAATTAAAACAAAATCAGTCTACAATCAGTCAGAAATAAATAAATAGTAAAAAATCAAATGAATCTTTGTTTTCTACGCGTTAAAAAAAAATTTTTCCATCAAATGTGCGAAACAATAAAAAATGAGGGAAATGCAAAAATTCCGATTTCATAGATTGTTTTATCATTTTTTCTCTCGTGCTTTGTACGTGTTGAATAACAACAAAAAAATTTCAATTCAAAAATTTGCCAATAAATAAAACAATGCAATAATAAAAAGTGCAAAAATTCAACAGTTACTTGCGTCATCAAGATAGTGACACAAAAAAACCGCATGGTAAAATCCAATTCCATCAAATTATTTACAATTTTAAAGCGATTTTTATCAACACAATAATAATAATAATCAAATTAAAAGTTGCGAAAATTAGTGCTTGTGTTTATACGCATACAAAGTGCTAAGCACCACCAGTTCTTAACCTAGACAGAGAATATGAAAAATTTCAAGGTTACGAAGTACATAAATTTCTTTTTCACATAAAAAATTACTGTGGAATTCGCTTGTAACGGTCGGAATTATCATTTATTTGGGTGGGGAAATTTATTTTGGGAATCACCTTGTAAAGGGAAATTTTGGAAAAAATCACTTTGCGGAATCAGGAAAATTTTAAAAAAGGATAGGCGAGGGAAAAAATAATAATAGAAAGGAGTTCTGTTTTTGAAAAGGAAAAAAAAAAGGAGTTGGAATTTAGACGGCTGGAGTCTTGTACATTCTGAGGGATTAAAAATATAAAAAAATCAGTTTTTTTTGAATCCATACTACTGGCTGGAAGACCAATACATCCATTATCCAGTCCATTTGAGAAAAAAAAACACATTTTCGCTTCAAATCAGCAATAATCAGGACTAGTTCGGTGCTGTGAAGCCTAGGCGGTAATCCAAGCAAGATTAGGCACACCATTAGGAAGGGAGTTTGGAGAGGTACCGAAGCGGATACCAGCAATATCAAAAAAAAAAACTTGGTTCGTTTGGCCCTTAGTTGAGGGAGCAGGATATGCAGGTTTTGGTGTTATTTTGACGAAATTTTTAGCTAAGAAAGGTGCGGTTTGGCGTTAATCTGGACCAACTGGTTATTTATTTAAGGGGCAAGTCCCGGTGGTTTTAATACTCTTCGTTTATCTGTCACCAAAAGGGCAGAAAAAACGGGAAAACCGTGGAGAGAACTGGCGGAAGGCATTGAAGAGAAGGTGTATGACGATACAGGCTTAAAATCATAAGACCAACAGACCGAAAATTTATCTAAAATTGCTTGAATTTGGTTTAGTTAGTGCAAAGTTGCCGGGAAACTAGAGGATAGGTATCGAGCTGCAGACATTAGTATATGAAGAGCTTCAGGTAATTAAGCCATAACCATAGTGCATCCACACCAGCTGGATCCGAGAAAAAAATACACACGAAAAACAAAAAAAATTACACTAAATAAAATTACCAAAAATTTTCTTTTTATTGCTTTAATTTAAAAACACAAAGAAAAAATTTATTCATAATATATTAATTTTAATAGTAGTTAGTATTACCTTTGTAATATTCTTGATAATTATTGGTGAATTTGTGTTGCTCCTTGTCGGATATATGTTGTTCTTGATTGGTTCCGAGAAAAGTGTTTTCTTCTAAGTGATTTCTTTGGATTGTAATCTCGTTTGTACAAAGTGAGGAGTATTGGCCAATGCTGCGCGCTTTATGGTTATCTTTCATACTCATGTGCACGTAATTCGTAGTTTTTTTTGAATTGTATTCGTTCACGGTTAATATTTGACACGGGCAACTCATCAGATTGTGATTGGTAATGCTCCCATGTAATGTTTGGGTTGATAGTATATTAAAGGATTGTATTTATTAAAATGACCATGCGTTAAATTTGTTTCTTGTGGAATGGTTGAGGGAGGGGGTCATTCCTTTTCAGGGTGATGCGGCTCAGGCGATGACAGGAGGACGATAGACGGAAGTCAAAGTTGCACAGGCACAGGTAAGTGGTGAACCAACCGCGGTAAGCCCCGGCCACACACCCCACGACCCCTCCGGCGAGCTAGATAACTCCGTGTGGCCGGCGTAGGAGTTCCGGATTTTCTTCTCATTTCTTATGTATGGTATTGGCTCCTTGGTCATGCTTTTCCGGGCTTGTGGCTAAGGGGGTAATACCTCGCATAAGTGGCGCCCACTATTTTTATCGCGCCATTATGCTGGTACACGCTTTCAAAAGAGCCATCGAACTCAGCTGAACATCAATATAAAAAAGTCAAAAAATTTTGCGTACAACTCCATGGATGGTCCAGCTATTGACGACTCTTGAATCCAGCAATAAACAGCCCAGAACTTTAAAGACAAAAAACACTAAGGAGGATCCAAAACAAAAGGGCAAAGAAAACATATAATAATCAACAAAACCAAACAAAAAACGTATATTTTTCTTTTAACTATGTTAAATAAATAAATTAGGCTTAAACTAATATAGAACTTAACTAAAAGATGTTTATTTTTAGGGAATAAATACATATAAAAAGCAAATAAATAACATGCAAAAGGTCGACACATCAGGATTGAAAATAAAAGCTAAACATTGAAAAAAAAAAACAACTAAAATTGAATATACGAATCTCAGTGAGTACAAAAACAATCATTACAATAATCATAAAAGGTTTAATAATCATGCCAAAAAGGGGGCTTTTGAGGTTCCCCGGAAATAAGATTTTCGATTACTAACTCATTTCTCTGGTCGATAAAAATTACTAACGCACCAATTAATTACTAATTACTTCTCATAAAAAATAAAAACACAAAAAAAAACAAAGCATACACACTAAATATTTAGAAATCATTGTGCTTCCAGTAATAATTCAAATAATTATTTTAATTATTTTTTTTGGTTGAAAATTTTGTTGTTTCAAGTTCATTTCTGTTGTGTGCCTAAGTAGTTAAAAAAATAAGTATGACAAAACTAATACGATCTTACAGTTAAGGCCGGTCCACACGCTACGTTTTGCACAACCTTTTAAGTCTGCGCAGTCTTAAGACGGAATGAAAACGTTGTAATTTTGAGCGTCCAGACGGTGCAGTCATATTTGCCATCGTCGCGTGATTAGGAAAAACTGAGGAACAAAACGAATCGGAAAACGGAGCAAGCGTCCACATGCACCGACTTGTCCGCACAGATCATGGATTTCAAAGCTCAGTTGCTCAGTTATCGCTGCAACTGTACCGTCTTCCCGCCGGACTCAAAACTGCGAAGTTTTCCGATCCACACGCAACGTTTTATCTGCAACGTGTTGAACTGCGCAGACAAAAGGTTGTGCAAAACGTAGCGTGT
Organism: Thereva unica; assembly: GCA_949987705.1. NCBI lineage: Eukaryota > Metazoa > Arthropoda > Insecta > Diptera > Therevidae > Thereva > Thereva unica. The sequence goes on along the minus strand of OX465281.1, from coordinate 53,233,665 downwards.
GGACCGGCCTATAATAACACAAGTAATCATTTAGCACATTTTTAACAATCGAAATGCAAACGCATTATTTAAGGTAAGACAAAAAAGGTGATGCTCATCTCATCCATTTTCTATATTAGAATATAAATATTTGATTTATTACGCATTGCCAAAAGACAAATAACACGTTTCAATATTGTGGATAATTATTCAAATTGCAATCGCTAAGACACTTGAGCTTACACTTTAACAAACTAACAATATTTGGCTTCCTTAAATTTAATCAAGTCTCAACTTATTAATCTACTAAAATTTGAACTTAAGTGGAAAATCAATAACTAAAAATACATCAGCAGCCAATATCAGAGCCATTTCTTTTAAACAAGTAACCATTAAGAAAGCAATTTAAATTTAATCTTTTAGTCGATAAACTTTAATATTGAAGAAAATAAACACGTCATTGTGGAAATACTTCTCGACTTTAGGGCGAAAAATAAAATTGAAAACGTGATATAGACCAGTTTAGGAAATTATAAAATGGAGTGCCGGAAACGCATTCTCGCTATTTGACAAATAGGACCTTCATATGAATAAAGGCCAAATGCATTAAAACACTAACCAGAGTCGAGCCTTACAGCGAAAGGAATAGTTGAAATCCACCTACCTAGAAATAGTTTGGCGATATCATACAATTTAAAACAAACATATTTTAGGGGATAATTTAGATAGTTTCTTGTTCTTCAATCCACCTACTTATTATCCTAGCAAGCTTTTCATTCATCGGATTTTCACACAAATAAAAAGCATCAGCATTCATAAATTTTTGAGATAAATAAATTAATTATACAACGGTCTCATCCAAGCTAAGTTCCAAAAAGGGTTAAAGGCGGGTTTGAAGAGTACAGGTGCGCCGCTTGCATTTTATATACTATACATATGTATATAAAAAAGTTTTTCTTAACTATTCACAAAAATTAGTGAATACTAGTACAATTGCGCTACCAATCGTTTTCGCAATACACATTGCAGCACACATCCAAAGCTTTTCGCTACTATTAGTTTTTCAATTTCTTTACAAACAATCGAAATGTCGACAGAACATTCGAACGAAACTCGATCAAACCCACAGGAAGTTTTGGAACAACAACAAACCCTCGTTACATCAAAGCATAACGTGTCAGAAACATTTTCCATAACCATGGCGGCATCCCTAAAAATTCCACCCTTTTGGAACAACCGGCCAGACCTGCGGTTTTTGCAGGTAGAGACACAATTCCGTGTAAAAGGCATAACTGTCTCAAATACAAAATATGACCACCTTGTAGCTTCACTACCACCCGAAACAATGGAAGTGGTAGCTGACATTTTACTCAATCCACCATTGCTCAACAAGTACGAAAATTTGAAATCACATCTCCTAAGTCGAACACAACACTCGGAAGAACGCAGGTTAGATGCTTTGTTACACAAGGTAGAAATCGGGAACTACAAACCGTCGGAATTATTCCGCCATATGGAATCGCTAGCAGGCACAAATAGTTTGGTAAACAGACAATTATTAAAGAAATTATGGATGAGCAAACTTCCAAGTAACACTCAAACTTGCCTGATAGCTATTGAGTCTTCAACGGATCAAGATAAACTTTTCTCTATCGCAGATAGAATCCACGACACCACGTCAACAGCCCAAATATCATCGTTGAAGCAAGGTCACAATCGCAACGTAACCAATTGTTTACATAGACAAGTTACGTGAAACTATTTTTAGTCTGTCAAATAGACTCAAGCGCATAGAAACCCACATCGCAAGACCTAGACACAGAACGTTTTCCAATAGTCGAACAGTTGAAAGACAACACTCACGGTCGCCGTCGGTACAAAATAGTTGCTGGTATCACCTCAAATTCAAAGAAAAAGCCAAGAAATGCCTTGCTCCATGCAATTTTGCTGTAATAAACTCCAACAACAGAAATAATAGAAAGACAAGCGTAGACAATCAAACCCAAAAAAACTAACTTGCACGGTTTCGACAGCGGCATCGAAGCCACCCGAATTATCGCGCCGCCTATTCGTGTTTGATAATAATTCCAATAAACACTTTTTGGTAGATACAGGAGCGGAAATCTCGGTAATACCAAAAAGCTCATGCAAACCAAGCCAAGCCTCGACAGATTTCAAACTCGTTTCAGCAAACGGCTCATTGATATCCACCTACGGCACCAAACAATTGGCATTAAACCTTCATTTACGCCGCGTTTTCATTCACAATTTCGTGATAGCAGCCGTAGATCACCCAATCATAGGAGCAGATTTCCTATACAAATATAATCTATTAGTAGATCTCAGAAACAGGAAACTGAGAGACCAAACAACTACACTTTCGGTGACAGGCATCTCACGAAAGGTGCATTTTTCACCACCGACACTTTACGCCCTATAAGACGAATACGGGAAAATACTGAATAAATTTCCTTCGTTAATAACACCTCCCAACTTCAACGATCAAGTAAAACACAATGTCGTTCACAAAATCAACACTGAAGGTCCCTTGCCATCCGCCCGTCCACGTAGGCTTAATACAGAAAAATACAATATAGCCAAGGCAGAATTTGAGTTAATGGCCTCGATTCCCAGATCCGACGGGAGGGAAGTGAGTTGCGGATTTGACACTTTGCGATTCTCAGATCCGCAACCCCGAATTTCTTTTTGACATTTTCCGCGCTGTAAAAGTGTGATCCGCAACAAATTTTCTGCGGATTTGAACGACAAATGCGCCTGAGATAATCCGACATCATATATTTCATTATCGCGTGAGTCTTCACTCCGAATTTTCGATTTAAACCAATCCGGGACTGCGGATTTGAGAATCGCAAAGTGTCAAATCCTCACTCACTTCCCTCCCGTCGGATCTGGGAATCGAGGCCAATGGTCAAGTTAGGAATATGCCCTCCGTCAGCCTCTCCAGTGGCTTCCCCACTCCATCTGGCACCCAAGAAAGGTTGCACCGACCTAAGACCTTGTGGAGATTACAGGCAGTTAAACGCAGCAACAGTCTTTGATAAGTATCCACTACCAAATATACAGGACTTTACCATAAACCTTCACGGTTGCACAATTTTTTCCAAAATAGACCTAGTCAGAGCTTATCATCAGATCCCGGTTGCACCGGAAGATATATACAAAACTGCAGTGACAACACCGTTTGGGCTTTTTGAATTTTTGCGAATGCGTTTCATCAACGAAGTTTTATCCGGTCTAAATTTTATCTTTACTTACGTAGATGACATATTGGTTGCTAGCAAAACCCCCCAAGAACACAAGGAACATTTAGCTTTACTGTTCACTAGGTTCGAACAATATCAACTTAACGTTAACCCAGCAAAATGTTTACTAGGTGTAAATCAGCTAGATTTTCTTTCGCACAAAATAACAGCAAAAGGTATAGCACCTTCCGAAGACAGAATCCAGGCCATAAAGGACTTTCCAACACCAACAACGATAAAAAAATTGCAACGTTTCCTAGGCATGATAAATTTTTATCACCGCTTTCTACCTAAAATAGCCATAACTTCAAGTTCGTTGTACGCTCTACTCAAAGATTCACACAAGAGAGAACTAACTAAAACCTCTCTGGAGTGGTCCTCGGATCACGAAAAAGCTTTTCAACAAATAAAAAGAGACTTAGAAAACCACACCTTGTTGGTACACGCAAATCCGCAGGCCAACATTAGTATCTTTGTAGACGCCTCAAGCGACGCCGTGGGCGCAGTCCTACAACAAAGAAGTGGCAAAATTTGGGAGCCAATTAGTTTTTTTTTTTCGAAACGTCTCAAACCAAATGAGAAGAAATACTCTACATTCGACCGAGAGCTATTAGCACTGGCTTGCTTCGATAAGGTGTGAAATCGTGCCATCAAACTGATTCCTTTAAGCTAACGTAGGAATGTGGCAACCCTCTCTATACGCTCTCGTTATTGCCAGAGCGACTGTTTTACTGAAATTCAGTACCTCCTGCTTGCACGGCAATCTTTTTCCCGCAACACAAGACTAGCCAGCTCGGCCCACCCCTATACCATACACCCCAACCCCTCAGACCCAATGCGATCTAGAAGTTCGTTTATAAATTGAATAACTTGACTGTGGAATAATCTCCTACAGTCAGTATTTCCCAAGTCGTACATCTTACAACTTAAACATCGCTCCCTTTAACCTTTCCTGTTCTCGTCTATTCTTCAAACCAATCTTGTTACTAGACATCGCACTATAACCTTAACTGGTACTGACAGTACCAAAGGGTGATTCCTAAGCTTGGTTTTCTTCACAGAACATTTTTTACACTTTCTTGCGGAAAAAAATTATGTGATATTTGCCGAGACCCCCCTCTCTCCACGTGAGATTTGTTGAGATTTGGGTCGTACCCCTCCCCCTCAGTTTTATATTAAGATTAATCAGAAACATTTCGATATTTTTGTAAAGCAAATTTTATTATATTTTAGTTTTTTTTTTTAAATTTGTGATACAATAATGAACATTAATCGCATTTTTATTTATTTACAATTCATTTTGTAGCATTCGCACTCTTATTTATTAATGGATGTTCTAAGAGTGGGATTTCGGTTGTTTCCTGGATTTCAAAACAACTGCTTCCTTTCCTACAATAGTAATTTTACTGGTCTTCACAAATTCCCTGCAAATATATTAATTATAAATAATTTTATGATAGCAAAAATTTTAAAGGGGGTTTTGTAGTTTTTAGGGATTCAATAGAGGTTAAAAACAATGGAGATCAGGTCCGTCTTTAAGGCAGGGCACACCGGGCCCGGGCGCAGCGCCTCCTGCAAAAGGGGGGCCTCTTCGTAGAAAATCGATCCTAATTGAATCGAGTTTTTCTCTAACTGTTGATTTTTAGTTCGGTTTTTACGGAAAAACTCGATTCTATTAGGCCCAAGATAAATTGGGAGTGAATGTTACGAGGTGTGACAATTAAGTAATGAGACTGATTATATTGCCGCGATTGTGGTAACCATGCGACCTTGAAATTCCCTTTCCCTTCTCTCGGCATCCTTCCCCTCTCCATTGATATATTTGCCATCGCTCTAGCTTGTTTAGTTCGCCTGCTCTGTCGTGTTGAGTAAACGTGTCGTTTTGCGTCAAATTGGGCGAAACAGCTTCAATGTGTTTATTTATAGAGTTCGACATTAGCTCGCGGTCATCAAGACAGGGTCGTGCTTGTCTTTTATCGTCCAGGACGTAAGTGGCACGTGCTTGTCTTTTATCGTCCAGGACTTAAGTGTAGCGTAGGGTACCGTCACCAGCGAATCTGAGAAGTGGGTTGGAGGGGATTGAAAAAAGTTCATTTATAAATATAAGAAGTAGAGCGGGTGATAAGATTGACCCCTGGAGGACACCGGCAGAGATGGGGTGAGATTCAGATTTGACGCCATCCAATACTACTTTGATTAAACGGCCGGAAAGGAAATTATTAATCCACTTCTGTAGAAGCGAGTCGACTCCAATAGTTTTGAGTTAAGCTAGCAGGGCTGAGTGCCAAACTCTATCAAAATCCTTGGAGATATCTAGAGCAACCAGACTAGACTCACCAGATCCATGCAGACTTCGGTTGAGGTGTTCTGTCAGGCAAACTGAAAGATCCACAGTGGACCTTTTTTGTCGGAAATCATACTGTCTGTCGTTTACGAGTCGGTTGGATTATAAATATCCCACAAACTCTTTATTAATTAATTGATTTGCATGATCTCCAACCGAAAGAAAAAATTTGTACAAAGAGAAAAGACAGAAATAAGGAGGTCTTAAACTAATAAAGGCTACTAGAACTCACCCCTTCCTATGAGGTGATGCATCGTTAACAATATGATATTCAAATTCGGCTGGCAGGTCTCCCATTTTAGAGAAATCGATGCTCTTGTAGTTTACACTATTAAGATTAACCAAAGTTAAGTATGTTTCTTCTCCTGGTAGAGACCTAAAGCAATAAAATAATTGTTGTAATTAATCAAAAAAAGAAGTAAAAACACAACACATATACCTTGAAATAGCTAAAACATCATCGTTTAATGCTGCCGCTTTATAACCTCCATCTTGCAAAGTTTTTGTTCTCCTTAAGTTTTGCAAATCTTTGTAAATATTCAAGTGGCTCCTTGCAATTCCACGTTGTTTGTAAACATTAACATCTTTATAATTTGGTGCAACCGGAAGCCATGTGTTTGTGGTGGTTGAAAATCCAGCACTAACATCACTGTTCCATTGGAAGGGAGTTCGTTCAGGATCCCTTGAGAGTTTTTCATAAATATCCTTGTTTGAATTGCATGCTTGAGGATCGACGGTATCATTCCACGAGATCCACACATCAGTCATACCGATTTCTTCACCCTGAAATAAAATGTTGTAAGAACATGTTCTTTCACATAGCATACCAACGCTTTACATAGTAAGTTACACTGGCCCCGGGAAGTGTCAACAAAATCATATTCAATAAATCAATTCGGTCAGTACCAATGCGAGTTGCTACTCTGGATTTGTCGTGATTTCCCAACTAATTGAAATAATATTTAATGCATTTTGTTTTTAATAATTAATTCAATCTAATTACCACCCAGTTCGCAGTTCGACCTTTTGGCATCCATGTCATCCATTCGGAAATTAAAGCAGAATATTTATTGGCGTCAGAGTACTGGTCCAAATCAGTCAGGAAAAGGAAATTGAAAGGCAGCTGGGCTCCTTCGCGTTTCACGTCACCGTAGTACCTCATTTTGATATTTATTGGGGAATAAGTTTCGGCAAGAATTACTCTAACAATAGAAACTGTTGTTAGTTTTAAATTGAAATAGTAAAATTAATTTTTTTACTTTGTCTCAGTTTTGTTTTGAGCTTTAAAGTCATCCAGTACTGCTCGCCAGGAATATAAAACATCTAATGTTTCCGGCTGATCGACGGTGTAAGTGTGTAAAAGATGTCCGTAATCTTCTGGATCCTTAACGTCTGGATTGATTCGCTCATCTGGATATCTGCCTTGGCTGCTGAGTCTGTCAGCTTCGATTAATTGTGGTATGGCATCGATTCTGAAACCATCAACACCTTTTCCGAGCCAAAATCTTAAAACATCCTAAAAAATATTTTTTTTAGTATTTTTATAAATAAGAGAGATAAAAGAAAAATCAACATTATCCTCTAAATATATATAAAACTTGGAGTATCTGTCTGTGATTTCAAGATAATTTTAATTTTCTAAGCGAATATAGTTCCTTACATGATATTGAAAACCCACTGAAGTATTTTTAATCCTTAATAATATAAATGCGAAAGTAACTCTATCTGTCTGTCTGTTACGCTTTCACGCCTAAGCCACTGGACCGATTCCGATGAAATTTGCTACAGACATAGTTTAGACCTTGGAGACGGACATAGGCTACTTTTTTTGGAGAAAAAAAAGGGTTGAAGGGGGTGAAATGGGGTTCAATAAGTTGTAATGGGATTTTTTTTTCTTTACTTTTTTTCTATTGTATAAAAAGTAACTGACTGACAGACAACGCACAACCTAAACCTCTATAGCTAAAGGGCTGAAATTTTAACAGTGCATCCCTATAATGACTAAAAAGCGATTTTTCGAAATTCTTCCCCTAAGGGGGTGAAATGGGGTTTATCCCAACCCCTAAAGCTATAGGGCTGAAATTTTGACAGTGCATCCCTATAATGGCGTGGACATCCACTAAAAAGCGATTTTTAGAAATTCATCCCCTAAGGGGGTGAAATGGGGTTTACCCAAACCGCTGGAGCTATAGGGCTGAAATTTTGACAGTGCATCCCTATAATGACTTGGACATTCACCAAAGAGCGATTTTTCGAAATTCTTCCCCTAAGGGGGTGAAATGGGGTTTATCCCAACCCCTAAAGCTATAGGGCTGAAATTTTGACAGTGCATCCCTATAATGGCGTGGACATCCACTAAAAAGCGATTTTTAGAAATTCATCCCCTAAGGGGGTGAAATGGGGTTTACCCAAACCGCTGGAGCTATAGGGCTGAAATTTTGACAGCGCATCCCTTTAATGACGTGGACATCCACTTAAAAGCGATTTTTCGAAATTCATCCCCTAAGGGGGGAAATGGGGTTTATCCAAACCGCTAAAGCTATAGGGCTGAAATTTTGACAGTGCATCCCTATAATGACATCCCTAACGGGGTGAATTGGGGTTACCAAACTACTGGAGCTATAGGGCTGAAAGTTCGACAGTGCATCCCTATAATGACGTGGACATTTACTAAGAGGCGATTACTCGAAATTCATCCCCTAAGGGGTGAAATTGGGTTGACCCAAACCTCTGAAGCTGAAGGGCTGAAATTTTGACAGTGCATCCCTATAATCACGTAGAAATGAATGACTCGAAATTCACTTTATTTAATATTCATTTGTGATTGCTTCATAATTTCTTGCACCCACGTAAATAGTCGAACAAACTAAACGAACGTTCGTCAAACCCTAAAATTTCACTTCTCTTGATGACATATACATGCCAATCTCTGATTCAAAACTTGCAGATTTGTTGAGCAAAGGTGATATATGCAGCAATTTGTTTACCATATTTATTAAAAAAATGCACTATAATAAACCCTTTTTAGGGATAATAACAGCTGATTTTTTTTTTTTCTTTTTTTCTTTTTGAAGGAAAACATTGCACATAATAAACAGTTTTTATTTAAAGGCGTTGCAGGGCACGCGGGTTTCATGCTAGTATTAAAATATTCTTCACAACTCCTTCGACGCGGGTGTCAAATGAAAGGGTGTGATAAGTAGAATACAACAAGCAATATAGTATACTCAATCGTTAGGTCTATGGCGGCTATCTCAAGAGGGCGGATTAACCGTTTTCTTTATAGTCCCCTCGACATGGGTATCAAATGAAAGGGTATGATAAGTAGAATACCATAAGCAATATAGTATACTCAATATATCGTTAGGTCCATGGCGGCCACCTCAAGAGGGCTTGACCGAATTTTATGAATATCTTTTCAGATCATGATTTTGTTAATACTCTTCGATCGGCCCCAGAAGCGGCCGAAAAAGTGTTCCCGTGCCTTCACTTTCATATATTAAAGGAACTGCACCGAGTGTTTAAAGTGTCCCGGTGTTTTCACTTTCATATATTAAAGGAACTGCACCGAGTGTGTTTGTAAGGTGTGTTCCATTTCGTTCGACTGTTTTCGTCGTCTATATTTTTTTGGCCGGCACGGTGCATAGTTATTGATTTGCAGTTCGTACTATTCGTACTATTATAGATCAATAATTCGGGATCGCCTTTATTCTGAAGTTGTTTAAAGCACCTTCTTTGCCCAGAAAGGCGGCCAAGGTAGACTATTTTTATTTTATGCAAGATTATACAGTGGAAACTGTGCATGCAGTTCTGTCACCATCGATTTTACCTTGAAATATGAAGGCTTGGGGAACGACATAGAGACCTTTATTATGGTCTAAAGATTTGCAGAGCCCTGCATTCTGCTAGAAACAGCTGCGGAAGTATACCGAAAAACATCATGGAGCAGATGATGAATTTTGTAGATGTGTGAAGAACGGTGGCAGTGGTGCTGAAGACAAGCTACCAGAACCTTAAGCAGTACGAAGTTTAAAGAAGGAACATTAGCAGTAGAGTTTTGCGAAGTTAAATCGCAAGTAAATTTAGCAGAAAAACAATAACCCGAAGTAAATCTTGATTGGACATAGACTGTGCCGGGTACAATTTCAGAAATTAAGATTTAAAAAAAATTATAACTTCGAGAAAAAAAAATTGAAAAAGTGTTTCCGTGCCAACATTTTCATATATTAGAAAAATTTCACAGTGTTTGTGTCTTTTCCATTGCCCTTCACTGTTATAAACAAAAATTAACAGCTGATGGGGGGGCAATATAACAAACTGCAGCGGGCGCAGAAAAATCAAGCGTCGGCCGTGATCGGCATCTCGCCGAAGGCGCTATCATTTTTCGTTCGCGCGATATCGTGCAGGTACAAAAATCACATACTTCGCTTACACAAACCACATGCAAATAGAGGGTATCTAGATTCATTTATTTATTGCCAAGCAAGGCACTTAAAACAGATGGATTATAAATTAAATACACAAAATACGTAATAATTAACGTAAAAGGAACAATGTGAGTATTTAAGTATTAAACTAAGATCTAGATCTAAAGTGCTAGTAAGGGATCAGGAGGTCAGAAGGGAAGTTAGTCTTCTTTTGTAGGACATTTTGTTAATGGACGGAGAGAAACAGGTTGCGTAGGTATTGAAGATAGTGCAATACCTGTTAACTGGCTCGTTCCTAGCATATTCAGTGCGATGCGGCTACTCTTTAAGTAATTTGCAATGTCTTGTTTGTCGAGTATCGTTAAATTTGATGGTGTCCGACAAGAACTGCACCTTGAGGTTATTGTGCAGGACATCAAGGGTAAAACAAGATATGAGTAATTTCCGCCTAAGGGATAGTGGCAAGAGTTGAATGATTTTGAGCCTGTCCGTATAGTGAGGAAGGTTGTGAAAATCCGAAGGATTTTAGAGGTTCCTAAGCGCGAAAAGAAGGAACTTCTTTTGGACAGATTCTATTCGGTTAATACTAACTTGAAATATGGGGTCCCAGATCTGGCACACATATTCAAGAATAGGACCGACTAATGACCAAAACAGGACTTTAGTAACCCATACATTGTCGAACTCTTTAGCTCTTCTCTTAACAAAGCCTCACAGCTTGTTGGATCTGGCAATAATTTTATCATAATGTAAGTTAAAGTTCAACTTGCTATCGAGGACAACGCCTAAATCAACAATGTGATCGACATGATCCAAGACATTGTCATTGAGATAATAATTTTGCAGCCGTTTGATTCTTTTCCTGGAGAAGGTAATTACATGGCACTTATTGGTGTTAAGAGGAAGATTATTAGTGTAGTTTTGTAGTGCATTGAGTTTCGACTGTAAAAAGGATACATCAGTTGAAGTCCTTATAGCACTATAAATTTTTAAATCATCGGCGAAAAGAGGTGCGGAATGCCATTTAATTTTTCAGATAGATCGGAAATGAATATGTTAAATAGAAGTGGTCCTAGGTGGCTGCCTTGCGGTACAGCTGAGGTTGCATTGATTTCTTTTGAAAGGAAACCCTGAAATCTTACCACCTGAGTTCTTCCGTTAAGATAGGATGTTATCCAATCCAGAAGGGGGCCGGATATCCCGAATCTTAATAGTTTCATAAATAAAATTTGGTGGTCTACCCGATCAAATGCCTTGCTGAAATCAGTGTAGACAGCGTCAAACTGCTGGGCTTGTTCCATACCGCATAACAGTTCGGAGGTCAGTATAATAAGATTGGATGTGGTGGAACGACCTAAACCATGTTGCTGATCGTTTAGGTTCGGAACAATTAGAGGGGCAAACTTGTCATAGATAAGTTTTTCAAATACTTTAGGGATAACAGATAGGATAGCAATGCCCCTATAGTTGTCAACCGCATGTTTTTCACCTGATTTAAAGATTGGTGGGAGGTAGGAATTCTTCCATACCGAAGGAAACTTACCGGCAGATAGGGACTTGTTAAAAATTAGGTGAAGAGGGAAAAGAATGAGTTGGGCGTGGTTCTTCAAAAAACTTGCAGGTAGACAGTCCGGACCTTGACCTTTATTGACCTCAAGATTTTTTAGACCAGTCATTATATCTTCATACGATAGAGATATATTGTCTATAAGGACCGCAGTTCCTGAGTTCTCTCTTGGGACAGTGTGCGCAGTTGAAGAAATGGGGCAGAAGATTTCACTGAACCTGTCCGCAAACATGTTGGAAATATCTTGAGGGAGTGAGGAGTGTATGACACCGTTTGTCATTGTTGTTGGATAACCTGATGTTTTACGTTTTAGATTAACGAAATCAAAGAATTTTTTTGAATTACGTATAATATTTTCACCGACAGTCTTTGCGTAGGTAGTATAGGCCTCCCGTGACCTATAATTAAATTCTGAGGCTAATCTGGAGTATTCAGATTTCAGCTCAGCACTAACATTTTTATTATTTTTCACTACGGGGTACAATTTATTTCTCTTATTACGAAGAGACCGAATGTTTTTGTCATGGCTCCGTCAATTTATACCTTTTTTTGATTTTGGGTATGAATCTGCCAATGGTGTTGAAGATAATATCGTAGAATCTAGTAACTAGCTCGTCAATATCATCACCATTGAGTAGATCCTCCCAGTTAATGAGCGATAACTCAGTGCTAATTCTATCATTATCAGCATTCTTAAAATCGAAGACTATAGAGTTGTTAAAGGAGGCAAGATAATTAGTTATTGAAGAACTGATCTCAACGACCCACGCGGAATGATGGGTAGTATTTTTAAAAATATTCTCCTCTTCAGAGGCAGGAAGTACTTTCAAATCCTCATAGAGGTTGGTGAAGATTAAATCCAACCATTTGCCATTAGAATTTGGTTGGCTAATTACCTGTTGTAGGTCGTTGCTGTAAAGATTGTCGATAAACTTTATATCGACGGGGTTTGATACATAAATCGGAAGTAAATAACTGTCTTCCTCGTCGCGAATAAAAGATATATTAGGCCGATTGAAATCTCCTATGATTAATATATCTTTGTTAGCGTTAGGGATGAAACATCTATTATATGAATCACATTATCATATATAGATTCGTCAGAGTTTGGAGGTATGTTAAAAGAAACGATGACTATGTGTTTCTTTCCGAATTTTACTCGTACTAAGATGTGTTCAAAAGATTGTGAAGTTGTCGTATTAGTTCACTATTTAAGGAGTTTTTGACAGCTATGAGGACACCACCACCTCTTGAGAGACCGGTAGCTATATAGTCTCTATCGCATCTATGAATTGACCAGCTACCATCCAAGATCTCCTCGTTAAGGAAAGTGTCATTCAACCAAGTCTCAGGTAATACTAGTATATTGAAGTCACATGATTTGGAGTCGATAAAAAGGTCCTTTAGTTTGCCTCTCATCCCACTGCAGTTACGGTAAAAGAGCCTTAAGTTATCACAGGGAATTGGTTTAGAATGACGGGATTGGAGACGATTAGAATTTCGGGGAAAGCTAGTTAAGGACGATAGTATCTATTTGATTCGTCCCGACTTCTTTGAAGTTGGGAGATATGCTTCGCTTTGACGTGAGATGCATATAAAGAAAGGTCATTGCTAACTTGCTGAGGGGAAATTTGGAATTGTTCATGGAATTTTGTAAACAGCTCAAGAAGGGTATTACGTTCAATAGGTAGACCCTCTTGCTGGAGAGAAATAATGAGACTAGCCCTGGTCTTACCATTAATGCAGGTCGAATCCAGTTTGTTGTGCATGTAAGCCAGGAAAAGACGGACATCATCAAATATCCTCTTTTTTTGCAAGCGCGAAAGAAAATATCTGCTCTCTGAAGAATTAGTAGATATAATGGTATTTTTTACTACCGGGGGTTGTAGGGGATTTAAGAATGGCGACTTGCATCTTATCAAAGAATCTGACGACATTGGTTGTGGAGGGGTTGATTGAGGTGGAACTGCATCGCAGATATTAGCGTAGGAACAGCCGACAACAATAATGTGACTTCGCGCGAAATTCGGGTAAGTGGTATGTAATGGATAGCTTGTGTTAGTGGTTGGGAGTGGATCATTAGTAACGTTAGTGCTCTTAGTTAGTGTGTTGGTGGGGTTTAGCTTGGGGATACTATTAGCTATATTAGAGTTGCAACTTAACCTATCTAGCCTAGGATTTAGTGAGTTAGTGTTCGGTAGAGGGTCTTTAGTAACGTTAGTGTTGGTGGAGAGTGCGTTAGTGGGGTTTAGGTTAAGGCTACTCTTAGCTATATTATTGTAACTTAGCCTATCTATCCAACGGTGAAGAGTTAACTTCTTCCAGGTAAAGTTGTCTGCTTCAGAGCTCAGGAACAACCAATCGTATCTAGAAGGTAAGGCCACCTTAAAGCTCCTGGGTTTATTGGGCTTCTTATTTCGATGACTGACTTCTTCGCAATTAGATATATTAATCGAGAAGTCAGTTTTAAACAACGAATTTACCCAAGAAGAGTCGTATCTTGGTGGCGCGCCCTTTAGAAAATAATAGGACACCTCGTCGTTGGTGCGACTCAAGTTTGAAGGCAAAATTCATTGAAGTGGATGTGCCTGAATTTTAAAAATATTTACACGCCAGGTTTGAAAATACTCGAAAATTCGCACATAAAGTTATTTCCATGTTGTGAAGTTCTTATCGGTGTAGTTATTTTCAGTTATGAAAGGAAATAAGTCTGATGTTAGAAGCAGTATTGATGGCGCTCACCTTTAGTTTTAAAAGAAATCACTGCGAACTAAATTTCTCCTGAAATAGGAAAGATAGTAGCAGAGAAGAGATGTCAAGTGTCATTAAATTTTTCTTGTTCTTTTATATATGTATGTTTATTATGTCCTGCAAAAACCCTGTATATGAGCGACGACACTAAAGGTAGCTTGTTTGAAGGGACAGAAATAGTGTGGAAGAAGGACACAAATTGCCCAAATGTCAAATGAAATCTGTTCGATGGATTTGAATTACAAAAAATGAAAGTTTTTACGGATTTAATCTATCGTATGCAGAAAAGTGTGCAGTAATTGTGTAAAAAGTAATTTTAAACTGATTATTAACTTCCCAGTATAGGAAGTTATTGTAATCGGTCCGAAAATCGAAATTTTCGACGTATTTTCATCTTTCAAGGTCCCAGGAGCATTTTAAGCAAAAAATTGGGAGGAAGTATGTGTGTGTGTGTGCGCCATTGTTATCAATTGTATTAATTTATAATAGACCCTAATTTGCGAACTGAAGTGCTCTGTAGGGGAACAATACCCAAGTTTCGCATGAGAAATCGTGCTTTAGGGAAGTGGAGTGTTAGAAATTTAACATAGATACTATATTTCATTAAATTTCATAAAAAATTGAAATCATATTTTCCACTTGGTCGGTTTGTTTACATACCGCGGCGTGATAAGTCAATAACCGGCGGCATAGAGTTTATACCAGTAACTTTAACATTTACGTGACCACTACTATCCCAGTGAACTCTAGCACATCAAGAATTCTGGTAAGCTTAATTTGGCTTAGCAGCCATATTTAATTTATATTTCTATGGTTTATTATAATGTATTATTCGAAATAAACCTACGAATATTAATTTTTTTTGTGGCCCACCTCAACTTAAACCATATTTGTTTGGCCCAAGTCAGCCTTCGAGTTTTACATCCTTGCCTTACATAGTCTCATTTGAAAACTGAAATTAACTATTTATTTACACTCATTCGTAGCAAAACACTGGCACTGTCCTGGCACAAAACTGATATGAAATTATCCTTTGCTATCATTAAATATCACTGACTTGGGTTTTGACGCTGCTTAAACAATCGGGTCTGATAGAAAACATCTCCTAATAGTTGTTACCCAAAAAATCATGCAAATAACATTAATTTTTTGTCATATCTTTTATACAAACTTTATGTTTTACTGTATATTCTGTTCCATTAAATAAAGCAGCACGTAAAAAATTCTAGTGACACATTGGGCGATGTGAACAAAAACTGAGTGTACACTTAAGAAGGAATGGTTGGCAAAAAATAAATTTCCTAGTGCAATGGATGCTCTGGATTGTACACATGACTTTTATCCATAAAGCATAATTTTAATAAATTGACAAAATTGTTGAAGTTAAACTATCGTTTTTATTTTTTGCTCCATCGATTACCTCTTCATCTATTTCATCCAAAAAATCAATTCCATCAGGCATTTTTCGTTTTAAATCTTCTCGCTACTACCCTTAACTTTTACGAGCGTTCACTCGCAAACAAAAGTAAAAACTGAATTATATTCACACCAAAATGAAGTGTTCACTTTATATGGGAAAATGGCAGAGTGAAGTACTTAACGAAACCTAACGAAGGCTGTTTTTATTCATGCCAAACTAAGTGTACACTCCAAAAATAGGAGTGAACGGTTGCACTCAGTTTTTTCACGCCACCGATATCCACAAAACTTAGATTGATCAATAAACTTTTAAAGCTCACTCTTTTTTTACTTATACTCGCTGGTTAGGCTCAAATTAAATCAATTTGTGGATCATAAGATAAATTTTCACTCGCATAATCACTATTCTTACCTCCATTTGTTTTCTAACTATAGGATTACGATAATTAAGATCGGGTTGTTGTTTAGCAAATTGATGCAAATAGAATTCCCTCCTTTCATCATTCCATTTCCATGCGCTACCTCTGAATACGCTTAACTTTAAAAATAAAAGAAATAAATGTAAATTTAAATATAAATTAAACACAAAATAGGCTCTAATTATTTACCCAGTTGCTTGGTGGTGAAATTACGGTGTTATTATTTGGGTCTATATAACCAGGATGCCAAATGTAGTAGTCGGTGAAGTTTCCTTCCTTTTTGACTGATTTCTTGAACCATTCGCACTGATCACTAGTGTGATTTGGTACAAAATCTAAAATTATTTTAATTCCAAGTTCTTTCGCTGTTTTTATTAATTCATCAAAATCTTCCATTGTTCCATATTCAGGGTGAATGTTATAGAAATCTGCTATATCATATCCGAAATCTACCATTGGCGATACAAATATGGGCGATAGCCATGTTGCTGTTATACCGATTTCTTTTAAATATGCTAGATTCTGAGTTATTCCTGTATATCATTAAATAGATTTAGGTTTTCATTAGAAAATGATCATTTTTCGCAATCATTTACCTTTTATGTCACCAATTCCATCACCATCGGTATCCTTAAACGATCGTGGATATATTTGATAGAATGAGGCAGTTTGCCACCAATCCTTTTTCTCGTTAATTGCACGAAAATCTAGATCCGATCGGAAATTGGGGTAAACACCAGCAATAACACAAGTTACTGCCAATGCAAATGCGAAAATTTTTGAAAACATTTTTATTATACAAAAATTTTCATTACTCAAAGTTTGAATTAATTACGCGCACTGAGCTTCTCCCAGGTACACTACTTGTTTTTATGCTGATCTAGGAGCATTCCGCATAAGAAAAATTTACTTTTTTATCTATCAAACTTAAAATGATAAGCTGGGCCATATCCCGCTTTAAGGCGATAAGAGAACCATTTTTGATACAATAGTCTCTATTTATCAAGAATCACATCATCCACTTATTGATAAACTATAGGAAATTTACACTTCATCTGAAAAGATTTCTATCACTATGAAATTCTTTTGTTTTCCCAATTTTTTGTAGTACTATAGTCTAAATATGTGATCGATAGTGGACTTCTATTCCCTGGATCTGCACTGCTAATTGCCAATTACTGTTTCATACTGATACTGTAAGCAACTATACAGAATATACGAGAATATTTTATATGCCACATTTAGTAGCGTAATGCCTCAGTAAACTAAACTAAAAAAACGCTGTTACTATGTATTACTAAAATATTAATTTTTTGACGTGACAACGTCTTATAAATCGATGAGTATAGGAAGTCATTAGCGCAAGCGACTATCCCCACCACTACTTAACGACGGGAACGGGACGGGACATTTTGCGCTAATGACTTCCTATACTCATCGATTTATAAGACGTTGTCACGTAAATAAAAAGAGTTACGCTTCTAACACAGAAGGTGCACTTCTCACCTGAGCTGAGAAACATTTACCACTGCTCAGTGGCTTAGCTAAGACATGCAGACATACATAAAATAACATGTAAGAGCATAAAACAACAAACAGAGAAGCGTGCAAAAACGAAGAGAGAGTGGGCACGTAGAGAGTCACGCCTCTCGCATTAATGAGAGTCCTTTTAACGACAATTCACTAGTTAGCAAGCTTAAAGCACTCCTATTTTTGTTTGTATTTATAAGCATGATTAGTCGGTTCGAACATGCCATTATTTGTATTAGAGGAATAATGTGCAAGAGAGGTTCACCTCTCAGGTATGGTTGTTATTCACTCTAAATGACATGCGGCTTCTAAGGAAACCGGACTCCACCTTGCCATTCATCAGCCGACGAATACACGTATAATGTCAACGATCTCGCGACGCTTATGGAGAGAGCTTAAGTTTAGCAATTTAAGTCTGCTCTCACAAGGCGGCAGAGTAAGTGGGTCATCCCACGGAAGGTGGCTGTGTGCAAATCGGACGAACTTCCTTTGAACCGACTCGATTCTACCAACATGGGAGGAGTAGTACGGAGACCATACTTTCGAGGCATACTCAAGAAAAAGCCTAACTAAAGATACGTAAAAGTTTTTAGTTATGAGGGGGTTGTTGCATTCATTGGACCCTCTTTTTATAAATCCCAAGACTGAATTGCCCTTGAAAGAGATATAGCTGATGTGGGTGGAGAAATCCACCTTACTTTCTAAGGTAAAACCTAGATCGATTACAGAGTTAGCGCGTGAGACCTTGCTGTCGAGAAAAGTATAGTCATAAGCTGTAACACCACGTTTCCTACAAAAAGTCATGACTTCATATTTACTTTATTTCAAGTATTTACTAATATTTACTAATATTAAGCCCCAGGTTGTTGTTGGAACACGAAAAATAAAAGGTTTTTAGGTCTGTTTGTATAAGTTTGCAATCTTCGATACTTCTTATATGACGGTAGAGTTTAATGTCATCAGCGCAAATAAGGATTTTACAGGAGAGGGCCAAGATGCGCCAGTCAGTCATCAGAGGACACCAGACGACGCTTCGATATTTTTAAATTTGACTCCGCGGAATTGAACTTGGTAGGCTCTGCCGGCTAAGAACGACTAGAACCATAACACGCGAAAAGCCAATTTTAGCTTTTTCAAAAAAAAAAAAAAAACTTATACAGAGGCTCTGTCCGTCTGTCTGTCCGTCTGAAGCCTACTTTCATCTCTGAAAGTACTGTCGCTACAGACTTGGGCCATATCTCAAAATGTAGCTCTTGGTCAAAAGACCAAAAACTGAGAAAATGTTCGGGAAATTTCAACCAGAAGTATATTTAAACAACAAAAAAGGGATTTCTAATAAAGTCCATATATCGGTAGCCTAGAGGTAAGGCGCTGGAGTCCTATCCCAGGGGAACCAAGTTCAATCCCCGGCCGCAAAATGGTGAAATACAATTTTTATTTACTTCGGTGTAACATGTTTTGATTATATTTCTCACTAAATTATATTATTTAATAATGATACTCAGGAGAACATAAACATTTATTTAATTAAAAGTGCAAAAAAATCACTTTCTTGAGTTTTTATGGCTCTTCGGCGGCTTTATAAATCATTAAGAAATTTCGCGGAAATAATATAAAGTATTTATTTGTTTATATGCATATTTTATATGCTGTTCATTTTATTATAGTTTATAGTCATGTAGGTGGTGCTGTAGACCAAAACAAAAATTCAGTTTTATCGAACTTCGCTGTGGATTTGTCACAAAAAATATGTATGATTTAAACGAAACATTTGGTAGATTTAAAACGAAAAGTAGATATGAATGAATGAAAATTTATAAATTTAATTGCACGAACAATGTATTTAAGACCGTCCTTATAGTCCATCAATATAAGGAAGTGATTTTGCTCAGAATTTTTAATATTTTACAAAAATTTTACAAACGATTTGCCCCAAATCTAAAAATTTTTGCAGCCCTTTGTTTAAAAGCATATTTTTAAGTTTTTATTAACTAAATTTGTATGTATCTCTTCAGAATAACAAAACAAAAGTGGGATGTTGTGCCTAGAGACTAGCCACTAATTACGCTTTTTCTTGGTATTCTTTCTATTGAATAACACGTCAGACTGGATGACAATATATTAAGTGGAGATTGTGAAGAATCGCGAAAACATTCAAACAAATAACTTGGAAAACTAACGCATCTTTCATGGAGATGCTGCTGAAAGAATTATACAATAATTACCCGCCAAGTATTTGAAAGAATTGATATATTTTAATTGCACCCCATCTATGACAAAGAATAGTAAACACCATCTATGGCAATATTACATTACTCTTCGTTTTACCTATGATTATCAATTTCCATAAAATATACAAAATACATTTCATAAATAATAGAAAATCTGTTGTCATAATTCAGTTGTTTACTTTCTTCGAAACTTTATATACATATCTAGCATTGGAATGTACCTACCTTTTTACGTAAGCATGAATAAATATGTTTATTGCCACATTCCTACAAGTTAGCGTTTGGAGTAATGGGAAGGTGCTAGATCGGGGTGCGAAAGGACCAAGGTTCGATTCTTGGTGTGAGCATGCTCTTTTTTTTAACTATGATGATTTTTGTAGTGTTTGTTAAATACTTTGTTAAGTTTTAGATTACGCAAAGTCTCACAACTTATAACCTACATAAGCCTCTAACAAAAACTTTTCAAGATTAATTATATATAGCTTTGGTCAGTGTAATACATACTTATGAATCTTCATGGCCAAACTAGGATACAGCATTATGACAATAATTAAATCAATGCAAAGTGAAATAAAAGTTTTAGTTAAGAACGGATTTGGCTTATCTTATATATTAATAGGCAAACAAAAAGTTTGTACACGCTGTAACAGCATAATGGCGCGATAAAAATAGTGGGCGCCACTTATGCGAGGTATTACCCCCTTAGCCACAAGCCCGGAAAAGCATGACCAAGGAGCCAATACCATACATAAGAAATGAAAAGAAAATCCGGAACTCCTACGCCGGCCACACGGAGTTATCTAGCTCGCCGGAGGGGTCGTGGGGTGTGTGGCCGGGGCTTACCGCGGTTGGTTCATCACTTACCTGTGCCAGTGCAATCTTGACTTCCACCTCCATCCTTCGCCGGACATCACCTGAGCCTCGTCAAACCCTGAAAAGAAATGATTCCCCCTCAACCATTCCACAAAAAAAAATTTACCACCTGGACATTCTAATATTTACAATCCTTTATTATATCTGTAAACCTCAACACAAACATTACATTGGAACCTTAACAACCACGACACTGACTAGCTGCCCGTGTCAAATATTAACAATTACCTGCTCAAATTCAAAACCTAAGTGTTACGTTATTTTCGGGACATGTGCATGAAGGACAACTATAAAGCGCGCAGTACTGGCCAATACTCCTCGCTTTGTACAAACGAGATTACAATCAACAGAATCACTTAGAGGAAAAACAAATTTCCCGGAACCAACAACGAATAAAATATTTCCGACAAGGAGCAAAACAAATTCACAAATAATTATAAAGAATATTATAAAGTTAATACTAACTACCATTAAAATTATTATTTTAGTAATAAATTTTTTTTTTTAATTAAAGCAAAAAGAAAATTGTTTTTGTTATTTTATTTTGTGTATTATTTTTTTTGTGTTTTTTTTCTCTGATCCACCTGGTGTGGATACACTGTAGGTATTGCTTAATTACCTGACTATCGAACGGTATATCACTTGGTAGTAATGGAATATACAGTTCCTCCTTTATGCTAATGTCTGCTGTTTGATAAATATAAGCTAATCTTCCGGCAACTTTGTTTCTATTTAAACCATATTCGAGTAATGTTGGATAATCCTCGGTCTGTTCTCCATCCCCCCTCGGTCTTCTGATTTCATACCTGTTACTTCGCTCACCAACGCTCCATTGCCTTCCGCCAATTCTCTACACGTTATTCCCGTTTTTGATAAATGCAAACAGATAAACGAAGAGTATTATAAACACAGGGTCCTTCCCCTTAAATAACTAAAACAGTTTGTACAGATTAACACCAGTCCGCACATTTCACTGCTAAAATTCCAACCACGTAAAACACCGAAACATGCATATCCTGCTCCATAAACTAAAGGGCAAAAAGCAATTTTTGTATTGCTGGTATCCTTTTCGGTACCTCTCCAAACTCCTTTCCTATTTGTTACTTTTTTTTGTGCCTAATCTTTCTTGTATCTTCGACTAGAATTCACAGCACCGAAATAGTCCTGATTGTTGCTAAGTCGAAACGAAATCATTATTTTTTTTGCAAATGAACTGAATAATGAAGGTTTTTGTCTTCCAGCCAGTCGTATGTGTTCAAAACTGATTTTTTCCTTTTTTATTTCAACTTAAATTTTTCCGAACACAAACTTTTTCCGGACAAAAATCTCTACGTCAAAATTCGAACTCTCATTTTATTTTTTCCTTTCTCCCCGCCTACCTTTTTGTTCCCAACCAACTACTCGATTTTCTTCCCCACAGTAATTTTTAGTCAAGTAGATATTTAGGCAAAACTGACCGTTACATACCCTCGGGTCCACGAGGCCGACTCGCGAGGCAGTGAGGAGCCGAAAAAAACGGACAGTTTTTTCTCTGTAGTGAGCTTCGGGTAAGATCAACGTGGGTCTCGACTCATCCCCTGAGATTAAGAGGCTCATGCTCTCCAGACTGAGATGCCGGGCTGTTCAGGTTCTCACCAGAGTCGTCTCCATACGGAGTGAAAAAGGAAAAGTTGTGCGTACGGTCACAACCGTATTTTCGGGATGATCAGCCTGAAAAACCTCCCGAAGGAATATCTGAAGGTACAAATATCAGGCGGAAGACAATACCACATTGTCCCCCTACTGATATCTATACGTCTCCAAACATTCTCACACAAACCCAGGGTGCTTTCGCTCCATCGGCACAACCTCCAGCAATGCCATATTGCCTTCGACTCATCCCGGTGAAACGACAGACACCCAGTTCGCCGAGAGACCTTCTCCAGACTGACCGAAGAGTAAAAGAGTACCATGGTGGTGTCTGGTCTGGCAGATCCGGATGATTACTTCATCAAAGCTTGGCCCCAGACGCCCAAGAGAAATAAGGAAGTGTACCATCCGCTAGGGAAGCTACCTAAGCGGACCACGCCGGGTACCCTATCATTAACCGGTGAAGCCGGCGAGATGCCTTCTTAGGGCTACTCAGAGGAGCGCTTGCTTCGATGACACTTCATGGCCGTAAGTCTTTAGCGTGATAAACGCCTATTCTGTTACCGCCCAAATCCTCCAGCTCGTACAAGCTAGTTCCAACTTTCTTCCGTATCCGAGCTTTCAAGAACCGGGGTGCCAACTTGGCGCTGAAACGACCCGCTCGGTTACTCACCCAGAAAGTCCTCCGGTAAACCTCATCTCCCGGACGAAAACTGCCCACACGGCACCGTAAATTGTATCGAATTTTATGTCTGGAGTGTGCGGCGGCTAAATTCAGCGCGATCCGCTCTCGAAGCATCTGCATTTTGTCCGTCAATGGCAAGAAAGCTATGTCGCCCTCCTGGAAAACGTTCAGTTTCTTCAGGACTGGATATGCTGAACCGTGCAGGATCATGTGGCTACCAAACAGGGCCTGATACGGGGACATGCCGATCGCCTCGTGGTGGGTACTACGAAGAGCACATTCTATGGACGACAGATGTCTATCCCACTCACGATGATCCTCCTTTAAATACGCCCTAATGGCGGCGAGGACGGATCTATTCACCCGCTCGGAAGCGTTGGGGTGCGGCGAATATACAGCGGTGCGCACATGTCGTACGCCATAATCCTGTAGTAATTTAGCAAACTCCTTGGAGGTGAATTGCCGACCATTGTCGGAGAAGACTGTTTCAGGGACTCCATAGGTATGGAAAATAGTTTGCTCAAGAAACTTGACGGACACCGCCGTGGTCTCAGCGGACACGGGGTGCAGGAAGACAAACTTGGTGAATGCATCCAATACAACAAATACTGCCGTGTGGCCTTTCTTCGACCTGGGATAAGGACCTAAGAAATCGACGTATAAAAATTGGAACGGCCTCGACACATCCATGGGGTTTCCCATAGGTGGTCGAAGTACTGAACTGGGGGCTTTGGTGGTCTTGCAGACCTCACACTTGGCGATGAATTCCCGAACTTGTTTTGCCATACCTGGCCAAAAGTACTTGCATCGCAATCGGGCTAGGGTTTTCCCTACTCCACCATGCGAGGCTTGGGGAGGCGAATGATACGATTCGACGAGCGACGCGGTCAATTCCATCGGAATCCACAACTTCCATGTCAGGTCGTCAGCAATCGGGTTTCCAGTACGTGGTGATGTACGCTTGAAAACGTACCCATCTTCAACTCGCAGGTCTGGTAGCTGCGGTGAGGCTTGCCTGAGGCTATCACCCAGACGAAGATATTCAGGGGACTTGAAAGATGGGGCATTTAAGTCCACGTCGAAACACAAGGACAATTCGTCAACGCAATCCATGCGTGACAAGGCATCGGGAACCACATTGTGGGTGCCTTTACGGTGTTCGATTGTAAAGTCGAACCCCTGAAGCTTAAGACTCCACCGGGCTAAACGGCCGTTAAGCTCCTTCTGGCCCATGAGCCATTTTAGACTTGCATGGTCAGTAATGACCGTGAAAGTCTGTCCCTCAACATACGCTCTAAACTTTTTTATACTCAGCACGGCTGCGTAGCATTCGAGCTCAGTAATGGTGTAGTTCCGTTGTGCTCCGTTCAATTTCTTGGACATATAAGCAATCGGATGTTCTCCTCCATCCATGTCCTTTTGAAAAAGCACACTACCTACACCAGTCCTGCTGGCATCGCACTGAATATAGAAAGGCTTAGAAAAATCTGGAGTGACTAAAAGAGGAGCTTCCGTCATCAGCTTTTTCAAGGTCTCGAACGCCTGCTGGGCTTCATCAGTCCAACTAAAAGATTTAGACTTCAAACAATCCGTGATTGGAGAAGCCACGCTAGCATAATTGGGTATAAAACGCTGATACCATCCGGTCATTCCCAAAAACCTCCGGGTCTGCTTATGAGACTTCAGAGTCGGGAAGTCCAGGATGGCCGTCACCTTGTTAGGATCGGTTTTCAGAGTCCCATCACCGATTATGAAGCCGAGATACTTGACTTCAGTCACGCAAAATTTGCTTTTAGATAAATTGATGGTTAACCCCGCACGACGGAGACAGCTGGCCACTTCGTCCAAAAGCTTTAGGTGGGAGTCAAAGTCAGGTGAAACAATGAGCAGGTCGTCCAGATAGACAAAAACGTTTTCACGTAAATGGCCCGGGATGGCTTTATCCATCAAGCGACACATGCGCTGTGGGGCGTTACATAAGCCGAAAGGCATAACTGTGAACTGGTACAGTGGACGACCAGGGACAGTAAAAGCTGTCCGCTCTCGCGACTTCTTCTCTAAAGGGATTTGCCAGAAGGCGTCCTTCAGGTCTAAGCTCGTGATGAACTTGGTGTCTTGAAGACGACCAAGAAGACCATCAATGTGTGGAAGAGGATAGGTGTCTTTGACAGTGACACTATTGACCTTGCGAGAGTCAAGGCACAGGCGGACCTTTCCTGGTTTACGAACCAACACCACTGGAGAATTCCAGGGACTATTTGATGGCTCAATCACCCCCAGCGACACCATCCTGTCTAACTCACCATACATCAGCTGTTGTACAGCGGGTGAGACGGGATAATGCCTCTGTTTAATGGGAACTGAGTCACCAGTGTCAATGATGTGTTCCTCCAGGTTAGTCTTCCCCAGTCCGAAGACATCGAAAGAGGGAAATCTGGCCTTGACGCGTTCCAACCGTTCGCATTGCGTGGACGTTAAGTCGTGCATTTTTGCAGACACGGATGGAGCGTTTATCTCGCCGACTATTTGGGGAGCTAGGCCGAAAAGATTCCAAAAATCCATCCCTAGGTACAGTCTCTGGCTGAGACTGGGCACCACATAGATGGTTATATCACGGGTCCTTCCTCCAAAGGAGATTGGAACTCGAATATAACCGCAAAGTCTCTGCGGAGCCCCGTCAGCAGTATGCACTACAGAGTGCAAAGTGTAGACTGTCACTTCGGGATGATTAGCTAGAAACGCTTCGGCATCTCTTCCCAAACAGCTAACAGTGGCACCACTGTCCAACAAACCAACCACTTCCTCGTTAGCTACGAGGACCTTCGTAAACAGCCGAGGATCTGACGAATCAGAGATGAAGGCAGAAACAATTTTCTGCAAACATTGTCGCTTCTCCTTTGCTCGTACTCTAATTTGGGGAGGGGTGCGCTTGGAAGTGAGGGAGTCCACATAAGGTGGCTCCGAAAAGATGCGGGCACGAGCGGAGATATATCTCTTCCAACGGGAAAGGAATGAAAGTTTAACCTCCTCAGAGGGAAAAACAGGAAGAGCATCAGTTGACGGTGTATATGAAGAATGTGTAGGGAAAACGGGCGAGCTTAGCTCGGGCGCGGACTCCCGTTCGATCTCGCACCCCCGCTCCGGTTTCCCTGACAGGTAGGACACACTGGCGTGACGACTCCTGGCTTGCCACACTTGTAGCAAAATAGGCCACGAGTTTCAGACGGGCAGTCCATACGGGCGCTGAATAACCGTGACGTGGAACTGGTAGATAAATTCTGCTACCTCGGTAGCATTATTACCGAAAATGGCGGTACAGAAGAAGACGTCAGTTCCAGAATAAATAAAGCACGAGGCGCATATGCATGCCTGTTCCGCATATGGAGATCAACGGAGATCTCAACTAACACCAAATTGCGGCTGTTCAACTCCAACGTTAAGGCAGTTCTTTTGTACGGTTGCGAAACATGGAAAGTCACCCAATTCATCACAGGGCGCCTACAAGTCTTCATCAACAGATGCCTGCGTCGTATCCTAAAAATCCGCTGGCCAGATAGAATTTCAAATGAAGAGCTATGGCGCCGTGCCGGCCAAGAAAGGATAGACGACCAAATCAGGCGAAGGAAATGGAATTGGGTTGGCCACACCTTGCGACGCGATAACGAAAACCTAGCCAAACAGGCCCTTGACTGGAACCCGCAAGGATCCCGTCGAGTTGGAAGACCTAGAACAACGTGGAGGAGGACCCTACTAGCAGAGGCCGCAACAACTGGGAGATCCTGGTCAGAGCTGAGAGCTGTCGCGCAAAACAGAGTCCGCTGGAGGGCAACTGTTTCCGCCCTATGTCCCATGAGGGATTAAAGGGGCACAAAGAAAAGAAAGAAGTCCATAAATGGATGACCCGGTTGTTGACAATTCCAACAACGGAGAGGTCGTGGATTCGTCTGGAACTGACGCGAAGAGGTTATCGCTTCTACTCCTGGTGAAGACATGTCCGGGGGTATTTGATCAGCAGAATATACCGGCGAGTGTTCAACCTCGTGTATCTGTCGATCAGGCCTACGCTCTAACCGCTTCTGTTTCTGCCAGCGTTCAACTCGGATACAAGTATCGCGCAATTGTGGCATGCTGGTGAAACGATGCCCGATTACTGCTGACCCCAAAGTGAAATTCAAATTTCGGACTACGATTCCTAATAATCCGCTTTCAGACATTGGCTGAGCCATGCGGTTATGTAGCGACAGCAGCTGGGCAGTGAAATCATCGAACGATAGATTATGTTGTTTGGTATCCATCATCTGTAGTATCAGTTCTTCATCGGACTCCCTAGCGCGAAAATGTCTGATGAACTGTGTTTTGATGGTTTCCCAATCAGGGTCCAAATGATGGCGTCGAAACTGCGACCAGTACCAGTCGGTAGCTCGACCTGACAACAGCGAGGAGAAATGCCTGCAAATTTCGACTGGGCCGACTCCATCATCGCGAGCCTTCAGCTCCACCCGGAACAGAAATTCCTCCGCCGACAACACCTTGTCCTCGCCGGAGAACTTTAGGTTCCAGAAGGAAACCGGAGACTTGCGATGTTGGGTCCCAGACCAAACATCTAGCCTGCCAACCACAGGTGTGGAAGCCTCCGTGGTGGACTGCTGATCCCTGGGTACACAAGGATTCATCGGAACCTCAGCAGGTCGCTGCTGGGTTAACAAGGTCTCTAGAGCTTGTCGCAACTGGGCGACTTGCTCCTCTAGCGAAGGAGGGTGATCATTCGAAGTCGACGCATTCATTTGCGCAGCTGGAGCTTCGACCGGAAGATCGCTATCATTAGTGGGTGGAAGCACCTTTCCCCTTCGAAGTTCCATACTTTAATTTCAAGTGTATAATGAACACACTAGTTTAGGAAGGAAAAGAAAACCTTCAAATGAGAAAACTATACTAGAGCTCGAACCAAAATGAAGTATAGTAGAAATGGATAACGCAGTCTATAAAAAGTATTGACTACAACAAGGTCAAACCTGAAGACAACCTCGCGGATATACGCCCAGAAGAATCGAAGAGAAAAAAAATTTTTGTGTGAAAATAGATTCAAATAGATGATGATGAAATTGTAAGATTGAGTATGTATCCCACACGGAAACCAAAATCAACAGCAATTAGTATAACAACAAGTGCATAATAATCAATCAAATAAATATTGATACTATTGATACTATATGAGTGTAACTAGAAAACAAAATCAACGCCGATTAGTGTGTAGCGACAGAACAATAAAAGTGTATGGGTGTATATACAGGTTAGTGTATAAGAGTGATTATATGATATGCTTTAATTCAATATACGTGGAATGGTTGAGGCAGACAACAATTCCCTCAGGGCTCCCGCATGTCGATGGCCTCGATGCCAGTTGGTGAAAGCCATGAAGCATAGTCATCACCAAGTGTCATCCAGGTCGCCGACCCAGCTTCAGGTAAACCCGAAAGAAGAACGGAAACGAAACTCAAAATCGCATCGCCACGAAAGGAAAGGAAACTTCTTCAAAAATAAAAAAATTTGGGGGATCCGCTGTTCAACCACAACTGAGCTACCTTTCGGAAAATCAATCAGTTGGGAGGAACAGACGAAAAAAAACGATTCAGGACAAAACAAAAAAATAGAATTTAATAATCTGAATGGACCTTCCGAAGGAACAAGGGGCGCAGTGGCAGGCGTTAACACGCCTGTTACCAAAGACGGTTAAGCCCTTGTCCCAACTTCAACTTCCACCAGGAAAATTAAAAGAAGATCCTGTTCACAGACCGACGCAGTGGCAGGCGGTATCACGCCTGATACCAGAGTCGCCGACCCTAGAAACAGGACAGGGATGAACCACTACTACACCTGCACGCATAGCCAAGCGAACACCGCTTGTTAACAAGCCGTGCAGGTCAGCATGGTTCGAAGCTACTCCAAAACGAAGAAGTTACCGCGTAAGTGAACGGACAGGCCTAAAAGCGAAGACAAATAAAAATTCACATAGAATTTGGACAAGCGCTGAAAAAAAATTCGGCAAAACAGACAAAGGCTAAGGCCTCGCGGTACTACCTTAGCCCACGGCGAGCGCTGGGTAAAAGTGGTGAACCATAAACAAAAAAAATCAAATGTTGTCCGTGAAGGCACAAGTGGTACTAAACCAAAAAAATTTAAACTTCAAGGTCCGTGTAGGACAGTCAACGGGCTTTAAAAGCTGCGTTGGGCGCCATTTATGTAACAGCATAATGGCGCGATAAAAATAGTGGGCGCCACTTATGCGAGGTATTACCCCCTTAGCCACAAGCCCGGAAAAGCATGACCAAGGAGCCAATACCATACATAAGAAATGAAAAGAAAATCCGGAACTCCTACGCCGGCCACACGGAGTTATCTAGCTCGCCGGAGGGGTCGTGGGGTGTGTGGCCGGGGCTTACCGCGGTTGGTTCATCACTTACCTGTGCCAGTGCAATCTTGACTTCCACCTCCATCCTTCGCCGGACATCACCTGAGCCTCGTCAAACCCTGAAAAGAAATGATTCCCCCTCAACCATTCCACAAAAAAAAATTTACCACCTGGACATTCTAATATTTACAATCCTTTATTATATCTGTAAACCTCAACACAAACATTACATTGGAACCTTAACAACCACGACACTGACTAGCTGCCCGTGTCAAATATTAACAATTACCTGCTCAAATTCAAAACCTAAGTGTTACGTTATTTTCGGGACATGTGCATGAAGGACAACTATAAAGCGCGCAGTACTGGCCAATACTCCTCGCTTTGTACAAACGAGATTACAATCAACAGAATCACTTAGAGGAAAAACAAATTTCCCGGAACCAACAACGAATAAAATATTTCCGACAAGGAGCAAAACAAATTCACAAATAATTATAAAGAATATTATAAAGTTAATACTAACTACCATTAAAATTATTATTTTAGTAATAAATTTTTTTTTTTAATTAAAGCAAAAAGAAAATTGTTTTTGTTATTTTATTTTGTGTATTATTTTTTTTGTGTTTTTTTTCTCTGATCCACCTGGTGTGGATACACTGTAGGTATTGCTTAATTACCTGACTATCGAACGGTATATCACTTGGTAGTAATGGAATATACAGTTCCTCCTTTATGCTAATGTCTGCTGTTTGATAAATATAAGCTAATCTTCCGGCAACTTTGTTTCTATTTAAACCATATTCGAGTAATGTTGGATAATCCTCGGTCTGTTCTCCATCCCCCCTCGGTCTTCTGATTTCATACCTGTTACTTCGCTCACCAACGCTCCATTGCCTTCCGCCAATTCTCTACACGTTATTCCCGTTTTTGATAAATGCAAACAGATAAACGAAGAGTATTATAAACACAGGGTCCTTCCCCTTAAATAACTAAAACAGTTTGTACAGATTAACACCAGTCCGCACATTTCACTGCTAAAATTCCAACCACGTAAAACACCGAAACATGCATATCCTGCTCCATAAACTAAAGGGCAAAAAGCAATTTTTGTATTGCTGGTATCCTTTTCGGTACCTCTCCAAACTCCTTTCCTATTTGTTACTTTTTTTTGTGCCTAATCTTTCTTGTATCTTCGACTAGAATTCACAGCACCGAAATAGTCCTGATTGTTGCTAAGTCGAAACGAAATCATTATTTTTTTTTGCAAATGAACTGAATAATGAAGGTTTTTGTCTTCCAGCCAGTCGTATGTGTTCAAAACTGATTTTTTCCTTTTTTATTTCAACTTAAATTTTTCCGAACACAAACTTTTTCCGGACAAAAATCTCTACGTCCAAATTCGAACTCTCATTTTATTTTTTCCTTTCTCCCCGCCTACCTTTTTGTTCCCAACCAACTACTCGATTTTCTTCCCCACAGTAATTTTTAGTCAAGTAGATATTTAGGCAAAACTGACCGTTACAACGCTAAGGCTTTTTTGTTCGTGGACCGATTTCGTTTAAATTTTCAGAAAATGTTCTTTTTATGGCATAGTTTTGTAATAAGGAATTTCAACGAAATCGATTCACGAATAAAAAAGTTATAGTGATTTTAATTTTTCGAATTTTAAAAAGCCGTTGGAAGCATTCATTTTTGTGAGCATCAACGTAGAGCTGAGTAGCCTACGATTGACACAAATGCCGTTTCAGTGAAGCGAATGAGAAACAGAGAAAAACAAGCGTTTGTGTAGATTTTTGGCGGCATAACTGACTTAAAAAAACTCGGTCACTTTGTGCGTGCAGTTTTTTTACACTCTTTTGTGTATAGTATTATTGAGTTGTATTGTGTAAGGGGCTGCCGTTCGTTTTTTGGCTGTCCTTGTGTGCTTTGAATGTTATTCTGCGTAATTTTTATTCGTTTTCGTATGGTTCTCGGAATCTGAGTTGTATTTTTGTCTTTCCAAACAGTTAACTGCGAATTTTGAGTGCAATTTATCGGTGACTACTTACGTTTTTTCCGCGTTTTCTTTTCGAAATGCCAAGACAACGACGGAGACGCACGAATGTCGATTTTAGATCGCTTCGCGAAAATACTAGAAGTCGCGTTAGAAATTTACGTAGTGCTAATGAAATGAATGTTGTAAATAATGAATTGAATAGTGGTGTGAATGAAATGAATGTTGATGCATTTCATAATGAAATGTTTGTTGATGGTGTTGCACCTTTAGAAATTTTGACTGATTCTTTTAAGTGTGCTTTGAATGTTATTCCGGTTAATTTTGATTCGTTTTCGTGTGGTTCTTTTAGGCTGGCCGCACACGTACGATTTCTGTGTTCGGTTTCCCGAGTCGGAATTCCGAATTCGGAAACCGAACACGGAAACCGTACGTGTGCGGCCAGCCTTAATATGAGTTGTCATTTTTGTCGTGCCAAACATTTTCTGGCTGAAGTAACTTTACGTAATACTGAGGCATTTTCTTTGTGTTGTCATAAAGGCAAAGTTAATCTACCTCCACTTTCTCAAAATTACTTTTTCCATAATTTTTTTGAAGGATTAACTTCGAATGAAAGTGGTATTAAAAATCGTTCTAAAATTTTTTTTTGCAAATATTCGTTCGTATAATGCTGCCTTTACAATGATTAGCTTTGAGTGTAATTTCTCAAATGACACTGCAAATGGCGTATATCATTTTAAAATCCATAACATTTTCTATCACCGAACTGGTGCCTTAATTCCTGGCTATGGCCGACCTCCATGTTATGCACAATTGTATTTCTATGATGTAGATACTGCTGCTAATCATAGAATAAATAGAAATGCGAATATTGAATGTAATATTGATATTATGCGTGAAATAGGTTTGGAGTTAGATCGGATTAATCCTTTTGTTCACTCATTCAGGTCCATGTATGAATATTGTCAAAGACCTGAGAATATTGCAGCTGAAGTTTCTATGATCATAAAAGTTAATAACCAAGTTGATATTCGTCGTTTCAATGATGCTGTAGTAACTGATGTTGCTGCTATTTTCCACTAC
Organism: Thereva unica; assembly: GCA_949987705.1. NCBI lineage: Eukaryota > Metazoa > Arthropoda > Insecta > Diptera > Therevidae > Thereva > Thereva unica. The sequence continues at coordinate 53,201,060 of OX465281.1, read as the reverse complement.
ATAGCCAAGCAAGACGTCATGGATGGGATTAAAAAAATCCTGGGAAATTTTAGATGTTCTGGAGCGACAATGGAAATGTTTCATAGTAATTAAAAATTCGCCATTGCGTATAATTTTTTTTTTTTTTTGAAATAAAAATATTTAAATTGAATTTAAATTCGAACAAATCGTGAATTTTATATATTTATTGTTTTTGTGACCGAATTTCGGTAACGGGGATCCCAACTAGTCTTATATATTAATAGGCAAACAAAAAGTTTGTACACGCTAAGGCTTTTTTGTTCGTGGACCGATTTCGTTTAAATTTTCAGAAAATGTTCTTTTTATGGCATAGTTTTGTAATAAGGAATTTCAACGAAATCGATTCACGAATAAAAAAGTTATAGCGATTTTAATTTTTCGAATTTTAAAAAGCCGTTGGAAAATTTGAATTTTTTGTGAGCATCAACGTAGAGCTGAGTAGCCTACGATTGACACAAATGCCGTTTCAGTGAAGCGAATGAGAAACAGAGAAAAACAAGCGTTTATGTGGATTTTTGGCGGCATAACTGACATAAAAAAACTCGGTCACTTTGTGCGTGTATTTTTTTATACTCTTTTGTGTATAGTATTATTGAGTTGTATTGTGTAAGGGGCTGCCGTTCGTTTTTTGTCGAATGCCTTTAGAAATTTTAATTGATTCATTGCACCTTTAGAAAGTTTGACTGATTCTTTTAAATGTGCTTTGAATGTTATTCCGGTTGATTTTGATTCGTTTTCGTGTAGTTCTTTTAATATGAGTTGTCATTTTTGTCGTGCCAAACATTTTCTGACTGAAGTAACTTTACGTAATACTGAGGCATTTTCTTTGTGTTTTCATAAAGGCAAAGTTAATCTACCTCCATTTTCTCAAAATTACTTTTTCAATAATTTTTTTGAAGGATTAACTTCGAATGAAAGTGGTATTAAAAATCGTTCTAAATTTTTTTTTGCAAATATTCGTTCGTATAATGCTGCCTTTGCAATGACTAGCTCTGAGTGTAATTTGTCAAATGACACTGCAAATGGCATTTATCATTTTAAAATCCATAACATTTTCTATCACCGAACTGGTGCCTTAATTCCTGGCTATGGCCGACCTCCATGTTATGCACAATTGTATTTCTATGATGTAGATACTGCTGCTAATCATAGAATAAATAGAAATGCGAATATTGAATGTAATATTGATATTATGCGTGAAATAGGTTTGGAGTCAGATCGGATTAATCCTTTTGTTCACTCATTCAGGTCCATGTATGAATATTGTCAAAGACCTGAGAATATTGCAGCTGAAGTTTCTATAAAAAGTTAATAACCAAGTTGATATTCGTCGTTTCAATGATGCTGTACAAACTGATGTTGCTGCTATTTTCAAAAACGATGATGGTGAGCCTCCTTTCGAACGAAATATGATTGTTTTTTTCAAAAACAACAAATGAAATTCGTTCTGTTTCTGTTCTTGATCCTTCTTTGGAGCCTTTGGCTTATCCATTATTATTTCCACATGGTGATAGGGGTTGGCATGTCAATATAGCACACAGTTTACATTCTACTTCACGTGCTAACTTACCACGTACAAAGGTAACAATGTTACAATATGCTTCTTATCGTCTTGCTATACGTGATGAGTTTAGTCTTAAGACGTCATGGATGCGATTAAAAAAATCCTGGGAAATTTTAGATGCTCTGGAGCGACAATGGAAATGTTTCATAGTAATTAAAAATTCGCCATTGCGAATAATTTTTTTTTGAAATAAAAATATTTAAATCGAATCGTGAATTTAATATATTTATTGTTTTTGTGACCGAATTTCGGTAACGGGCATCCCAACTAGTTTAGCTTATTATAGATTGAGTTACAACTCACAATTGAATATGTACCAAAGGTTTTAATTAGTCGCCGCTTTGAGATTTTACCATCAACGCAGGCTTAGTTTATTATACTACAATAAATCATCATAGCTAAAAAAAAAAGTTTGCAGCCATCACCAAGAATCGAACCCTGGTCCTTTCGCACCCCGATCTATCGCTTTCCCATTACTCCAAACGCTAACTTGTAGGAATGTGGCAATAAACATATATATTCATGCTTACGTAAAAAGGTACATTCCAATGCAAGATATGTATAAAGTTTCGAAGAAAGTAAACAACTGAATTATGACAACAGATTTTCTATTATTTGTGAAATGTTTTTTGTATATTTTATGGAAATTGATAATCATAGGTAAAACGAAGAGTAATGTAATATTGCCATAGATGGTGTTCACTATTCTTTGTCATAGATGGGGTGCAATTAAAATATATCAATTCTTTCAAATTCTTGGCGGGTAATTATTGGTGTTGGGTTGGTCTCATTGCGAAGTGGGGGTACTTGTGTGCGTGCACGTGCATATGCTATGGATAAACAGGTGCCTGTGTTTTTCAATAGATGTTCTACATTTAAAGAAAAGTGAAGTGCGTGCGTGATTTTTTCTTTAAAAATAAAAAAAAGTTAAATTGAAGTGTAAATTAATACAAAAGGTGCGGTAAGCCGAATTTTTAACAATAATATATGTATGTTTAAGTAAAATAATACACCTAATTCTGTTGTGCAAAGTGCATCACATATTAGATTTGCCTCCAATCCAAAGAAAAATGTTTAGATTCGTTTTATATAGTGTATACATGTGTGATGTGTTTTTTTTTTTTTTTTTAATTTGACACATTCGAATTATTGGCCTCGATTCCCAGATCCGGCGGGTCGGAAGTGAGTGCGGATTTGAGACTTTGCGATTCTCAAATTCGCAGTCGCGGATTCAATTAAATCAAAAATTCGGAGTGATGACTCACACGCTAATGAAATACCCGATGTCGGATTATCTTAGGCGCATTTGTGGTTTCAAATCCGCAGAAAATTTGTTGCGGATCACACTTTTAAGCGCGGAAAATGTCAAAAAGAAATTTGCGGTTGCGGATTTGAGAATCGCAAAGTGTCAAATCCGCACTCACTTCCGACCCCCCAGATCTGGGAATCGAGGTCATTATTTTGTTTTTCCATAATTTTTGAGTAATTGTTTTGGGCAGAAAATAGCCGAAACTGCAAGCGTTTGTGCTCGATGCGTAAAAACTGAACTGACTGGTTGGCCATCTAACTAACAACCGGAAAAACTTTATGCTAAGGCATCGGACGTACACTTACAGTAGAGGTATATGTAGCTACATTTTTCTTAGGACCACGGCCCTACATTAGAACGTCCTTGGGTTCGTTCATTGGTCAAATATGTTATATAATTCTTTCAGCAGCATCTACTTGAAAGATGCGTTAGTTTTTCAAGTTATTTGTTGGATTGTTTTCGTGAATCTTCACAATCTCCACTTAATATATTGTCATCCAGTCTGAAGTGTTATTCAACAGAAAGAATACCATGAAAAAGCGTAATTAGTGGCTAGTCTCTAGGCACAACATCCCACTAGTTTTTTTTAGTTTAAAAGCTATAATAGAGTGAGAGAACTTGTCGAAAGCCTTGCAAACACAGTCAGTTTGGCACCCAGTGGCAAAGCCTCGAACTGTGTGTGAAGAGAACTCCAGTAAATTAGTAGTAGTGAAACGAGCTGCAAGAAAACTATGTTGGATAGTTGAGATAAGTCTTTGCAGATAAGGGGCGATAGCAGAATAAATAATAGATTCGAAGAGTTTTATATAGACCAGGGGTAGCCAAACCGCGGCGGGAAATTGTGCGGCCCACGACATTCAACAAGATTTAACAAAATATTTTGTACTAGAGGTTCCAACTTGTCAAAAAGAAAAAAGGGCCAGCTATGAGCAAAAATTAAACTTCACAGCCTGCCATAGAGTATTAGCTCTCGGGATTCACACAGTGAGCGGGCTGATGGATAAACATCCAAGCAAATGCTTTTCTCTGTAAAAATTCAAAATAAGGACCGCATCCGCAATAAAATTGAGTGTCATGAAAGTAGCAAAAAAAAAGCATATTTACAAGCACTCACACTTCCTTGGTCAACATCGAGCTGGTGTGTTATGTCTGTAGAATTCTTTTTCTTCTGCTCCTTTAAGCCCGCATGTAACATATTGCGGAAACAGTTGTCCTTGTCGTGGCGTCTTTTGGTAAGATTCTCCTCCCCGTTTTTCTAGGTCTTCCAACTCGACGCGCTCCTTGCGAATTCTACTCAAAGGCCTATTTGGCTAAAATCTCGTTTGCACCTCGCAAGGTGCTGTCATTCCAATTACATTTCCTTTGCATGAGTTCGACATCTATCCTCTCTTGGACGGCATGACGCCATAGTTGAAGGCGCCTTGTGATGAATTGGGCGACTTTCCATGTTTCGCAAATATTCAGAAGAACATTGAAGTTGTAAGTTTTGTAATTTGTGATGTCTAGGACAAAAAGTTTTGGAACTTAGTACAATTTTGAACGGCGAATCGAATCTCTTGCTGACTTGGATGTTTTAATATTAGCCATTCCCAGGCGTCCTTCTACCAGTCCCTACCAATAGTACTATCATTCATTTTATGGACAGTGGAGAGCCATGACAAAATTATTTCCAATACCCTTCTATCGGCCGTTCCATAATTAAACTTTGCTGGAAATTGTATGACTTTAGGATGGATAAGGTGCTGCTGTCCCTTTCAAAATCAATTTGAACAGATAATATGTCTGTTTATTACATTTGCGTTCGACGAAACTGAGGCCACACAATCTCTGTCATGTAGCCGATAGCGCCTCACCAACGCTTTCGAGACGTCAAGGTTAGCACGTAATATAACTTTGGTTCAATCTTTCGCCACCACGAGATATCTGAGTTTGAATTAATTTAGTTACTACCATCGTAAATATTTCTCTTTGACCAGCATTCATAGTTCGTTGAGTCAATTTGAACTGGTTTTCGTTCATGAACAAGTGTGGTACGTCTTCTTCTTTTTCTAACTCAATATGTTCAACTTGTTCTCATATGTGGAACGCGTATTAGTTAAAATTTTTACCACATATTCGTCATTTTGATCTTAAAAACTTCCCGATACCGACTTTCAATGGATTCAGAACACATATGCAAAAACCATCCGCCATTTTGAATTTTCAAATTTTGAATCGTCATTTGTGGGCCTAAAAACCTCACGATGCCGATTTTCAATGGAATCGGAACCCAATCGCGCAAATGTGACCATCTGTGACAAGGACGGGGAAGGGACAAAAAATCAAGAAATTTGTGTGACGTGATTTATGGATTTGGGGGGCAAAATCGTACCGTCACCTCCTCGCTGGTGCCTCCTGGATAACCAACTAACGACGGACGTACCCAGTGCCTGGGGGTATAGCTGGGCCACCCAATCCGTTGGGGTATAATTCACGGATCCGGCCCTCCAGGTCGGGGGTTGGGCGAAAGGTTGACAACCTCTCCTCAGAAAACAACTCTTGTTATGGAATCGATAAATCAGCCTCGGAACAGTCAGGTTTTACGGCAAAGACCTCAGCAACGTCCCAGGACTAATTATTTTAGGAAAAACGATATTAAGTTTGCAACATGGGATGTAAGAACATTATATAGACCCGGAGCAATGGCAGAAATGATAGATGAGCTAAGACGATATAGAATACTCATCGCAGGACTACAAGAACTAAGGTGGACTGGTAGAGGAGTCCTAGAACGAAAAGACGCTACGATATTCTACAGTGGTAATAATGACTCCAGAAGAAACTTAGGGGTAGGTTTTTGTGTACTTAAACCTCTAATCAACAACGTAATAGACTTCAACCCGCTTAACGATCGGATCGTAACCTTAAGAATCAAATCCAGATTTCATAATATAACATTCATCACCGTGCACGCGCCTACAGAAGAAAAACCAGAACAAGAAAAAGATGACTTCTATGAAACTCTTAGGGTGACCTATGACCAAATCCCTTCTTACGACATGAAAATCGTATTAGGGGACTTTAATGCTAAAATAGGTAAGGAACCATATTATTACCCTTACGATGGCAAGTTCTCGTTGCACGAGGATTCAAACGAAAACGGGAACAGAATGGCCGAATTTGCTATCGCAAGAAGTTTGTCAATAGCTAGCACCTGGTTTAACCATAAGAATATACACAAAAGGACATGGACATCACCAGATGGCAGGCACCATAACCAAATTGACCATGTTCTAGTTGACACTAGGCATGGAAGCAGCATACTGGATGTAAGAAGTTTCCGAGGAGCGAATGTAGACACCGATCACTATCTAGTTGATGGGAAAATGAGGACGAAAAAACTAGCGACAATAAATAGAAGAAACAATGATAGACAAATAAAGTGGAATATAGAAAAATTAAGAAATGTAGAATCAAAACAACAGTATGAAATTATGTTAACAGAAAAGCTTGAGCAAATAACAAGGAATCTGGAAATGGAAACTGATCTGAACCTGATGTGGAACTCTATAAAAGAAAAAATTATAGAAAAAACAACTGTGTATTAGGCACACAAAACCACGAAAGAAGGAGACATTGGTTTGATAATCAATGCAAGAGTAGCATTGAAATAAAAAACCATGCAAGACAGGTGTACCTAACAAGAATGACTAGAGGAAACCATGAGAAATATGTAGCAGCACGAAGAGACACGAATAAGTTATTAAGGAAGAAAAAACGTGATTACTTCAGAATTAGAATAAGTGCGATCAAGCAAAGCTACAGTAATAAAGACACTAGGAGTTTCTACAAAGAAGTCAACATGATTAAGAAATAATACAAACCCACCTGCACCATGGTAAGAAGAGAAGATGGTACTATAGCTAGTAGTATCGATGACATACTCGAGGTGTGGGAGAAATACTTTAGAGACTTCTTCAAAGAGAATATAAGCCTATCACAGGGAGCAGCGGAAAACCGTAATACAGATGACCCAGAAAACGATACGCCAGATCCTACAATGGAGGAAGTTGAAAATGCCATAGCGAAACTGAAAAATCACAAAGCTCCAGGTCCAGATTTCATACCCACGGAAATCTTAAAAAATGGTGGGGAGAAGTTCTGCCAGGCCTTACATAATCTAATCACAAAACTATGGAGAAGCAGCAAGATGCCAGAAGAATGGCTTTTAGGCACAATAATCCCAGTCCATAAAAAAGGTAAATTGATGAGCTGCAAAAACTACAGGCCAATATCTCTTCTGAACACAGCTTACAAAGTGTTTTCACATATTTTATTTATTTACTAGCTGGGACCCGGTGCGCCTACGCTGCACCCATAAGTCAATAGTAAACAATAAAAACCATCCATTGACTTAATATTTTTCGAGATATGAATTTTACACAGATGAAATGCCTCAAAGAACATGGGTCTTGCGTCGGCCGCCATGAATCGGTATATTGTCAGTCTACTACATTGCTTATTGTATTCTACTTATCATACCCTTTCATTTGATACCCATGTTGAGGGGATTGTGAAGAAAGTGGTAATCCGGCCTCTTTAGACGGCCGCCATGGATCTAAAGATATATTTTGTATACTACATTGCTTATTGTATTCTACTTATCATACCCTTTCATTTGATACCCATGTCGAGGTGGTTGTGAAGAAAGTGGTAATTCGGCCTCTTGAGACGGCCGCCATGGATCTAAAGATATAATTTGTATACTACATTGCTTATTGTATTCTACTTATCATACCCTTTCATTTGATACCCATGTCGAGGTGGTTGTGAAGAAAGTGGTACCCCGCCCTCTTGAGACGGCCGCCATGGATCTAAAGACATATTTTGTATACTACATTGCTTATTGTATTCTCCTTAACATACCCTTTCATTTGATACCCATGTTGAGGTGGTTGTGAACAAAGTGGTAATCCGGCCTCTTGAGACGGCCGCCATGGATCTAAAGATATATTTTGTATACTACATTGCTTATTGTATTCTACTTATCATACCCTTTCATTTGATACCCATGTCGAGGTGGTTGTGAAGAAAGTGGTACCCCGCCCTCTTGAGACGGCCGCCATGGATCGAAAGATATATTTTGTATACTACATTGCTTATTATAGTCTACTTAACATACCCTTTCATTTGATACCCATGTTGAGGTGGTTGTGAAGAAAGTGGTAATCCGGCCTCTTGAGACGGCCGCCATGGATCTAAAGATATATTTTGTATACTACATTGCTTATTGTACTCTACTTATCATACCCTTTCATTTGATACCCATGTCGAGGTAGTTGTGAAGAAAGTGGTACACCGCCCTCTTGAGACGGCCGCTATGGATCATTTTAGTTTCAATAGCGTCATGGCCTACCTATTGTTTGACAGCTGCGTAAATTTGAAATTTTCATTAAATGTAATGATTCAATTTAATGACAATTTTACATTTGTCAAACAATAGGTAGGCCATGAAGCTATTGAAACTAAAATGAAGTGAAAATTCCTAAAATTACCATTTTTGTTTGGATTTTGCAGCTGTTTTTTTGGTTAAAGGTATAAAAAATAGCCTACGACCTATTCTCAGACCTACCAAATATACACAAAAAATTTCATGCAAATTGGTCAACCCGTTTCGGAGGAGTACGGTAACAAACACTGTGACACGCGATTTTTATAGATATAGATTTATTTATTTATTTATTTATTTATTTATTTATTTATTTATTTATTTATTTATTTATTTATTTATTTATTTATTTATTTATTTATTTATTTATTTATTTATTTATTTATTTATTTATTTATTTATTTATTTATTTATTTATTTATTTATTTATTTATTTATTTATTTATTTATTTATTTATTTATTTATTTATTTATTTATTTATTTATTTATTTATTTATTTATTTATTTATTTATTTATTTATTTATTTATTTATTTATTTATTTATTTATTTATTTATTTATTTATTTATTTATTTATTCATTAATTCGCCAAACAAGGCACACTTAAACTAGGTATACATATATAGTACAGGAAAAATAGTAAAAATAGCGGAAATGATTGGGTACAGGCTGAAAATTGGCGCGGAGCTTCCTTTTAGGGTTCTTAATAAGGGGTTATAAAGTCTACCGATTTTCTACCCCGGGAACCTTTCTTTCTAGGGGGTTTTAGGGTCAAAATATCTGTTTTTTGCAAATGCATCTGAAACCGTAAGTCCTATCATAAAAAAATGTTCACAAAGTTTGTAGCTCATACGATTTTCTACAAAAAATGTTATTATACATTTTCCCGTACGTATTGCCATTCATGAGATATCACCGTTTTAAAGATTTAAAATATTCATATGAACTCATTCACGACTTGTATAGGCTTTCCGACGTTCAAGTTGGACTACTTTTCTAATTTTTTCAGGGGTCATTCCTGGATGTATTTGGAGGAAAAATGTGTTCTAGATAGGGGGCTAACCACTAAGATACAGGGTGTTCGCGAAAAAACAATGTCTTTTTTTGTCATTTATTTAGAGTTGAATAACTCCTAGACCAATTATCGTAAACCAATATACTTAGACTCATATTTTAGGTCAAAGTGTATTCTTTTATTTGATATAAAGATCAGGAACTTGAGTTGTTCCGTTTACAAGATATGTAGGTTCAAAGCATGAGCGAAATATAAAATTTTCATTTTCAGGACATTTAAATCACGCTACGCATAATTTGTAGAAAATTATATATTTTGATTGGCAAGATAGTAATTTAGATTTGTTCATTAATTTTTAAGTTTTAAAAATAAAAATAATACTTTTTATCAATATGTAATACAGTGAGTCACTTACACTACGTCACTTACGTAATAGAAAAATCTATATCTCGAAAACGGGCACAGATAGCCCCCTCTTTTTGTGTTTTTTGTTGATCATGTTTTGTCTACTATCTGACATAATTTAGATGTAATTTTGTATTATTGTTCCAATTTGGACCATTTGGTAAAAAAAACCGAAAATATACTTTAAATTGAATAAAAAATATCATTGCGCTTTTAAACATTTCGCTCATGCTTTGAACTTACATATCTTCTAAACGGAGCAACTCAAGTTCCTGATCTTTATATCAAATAAAAGAATACACTTTGACCTAAAAGATGAGTCTAAGTATATTGGTTTACGATAATTGGTCTAGGAGTTATTCAACTCTAAATAAATGACAAAAAAAGACATTGTTTTTTCTCGAACACCCTGTATCTTAGTGGTTAGCCCCCTATCTAGAACACATTTTTCCTCCAAATACATCCAGGAATGACCCCTGAAAAAATTAGAAAAGTAGTCCAACTTGAACGTCGGAAAACCTATACAAGTCGTGAATGAGTTCATATGAATATTTTAAATCTTTAAAACGGTGATATCTCATGAATGGCAATACGTACGGGAAAATGTATAATAACGTTTTTTGTAGAAAATCGTATGAGCTACAAACTTTGTGAACATTTTTTTATGATAGGACTTACGGTTTCAGATGCATTTGCAAAAAACAGATATTTTGACCCTAAAACCCCCTAGAAAGAAAGGTTCCCGGGGTAGAAAATCGGTAGAATTTATAACCCCTTATTAAGAACCCTAAAATGAAGCTCTGTGCCAATTTTAAGCCTGTACCCGACCATTTCCGCTATTTCGCTTTTTTCGGCTTAATTTGACTGTACTAATACTTAGATTAAAACACATAGTGTACAGTCTTTTTTATATACTACTGATAGCTACTAAAAACCTACTATTGTCAGAGGGGTTATGTTAGTAGGGATTTGAGTATTTTTTTATAGGATGCCTTGTTGAGGGAAGGGGAGAAAGAGGAGCTATGGCTATTAAAACCATACAGCATCTGTTGACGGGCTCGTTCCTTGCGTAATCGGTGCGGTGTGGATATTCCCTAAATAGTTTAGTGTGTCGTGTGTGTCGGACTAAATCATTCAATTTGATTCTGTCCGACAGAAACTGCACTTTAAGCTTTCCACTTAGGACGTCAAACGCAACGCAAGATATGAGCAGTTTCCTCCTGCTAGACAGCGGCATGAGATCAAGCACTTTGAGCCTGTCCAAATAGTGCGGCAGGGTTTGGTAGTCATGGGGGTTGTGTAGATGTCTCAGGGCAAAAAGAAGAAATCTCTTTTGAATGGATTCGATCCTCTTGCTGCTCACTTGTAATATAGGATCCCAGATAGGACACGCATATTCCAGGATAGGGCGGACTAAAGAACAGAAGAGTGTTTTTGTGACCCATACATTACCAAATTCTTTGGCTCTCCTCTTGATGAAACCAAGAAGTTTGTTGGCTCTGGCAATTATATTATCGTAGTGCAGGTTGAAATTGAGTTTTTTGTCTAGGACGACGCCTAGATCTACGATATGGTCAACCTGATTCAACATTATGCCATTGAGATAATAGTTATGGTTCTGTGTGTTTTTGAAGCGGGAGAAGGTAATTGCATGACATTTGCTGGTGTTAAGTTGCAGTTTGTTCATGGTGAACCAGTCGTGTAGGGCATTGAGTTTTGTCTGCAAGAAGGAAGCATCAGTTTGGGTCTTAATGACACTATAAATTTTGAGGTCATCCGCGTAAAAGAGAAGTGGAATATTTGCTAATTTTTCGGAAAGATCGGAGATGAAAATATTGAAGAGTAGGGGACCGAGATGACTACCCTGAGGAACGCCAGAGGTTACTTCGATCTCATTAGATAGAAATCCTTGGAATCTGATAACCTGTGTTCTTCCGTTCAGATATGATTTTAACCATTCCAGGGCAGAACTTGATATTCCAAGCTTTAATAATTTTGCGATTAGGATGGCGTGGTCCACTCGATCGAAGGCCTTGCTAAAATCAGTGTTCACAGCATCCAATTGATGGCCGCTCTCCATACCGCATAACGATTCGGAGATAAGGACCATAAGGTTAAAAGTAGTTGAACGTCCTTTCCGAAAACCATGTTGTTGTTCGTTTAGGTATGGATCGATAAGAGGAGCAATCTTGTCATGAACAAGTTTTTCAAAAAGCTTAGGAATTGATGATAAAATGGCAATGCCCCTATAGTTGTCTACCGAGTGCTTGTCACCGGATTTATAGATTGGCGTTAGGTAGGATTTCTTCCACAGCTTGGGAAACTTTCCTAACGATAAAGATTTGTTGAAGATGAGATAAAGAGGAAACGCGATATGTTGCGAGCAGCGCTGCAGGAAAATAGGAGGGAGATTGTCGGGACCATTACCTTTTTTGATATCAAGATTGTTCAGACCCGCCATGATCTCATCAACAGAAAGGGATATACCGGTTATAAGGGAAGTGTCAGGGTGCGAGTCAGTTACATCGTGTGTTGCGCTCGACAAGGGGCTATAAATTTCAGCAAACCTATCAGCAAACATGCTACAAATTACTTGGGGCATGAGGTGTGGGCTCTACCATTCGTCATTGTTGATGGGTAGCCAGAAGTCTTCCGTTTAATGTTAACGTAATCAAAGATTTTTTTGGGAACACTTATGTGTTATATAATTTATCTCATGTTATATAATTTATTTCTTTGATTACGTAGGGATCTAGTATCTCTATCCAGCCATGGTTCCGACACTCTATCCCGTTTTATAATTTTGGGTACATATTTGTCGATGATGTTGAAAATGATAGAATAAAAGCATGAAACTATCACGTCAAGATCATTTCTAGTTAGCCTATGTTCCCAGTCGACTAGGGATAATTCGAAACCAATACTGTCCAGGTCCGCGTTTTTAAAATCGTAAACAAGTGCATTATTATATGCTGCACGATGCTTGGGGATTGATGAATTAAATTCGAGGATCCACTCGGAGTGGTGGATGGAATTCGAAAATAGGTTTTCCTCATCAGAAACGAGTGGAGTATTCACCTCCTCGTGTGAATTGGTGAAGATCAGGTCTAGCCATTTACCACAAGAATTTGGTTGCCTGATAATTTGGTGAAGGTCATTGCCGTAAAGAGTGTCGATAAATTTTATATCGACGGCATTAGTTGCATTAATAGGAAGTAATTTATTATCTTCCTCGTCGGGGATGAAAGAGATATTCGGTCGATTGAAATCGCCGAGGATAAATATGACATCATTACCGCAGAGTCTATCGTTAACTTCCTCCACAATATGCAATAGATCGTCATAGTTGGATTCGTAGACTGAAACCACATTTGGAAGATAAAGTAGGTGATTACCAAGCAGGATTTAGAACGAACAGATCGACAACAGACCAGATTTTCATAATGAGACAAATACTTGAAAAATGCTGGGAAGAAAACATTGATATATGTACATCTTCTTTTTATAGACTATAGAAATGCTTACGATCTGCTAAATAAAAGAGAGTTGTGGAATAAGATGAGTGAAATGGGTTTCCCCAGAAAATTAATAGATCTCTGCAGGATGACGACCAAAAATTGTGAAACACAAGTGAGATTACGAGGTTGTAACTCAACCAATTTTCCTCAAGAATCGGGTCTGCGACAAGGAGATGCAATCTCACCAATACTTTTTAACATTGCTCTCGAAGCAATAATGAGAGAAACACAGCTTAATGGAGCAAATAGCATCTTCACAAGGAACATCCAGATACTAGCCTTCGCAGATGATATAGTCATAATTGGACGCAAAGCACAAGAGGTAAATGAAACCTTTTTCAATATTGTAGAAAGCTCAGAAAAGTTCAATTTACGAGTAAATGACACAAAAACAAAATATATGATCGTATCAAAACAAGGACATCGGCTAGGACGAAGTATCAGCCTTGGCGATCATATTGTAGAAATTGTAGAAAACTTTATCTACTTAGGGACAATGCTTACTGCACAAAACCATATAAAGGACGACATCCATAGACGCATCGTAGCCGCAAATAAAACCTATTTCGCACTAGTCCCGGTCTTTAAAAACAAAGAAATTTCAACACAATGCAAAATCAGACTATACAAAACGTTAATCCGCCCAGTTCTATGCTATGGGTCTGAGGCTTGGACATTGACCCAACAAACAGAAAACCAGCTTAAAATCTTCGAAAGGAAGATCTTAAGAAGAATATTTGGTGCTGTAAGGGTTAACCAAAACGAATGGTGCATTAGGACAAATGAGGAACTTCAACATAAGTATGACGAAATAAACATATCTACATACATAAGCTTGAACAGACTGCGATGTCTTGGACACGTTCTACGGGCTCCAGAAGAAAGAATGCTAGTTAGGATTTTTAATGGAAGACCATCTGGAAGAAGAAGAGTAGGACGACCAAGAAATAGGTGGATGGATGACGTGCTAGAAGATATACGAAAACTTCGTATATCAAACTGGAGAGAGCTAGCAAGACGTAGAGAAGACTGGAAGAGGAGACTTCAAGAGGCCCGAGTCCTGCAAGGACTGTAGCGCCATTTAAGAAGTAGAAGATTTATGGATGGTCCCTTACTCGTACTTACAATCTAAACGTTTATTTTGCGTTCATGTCACTAGTTTGAGGAATTCCCTACCTGAAGATGTTAAGCGAGCTTTAGATAGTATAATAGTAATGTCATCCGAACTTTTTTAAATGTTGACAATGAAATTCTTTACAACTTTGTTTCTTACAAAAAAGTTGACGCGATTAACCCTTTGAAAGTTATTCAAAGTCAAAGTTTTCAAAAATCACTTTTTGCCCAAAATATCACCCAAAAACCAATATTTTCGAATTTTTTTTTTTTCGATCAGTCAATACGAAACGTTATTGCCTACAAAAAGTCCTGTAGTCATTTTTTCGAAAACTTAACCCTTTCGAAGTTATTGAAGGTTAAAGTTTGCAAAAATCATCTTTTGGCCAAAAAATCACTCAAAACCGTTTTGACGTGACAACGTCTATTAAAACGATGAACGCCGGCTGCATGCACGAAAAATGATGACTCATTGTCCCGTTATGTCCCGTTATTATGAGAAAACATTAATGAAATGATTGCATACTTTTATGAATAAAATTGAATCATTTATATTAAATTATCATTATTTTGTATGGATAGAAAAAGGAGTGAAATGAAATATTCATTTTGATTGATAAATTAGCTTTTATTTGCACTAATGAATTCAAATATGCTTATTACTTTAATGAACAGATTATTTACAAGTAACAATGTGTAGTAACAAATTCATTTATAACTTTTATACATGTCTGATATTTAACTTCTTCCAATCTGTGTTATTCTGTTAAGGATAGGACGATGATAGGAAAATTAGGAAATGAATGGGAGTGTTTCAAGTGTAATGTGCCTTGAAAAAGTCAAATCGAGGGTTTTTCCTCTCAGCGTTGTTGGCTTAGTAACATCTGATATGCATTCGAGATTGTACATATCTTTCATGAATTTGAGGAATGTATCATCACTTTTCACGTTAGTGTTGAAGTCGCCACAAAGAAGAATTGGTACATTGGTATCAACTTGCATGATCGGATGCACATACTGCCTGTTATGCGCGTACGGAAAGAGTGCTTGGTGCAGCAATACACTAATGTTTGAGACACTTGCTCCAGGATGAAAATACACTGCGCCAAGTACAATTTTAAACGTTGTATCAGCAGTGAAGCATGTAATTTCAGCCAAGCAGACGTCGCCTGTGTTTCTGATGAGACGAGTTGTGTCCGACAATTCAACGTGGAGAACTTTGGCCGTGGATGTTGATGTAGAAGCTAATTTATCAATCAAAATGAATATTTCATTTCACTCCTTTTTGTATCCATACAAAATAATGATAATTTAATATAAATGATTCAATTTTATTCATAAAAGTATGCAATCATTTCATCAATGTTTTCTCATGACGTTGTCACGTTAAACTATCGTCCGTAAACCCTTTTTACAGACAAATATTTTTTTTTTTTTTGAAATTGTATTTTGTAGGCAACACATTTTTTTCATCTAATTATACCAAATATTATTGCCTATAATACATAAATGTGAACATTCTCATCTCGCACGGGGTTGTATGACCTATAGAAACCGAGATACATAGAAAATTCGGAAAAAACACTCCGGCGGCCATCTTTTATTTTTAGGGATTCCGAAATTGTTTTTTTAAGATGTCAAGGGAAGCTGTGTAGTCATTTCAGCCATTTTGGAATTTTGTCTTTTTTAAATGCTAATTTCCCCGGACTATATGTTTTTTCTTTAAATAAATAAATAAATAAATAAATGTAGGTAATCACAAATTTACTAGGTATTTTGAAAACAATTTTTATTACTTTTCTATTATTTTATTTTTTTTTAACTTGTAATAATAAACATTAATCACATTTTTACTTATTTGCTATACATTATATAGCAATCACACTCATATCTATTAAAGGATATTATAAGAGTAGTAAGACGATTTTGTTGTGGATTTCAAAATAACTGCTTCCTTTCCTAAAATACTAAGATTGCTGATCTTCACAGTTTCCCTAAAAATATAAAAATTTATAAATTATTTTATGTTACGAAAGGGCTTTAGTAGTTTTTAGGAATTCAAAAAGGTTTAAAACAATGAAAATGGAAATTGAAACCTATTTATTTAAAAGATGTAAGAACGTATTTTTTTACAAATATTTTCTTTGTTGGACTAGCTAGATATTCAAATCTAAAGTTTTGGCCATAATCAAATTCCTAAAAAAAACTGCGAAATTACCTCCTACGCCTCAAATTCAAAATATATACCGACTGCAAGGCGTTTCAATTAACAATGAAAAAGAAGGAATTGATCAGCCGCGTCGCCAGGTGGGCCCTAATTTTAGAGGAGTTTGACTGCACAGTATTTTATAAGTCGGGGCAGCCATGCGACACGTAGATGCCTTAAGTCGTTACCCGTCAGTATATGATATCGGGTGTGAAGTTCTACAGACGATCAAAAGGAGCCAAGCGGAAGACGAAAATTGTCAATTCATTAGAAAGCTATTAGAAAAAGGTAGTTACAAAGACTTCATGTTAAGAAACGAAATCCTCTACAAATTCGTTGACGGAAATTATCTGCTAGTCGTGCCAGGATCCATGCAAAAACAAATTCTACGAAATATACACGAACAGGTCAAACAGGCTCAAAAGGTTGAAGCATCATCGTCAGGAATATTATATGTCAAATGCTAAGAAAAAAATTGAGTCCGTTATTTCAAACTGCATACCCTGCATTTTAGCGTCTCGTAAACGCGGTAAACAAGAAGGTCTCCTGAATCCAATCGAAAAGTTTGACGTCCCACTCCATACCTACTATGTTGACCCTTTCGGTTCTTTAGCTTCGACCTCAAAGAGTTATAAATATCTTTTCGTCGTGATTGACGGTTTCACGAAGTTTTGTTGGATCTACCCTACAAAAGATACCACGGCTGAGGAAGTTCTGAAGAAGCTGCAACTACAGAGTGAGGTTTTCGGTGATCCCATCGCATAATATCGGATAGAGGAGCTGCGTTGGTGTCTAGTATATTTCGCACCTACTGCGACGAGAGGAAAATCCTATCCTCATCACGACCGGAGCATCGCGGGGAACGGACAAGTGGAGCGGCTAAACCAAACGATAATCTTGGTTCTATCTAAATTTTCTATTGACGCGAAGTGGTACAAACATGGTCCACGCCTGCAAAGGCTACTTAATTCAACAAGTCCGGCTACGGGTCGAACTCCGTTCGAGCTATTAATTGCAACAAAGATGCGAAGACCGCTTGCGATATGAACGAGGTCTTGAAGGAACAGCTTCGTCGTCGAATTTGAGCACAGCCGAGATGATATTAGACAAGAGGCAAAGAAACAAATTGAGAAGGTTCAAAAGGAAAACAGGAGATACAGCCAGAGGAAGAGGAATCCAGCGACCAAGTACAACGTTCACGACTTGGTGGCCATCAAACGAACTCGATTCGCACCCGGGTCTAAGCTATACCCGAATGAATAAGAAAGGCTTAAACTGATAAGTGACAATAGAACTCACCCCTTCCTATGTCCTGATGCATCGTTAACAATAAGATATTCAAATTCATCTGGTAGCTTTCCCAATTTAGAGAGATCGATGCTTTTATAGTTTACACTATTAAGATTAACCAAAGTTAAGTATGTTTCTTCTCCTGGTAGAGACCTAAAGCAATAAAAAAAATCGTTGCAATTAATCAAAACAAGAAATAAAAATACAAACATATACCTTGAAATAGCTAAAACATTATCGTTTAATGCTGCCGCTTTATAATCTCCATCTTGCATTGTTTTTGTTCTCCTTAAGTTTTGCAAATCTTTATAAATATTCAAGTGACTCCTTGCGATTCCACGTTGTTTGTAAATATTAACATCTTTATAATTTGGTGCAACCGGAAGCCATGTTTTTGTGTTGGTTGAAAATCCAGCGCTAACATCACTGTTCCATTGGAAGGGAGTCCGTTCAGGATCCCTTGATAGTGTCTCATAAATATCCTTGTTTGAATTGCATGCTTGAGGATCGACGGTATCATTCCATGAGATCCACACATCAGTCATACCGATTTCTTCACCCTGAAATAAAATGCTGTAAGAACATTTTCTCTCACGTAACATACCAATATTTTACATAGTAGTTTACACTGGCGCCAGGAAGTGTTAACAAAATCATATTCAACAAATCAATTCTGTCAGTACCAATGCGAGTTGCTACTCTGGATTTGTCGTGATTTCCCAACTAGTAAAAAGAAATATTAAATGTTTTTTTTAATAATTAATTCAATCTAATTACCACCCAGTTCGCAGTTCGACCTTTTGGCATTTGTGTCATCCACTCTGCAATTAAAGCGGCATATTTACTGGCGTCGGAGTACTGATCCAAATCAGTTATGAAAAGGAAATTGAAAGGCAGCTGGGCTCCTTCGCGGTTACCGTCGCCGTAGTACTTCATTTTGACATCCATTGGAGAATAAGTTTCGGCGAGAATTACTCTAAAATTGGAAATATCGTTAGTTTTAAATTTAAAATGTTAACAATATGTTTTTTTACTTTGTGTCAGTTTTGCTTTTAGTCTTGAACTCATCAAGTACCGCACGCCAGTCATATAAAACTTGGAGTGTTTCAGGCTGATCGACGGTTAAAGTGTGGAAAAGATGGCCGTACTCGTCTGGATCCTTACTGTTTGGATCAACTCGCTCATCTGGATATGCGTTTGTGATGGGGTTCTTGTCAGCTTCGATTAAATGTGGTATGGCATCGATTCTGAACCCATCAACACCTTTATCAAGCCAAAATCTTAGAACAGCCTAGAAGTAATATTTTTTAAAATAATCAAGGTTATCTGATATACAGGGTGTATTGCTGAAAGTAACAAAGCGCCCGGCCGTTGATAGATTTTGGATAGACGAACAAACTATTTGGGATGTGGATTTGACCACTACGGTCAACACGTTCAACTTCCCAGTATGATGAACGTACACGGAATAAATGGACTTCTTACAAAATAGTAATACCTTTAGCCCTAGTGAGTAAAATAAGAACTGGTGACAAAGTACTCCTGAGAGCAGCTAGTTAAAATAGCTGGTAAATGTGGTAAATCCACAAGATTTTTCTAGAGAATTTGATTTTCCTGAACGTTAGCAAACAAGCATTTCCTTTGTACTTCGTTCGTTACACTAAATCGGGTGTTCGAATTCGTATTGAGCGTGTTGAAGTGCCGTTGACAAACTGAGTAGCGAATGACTTCATTTGGAAATTCCAAAGCTTTCCGGAGATATTAGCAAGCCTGTAACTGTTAAGTACTTGTCAGACTTGACCAAAAAGAACAAATTTTGCGGTAACTACTGGAAATCCCGGTATGAACCGAAATTTCCTGAAACTGTTTCACGCGTAGAAAACAATTACCCGTCAAAAATTGCTGATCCAAGGTTTGAAATATTCGTGATGTTTGCCAAGGGTAACGAAATTTTTGCACGGTTTTTAAAGGTTTTCGGAATTTGACAAGTGATATTTTGTTGGAAAGCTATCCCTGTGCAGAATTAAAAAAAAATCATTTCGATTAGAACGGGTCTAATTGCATCGAGTTTATTAGATATTAGCAAAACTTATCAATTTACGAGTAAGGTCTTTCTGACACTTATCCGAAGTTTTTCCATTTAAACAAAAAAATGCCCAACCGAATGTTATGAAATTTTATTCAGAGTATTTTTTCGTTAATATTCTTCTGTCGGCATCCCAAAGAAGTCGATATTTTTTTTGGTTCGTGCAGTGTCGTGCAGGTACAAAAATTACGAACGTCGTTTAAACAATAAAACGGTTTGACCGAATTTTATGAAAATCTTGTCAGATCATATTTTGGTTAATGTTTTTCGAACGGCACCTCAGCGAAGTCGATATCATTAATGGTTCGCGCGATATCGGGCAGGTACAAAAATCACTTATGTCGTTTAAACCAAAAAACTGCTCGACCGAATATTGTAAAAATCTTTTCAAATTATATTATCGTTAGTACGCTTCGAACGGCACGTCAACTGAGTCGATATCTTTTCGGGTTCGGGCGATATTGTGCAGCTACAAAAATTAAATTATGTCGTTTGAACCAAAAGACTGTTAGACCAAATTTTTTCAGATCATATTTCCGTTAATACGCTTCGAACGACACCTCAACCGGGTAGAACCCGGGCACTTTTTGTTGACCCGATCAATTGAATGATAAGCATAAATTAAAACTTAGTAACAAATAGACTTGTAATTCGCCTTCAAGCCATCTTCGGCGTCTCAAAAATGCTCTCGTTTTATTTGAAAGTTCTAGTGACAATTCAATTACCAAACATACACCAATCCGAAACGGAGAGAGAACTTAATCCAGTCGTTCAAGGAAACCAAGTCTTCAGTTGTCAAACGACTTTTAATACCCGCACCACTTGGCGCACTTCTTCCACTATAGGGGCTTCTGCGCTGTAATTCTGATCATCCCCGTTTATGATTTGTACATTTCGGATGCCAATGCGCTCCGCAATGAGGTCATTAATAGCATTTCCTCGAAATTCTTTGTCCATCTTGCCAATACTTCTTATTACTTAGTATAGATTTTTTCAAACTCCGTGACACAAAAAATTTGAACAGTTCTGCGCACCTCATTGCCAAATTTTATAAATATTGTTCTATCATTTCCCCGCTTTTTAGTTAAAACGGCAACAAACGCAGAAAAAACTCAACAAAATAATTTGGGAAGGGATGCGCGGATGCCGAATGAATAAAGTTAATTAATCTTTATATGTGTTGAGCAGAGCTTTTAAATACATGTAAAACTCCTGCTCAACCAAGTCAGTTTATCCATCGTAATAAGCATAATTTTACTATAATTATACGAAATATTTCTCATCCCTAAATTTAAAATAAATTAAAAGAATTGCTGGAAAAATTTCTTTTAAAAATATGAGCATTTTCATTCATGAATTGAGAGTTCTCCGCAGCCGCAAGCAACATAACCTCCCCAAGCAGAAGCGCGTATGCCACTGGCGGAAAATGTCAACAATCAAGTAATCAAAGTGATAAAAATACAAATTTCGTATTTTTTAGTAGAAATTGTTACAAATTATTTCTGTAGCATATGTGTAAAATAGAAAAACCTTAAAATAAAAAAAAATATATAAAAAGGGTGTTTTTCAGTCATAATTTGTAAATTTTTTAAATAATCATTGAAGTCCCAGAAAGATACACCTCCCTTTGGCAATACGCAGTCGCGACTGATTACATGACAGCAAGTGATTTGATAGGAGGAGTTAAATGAAGCTTTTGGCTGAGCTTTTAAACATTTTAAAGAGCTTAGCTGGGGAACATGCGCGGAATGTCACGACGTTTGAAAACAACTATACATCCCCATTTTTATACTTGCAACACGTTTTCTTAAAAATTAAGCTCCTCTTCAAGAACTTAATGCCAAAAAGGGTTGGTACTATGTAGCTTCTTGCCAGTCCTTCGTTGGTAACCTAAGTAGTTGGTTATCAATTCGATTCGGTTGGATTTTATAACTCGTCAAAAAAACATTTTCGTTAAAATTTGTTGAAAAAAAAATGGGTGGCCGGGGAAAAAATCTTAATTCCCCCAAATGTCCTGGGTTTTTGTCCAGCTTTGGTAATTTAGGTGATGGCAACCCTAATCATGGGAGACCTCCACGGACCTTCATGCAAAGAAGCTCCGCAATAATTTTCAATGAAGCTCTCCATGACAGCGCCATCTCGTAAAAGAATAGCGTATGTTTTTTCTGTTAATGTAAATAGCACACGGTTAAAATTTCAATAAGATCGGTTGCACGGTGTAGGAGTCTATTGCGAACACATTAGTCGCAATTATCCAATGTTCTGCGCAATTTTCTTAATTTTTCTTCCGGTACAAAGTATTAGAAAAATTAAAAAAAAAAAATACGAATGAAATCGGTAAAGTGGTTTTCAAGTTATGACGAGACCAAGGGAAAAAAGAGATTCACTTTTATATATATATAGATTGAACTTGTAACACTTTTTTCACTTATACTTATACGAATGAAATCGGTAAAGTGGTTTTCAAGTTATGACGAGACCAAGGGAAAAAAGAGATTCACTTTTATATAGATTGAACTTGTAACACGTTTAACAAGAATAAATCAATACGCTGACCATAACACTAATCTTCATAAACTTAACTACTATTCTTACCTCCATTTGTTGTTTAACTACAGGATTGCGATAATTAAGATCGGGTTGTTGTTTAGCAAATTGATGCAAATAGAATTCCCTCCTTTCGTCATTCCATTCCCAGGCGCTACCCCTGAAGACACTTATCTTTAAAAAAATAAAAAAATGTAAGTTTAAATATTAAGTTAAACACAAAATAGGGTCCAATTATTTACCCAGTTGCTTGGTGGTAAAATTCTGGTGGTATTATTTGGGTCAACAAAACCAGGATGCCAAATATAATAGTCCTTGAAGACTCCTTCTTTTTTAACTGATTTCTTGAACCATTCGCACTGATCACTAGAGTGATTTGGAACAAAGTCTAAAATTATCTTTATACCAAGATTTTTTGCTGTTTTGATTAATTCATCAAAATCGTCCATTGTTCCATATTCCGGCTGAATGTTAAAGAAATCGGAGATATCATATCCGAAATCTACCATTGGCGATACAAATATGGGCGATAGCCATGTTGCTGTTATACCGATCTCTTTTAAATATGGTAGCTTCTCAGTTATTCCTGTTTTGTTTGTATTTAGTATGTTTCATTAGAATATGGTAATTTTTACTAATAATTTACCTTTTATGTCACCAATTCCATCACCGTCAGTATCCTTAAACGAACGTGGATATATTTGATAGAATGAGGCAGTTTGCCACCAATCCTTTTTCTCGTTAATTGCACGAAAATCTAGATCCGATCGAAAATTGGGGTAAACACTAGCAATAACACAAGTTACTGCCAATGCAAATGCGAAAATTTTTGAAAACATTTTTTTTTTGTTATACAAAAATTTTCATTACACAAAGTTTGAATTAATTACACGCACTGAGCTTCTCACTGGTGCAGTACTGGTTTTTATGCTGATCAAGGAGCATTCTTTTTGCATAAGAAAAATTTACTTTTTTTATCAATCGAACTGATAAGCTGGGCCTTATCCCGCTTTAAGGCGATCAGAAAATCGTTTTTGATACAATAATCTTTTTATTTATTTATCAAGAATCACATTATCCACTTATTGATAAATTATAGGAAATTTACACTTTATCTGAAAAGATTTCTATCACTTAGCCAAACAAAGAACAACAACGACCACCAAACCTGCTTCAACGGGGCACTCTCTGCGTGCATTATAAGATTAAGTCGTATTTTTCTTAGAATGTTTTTGTTTTTATTCTTATGTTTTTCCCCCTTGTCGCGGTTTGCCGTCACTAGTCAGAATATAGCGACTATATTAGAGAGATTCTCCATATTTAAGCAGAAGACGTAGAACATTTTTTTGTTTTCAACGGAGGGAGGAAAACTCAATCGTTGGCTATAAATAGCTGTCGGGCGGACATATACTATATAGAAGAGACATGTACAGCTTCGATATGGCCATGCACAGGCGGGTCTTATCAATCTTCTCATTCATTTAGATTTATTCCATTAAGTATCTAGATAAACTGCAAGACATAAATTACTAAATGTGCCGCAGCGCAGCTTTCGCTTGGGGTCTTCATATTAAATAATAATTAATAACAAAGATTTTGTGCTATCAGAAATTGCGGAAAATTGTAATTTTGTCTGGCCATATGTATGTATAAATATGGTTCATAGGTCAGAAGTTGATAGCAAATGTAAATAATAAAAACGATAAATTAAATCGAGTGATGTAAGCCGTTTACACAATTACAAAGTACAGCACCCGATTTAATAATGCGCTTATAGAATATGCTGACGGATTTAATCTATGTAGCTGCAAAAATAAAGTGTTGTGCGAAGGTTAACGAAGGCTTGTAGGAATATTATATTTATTGATATTTTTTATTATTTATATAAATGTAGTTTGTAAATTTTAAAAAATACTATTATCTTTTCTAATAAATAATAAAGACAAGCTAGTTCAAATAACTATAATAGTGGTAAATCTAAAAAAATGTTCTAGATTATTTGATTTTGACGAACGATAGCAAACAAACATTTCCTTCGTACTTCGTTCGATACACTAAAGCGGGGGTTCGAATTCGTATTGAGCGTGTTGAAGAGCCTCTGATAAACTGGGAAGAGAATGACTTCATTTGGAAACTCCAAAGCTCTCGGAGATAGTACTTGTCAGATTTGACCAAAAAGAATAAATTTTCCCGGGATGAACAGCAATTTCCTGAAACTGTATCACGCGTAGAAACCAATTCCCCATCAAAAAGTGCTGATCCAAGGTTTGAAAAATTCGTGATGTTTGTAATAGTGATGAGCAAATGCAGGAACAAGACAAGACTAAGCTAGGCCTGGTCTTGTCTGGTTCTTGTTCAGTCTGTCTTGTTTTTGTTCTTGGTCTTGTTGTTTTTGCAAGCATAATTAAGTCTTGTTCTTGGTCTTGCAAAATGCGCAAGAACAAGACAAGGCTGCAAGAGCAAGACCATTTTTGCTCATCACTAGTTTGTAAAGGGTAACGAAGTTTTTGGGCGATTTTTAAAGAGTGTCGAATTTTGACAAGTGATGTTTTTCTGGAAAGCTACGGCTGTGCAGAATCCAAAAAAGATCACTTCGTTTAGAGCAGGTCTCATTCCATCGAGTTTCTTAGATATAAGCAAAACTTATCAATTTAAGGTGTTTCTGACACTTATCCACAAAGTTTTTCCATATAAATAAAAAAAGGCCCGACCGAGTGTTATGAAATTTTTTTCAGGCCATTTTTTCTTTAATATTCTTCTTTTGGCACCTCAAAGCAGTCGATGTAGTTTTTGGTTCGTGCAGTATCGTGCAGGGACCAAAATCACGAACGACGTTTAAACAATAAAACGGTTTGACCGAATTTTATGAAAATCTTGTCAGATCGTATTTTGGTTAATATTCTTCGACAGGCACCTCACCTAAGTCGATATCTTTTATGGTTTGCGCGATATCGTACAGGTTCAAAAATCAAAGTCGTTTAAACCAAAAAACGGCCCAGGCGGGCAAGTCCACTGAGACAGCACTGCACAATCTAGTGCTCAGGCTGGAATGCGCAGCTCTAAAAAGGGAGTTGCGCTTACGGCCTTCCTCGATATCGAGGGAGCCTTCGACAATACATTCTTTGTTACTATAGCAAGGGCTCTAAGGATACTCTAAGTAACACTTTGTGCAACTGGATTGACTCTGTACTGAGAGCTCGCAAACTAAAGCCGGAATTACATTATTGTGTCATTGTGTGTTGTGTCGCCATCTGACGCAATCAAGTCCATGTAATTGCTTTGAGCTGTCTACATACTATGGTGTGCTGTGGTGTGTTGTGTTCCCGACTTGGCTTCTCTGATCTGCGTCAGAACGCTGGAATGCGACATAACACATCACACAGATGTAAACGGGTACGTGGGAAGCCAGGCCTTATGATTTCTGGATTTTCTAAATGAAATTATTCATGAGTATGAAGTTTTATATAAAATAAAAGGTCTTTTTCAACCAAAGAATGAATTTCTTCAAATTGTAATTTGCTGGCTCTAAGAAATGTCTTTTGGCATCAGCTTCTAGTTCTCTATATAGAGGGTGGAATTCACCTTCAATCTCTCTCGTGTTATTTATGCGGTGAATTCAAAATCTTCGCTTTTTCTTTCCTTTTTGAAATAAAATGTTAGGTCTTCGATATCACTGCCTGAGTCGGGTGGAATTATATCACGTCTTCAATTGGCAAACGTTGCAATCATACTAAATTCATAAATTCTCCACCATGCGACAGAACACACCATATAAATATAAACGCTTAGTATTACGACACAGCGACACAACACAATACGACATGATAATATAATTGCGGCCTAATGGTCTCTTCAGGGCACAATAGCAAAAGCTGTTCACCGGGGGGTGTTTTATCTCCACTTCTCTGGTGCCTTGTTTTGTTGTAGATGAATTTCTAGATCTGGTCAACGGCTGAAACTTTTTCGCCCAAGGTTACGATGACGAAAGCGTAATCGTAGTTACAGGTGAAACTGTTTGCAGAACTGACTGCTTCGTCGTAGATGGGGAAAAACAGGAGCTGTAAGTATTGATGACCACACAAAATCTGTTAACAGGCTCTTTGTTAGCGTACTACCGATGTGGATATTCCTTAAGCAGTTTTACGTGCCTCGTCTGTCGGACATCGCAATTGAACTTAATTTTATATGTCAGAAACCTCACTTTGAGATTTGCCTTTAAAACGTCTAAGGTAAGCCAAAAGAGAAGCATTTTTCTCCTAGATGACAGTGGTAAGAGATCCAAAGCTTTCAGCCTTTTCGTGTAGCCTTTGATAATCGTACGGGTCATAGAGATGTCGTAAAGCAAATAGAAAAAAATGTTTTTGAACTGATTCAATCCTGTTACTACTTACTTGGAATATTGAAACGATATGCACACAAACTAAAACGTGAACTGAACTGAAACCAAGACTGAACGGACAATTGAATTGATGGTGTAAAACCCTTTTAACAGGTATGAGAGAGGGTATGATCAGAGATAACATAATACTCCGTACGGAGTATTATGTTATCTCTGGTATGATCATATTCAAGAACTTTGGAGGTATGCTGTCACTACCAGTCGCATTAGATTTGATTGATTTTAGAGCAGATATTACCTCGAGACAGTCGACACAGCGAAAGTAGTATACTGTTGACAATCTATCGATTGCAACCGCAGCTTTATACGGAAGATAGGGAAAAGAAGGAAAAGTGAGAAAGTAAATGCACACAACCAAGCCGTGATATTCTTTTCCACCTACTCTATTCCATTACTATCGCGACTCTAACATCGGGGCATAGAGAAACAACTCGCTGGAGTGTTATGCTTCCTGAAAAGAGTCGAATCTCATCAACCAACATATTCCAAATGGCCAAACAAGCAACCCTCAGCTTTCTTAAGAGGTGCAAATTGCTCTTCTAGCCATCCGGCCGAGCTGCATTACACAAATCCTACATTCGGCCTCTTCTCGATTACAACTCCCTATGTCGGGGTAGGGCTTCGAAAATCAGCCTGATGTGGTTAGATAAAGTTGAAAAAAGAGCCCTTAAAACTTGTCTGACACGGCATCGTTTGCTCCACTATCGACCCTTTGAGCCACCGTAGCAATGTAGCAGACCTGACAAAATTATATAGTTACTAACTGTGTGATCGTTTCACCGAAATAAACGCTCTCTTGCCTCCACGGAATGTCAGTTATACACCCGCGACACTGATCAGATCATTCCCTATCTTTATAGCTACCCTTTTCGCGCAAGCTACACAACAAGATTCGTCATAAATGAAACAACACGAATGTGGAACAACTTTGCACAGTCTGTATTTCCGAACTCTTACAGCACCCAAGAGTTCAAACGCAGGGTTCATCACCATGTCCTTGAACAGTCCCCTAATATGCCCTAATCTTAAACCTTTTGTATCATTCGAACTAAGCATTGCAAAATTTCGTCACCAACGACATGACGGATCGGTTATACAAAGGGTGACTGAGCTTAGAACTACCACATAACAAAAACATTCAGCTACAAATGATACTCGCTGAATTTTCCAAGCTTGTTGTTTTAGAATTTTGAGTGCATACATACAAGTATATGTATGTACTTTGGACCGTACTATATATACTTTTCTAATTTGCCTAAAAAAATGTACAAGAAATCTAAACTCAAACTGGCTAGTGTATCAAAATTAGGCCTAACAAATTTACATCCCGCAGTTTTTCTAGTTTAAAAGAAAAGAAATAAAACCCTTTCACCATTCAATAAAATCAATCTGGAACCTTTCGCACCGATCAATCGATGGTTTAGTACGAGACCCAACGCAATGATTAAAGTCTTCGGGTTTACATATCGATTCCGAGAATTCGTCAAGCGTTCGGCACTCAGCCTGAATATCAAGGAAATTGGATATATCATAAGGAAAATCCCTCATACGAAATTTAAATTTAGTGCAAAGCCAAGTAGCTGTTATTCCAATTTCTTTTAGGAGATAAAGATTTTCGGTTATACCTGGAACGTGCCTCACGTTATCAAATCAAAGTTATTTTATTTACCTCCTAAAATTTCCAACTCCCCCACTTATTTGTATCTTTTAAAGAACGTGGATGAATCTGATAAACAAGAACTGTATTCCCTCTTTTCCGACATACAAAAAGTCCTTGGTGCTCCTTCAGTTAGATTTGAATATAGGATAAGGATGTCGAAGGAATTTCGGTAGGCACACAGAACTGAAATAGTTAAACCTCCACCACTTTTTAGTGTTCCTTTGGAAGGTTATAGTGGAGAATGTGCTTGGTTATTTCAAGGACTTTTATAACATTTTATTGAGAGTTATACTTAAATGTTGTTAAGGTTTAAAGTAGATATGGAGTGGGGGAGTTTTTAAACACGAGTGGGTTTTTAAAGATCAAGTGAAGGATACCTTATTTTAAATGATAGTTAAGATATTTTATTGATGTTCTTGGGAAGTAATGCATTTTGATGATGCGTGTTCGTGGCTAACTGGTTCCACGGAGACCATACAGGTCCTTTCAAAATACGTCGTTATGTTTTTTCGCGTTAAATTCACCTCTTTCTATACATTAAATTCACCCATTTGCAAATCAAATTAATCCTTTGCCAATTAAATTCACCTTTTTACAAATAAAATTCACCTTTTTACAAATAAAATTCACATTTTCGTAAATCAAGTTCATCCGAAAAATTGAGTACTTCTACCATTATTGGGAATCCGGTGCTGCCCCCATAAGCCAATAGTATGGCGTGCTCCAAAAATTTTATGCATACACGAAATGTTAATGTGTATGGAATTGTCATTTCTAATTTAAAACACTGGCTATCATGCTTATTTCTTGTACTAAGCTTGATTTTGGAAAAGGCTTCCTCAGCGGGTCTTCAGCATTTGAGAATTTGGTGGTAAAAAAGAGTGTATATTTTCTTACGAACAAAATGTATGAATAGTAACTAATATTATTATAGAAGTACTTAATTTTCAAACGGGTGAATTTAATTTGCGAATTTTATTTGTATAAAGGTGAATTTAATTTGCAAAAGGATTAATTTGATTTGCAAATGGGTGAATTTAATGTATAGAAACTATAATGAGGCTCGACCGGGCTTCTTTGGTGAGTGTTGCGCCAACGCCATTCCTACGGCTACGGCGGTCAGTTTCGTTTCTGCCAGAATATAAGAACGGCTCGCCGTTTGAGCAAATATGTTCCCCAGCGTCGGGCCATCTGGTCTCACTGAGTTGCATGATCTTGATCAGAAACATTGAACACTCTATTCGAAATAATCAGAAAAACACGCGCACGCATTCAAATACTTCATCGGAATATGAATGCTTACGCCGATGCAAGAAGACGGGTGTGGAAATTGCGGATGTTTCAATTCAGTTTGCATACTGCAGGAAGAGTACTAGCGTGGAAAGATCCAATATCCCTATATTACAATCGGTTAGCTATCAAACTCCTCGACCAAAGAAACCTATATTACAATCGGTTAGCTATCAAACTCCTCGACCAAAGAAACCCTGCTCCTTGCTATTGCAGGGCGCTCATAGAGAACGTGGAGGGCAGACGCAAACTCTTCCAGGCAAAGCCTACATGTGGGGTCCTCCGCCCTTCCAATCCTCCATAAGTGGTAATTTAGTGCACAGTGTCCGGTAATCAAGCCCACAAGCGTCCTGACATCATTCCTACTGCGCCCTAACAATTCCTTGGAGGTCTTAGGGGACGGCACAGGAAGAACCCGCTTAGAGTTCGTTCAGTATGTTTCATCATAGTCCGATCGGTCAGGGCCCTTTGGAGCAAGCTGGACGGTGCTCCAATAGCTGGCTTTCGACCGATGAATGCAATATCAGAGCCCTACTTAGATAGGCCATCCGCACTTTCGTTGCCTTTGAAGCCCCGGTGACTCGGGATTTACATTTATTTACATTTATTATAAAAATATAAGTACACAAGATTAAAATCTTAAATTTGTACATAGAGAAACGGAAAACTAGATATTAAACTTAACAATCAAAATAGTTCTATAACTTAAAAAATAAAAGAAAATAAAAACTAGTATCTAAAGGAATTAAAATAATGTAACAATAGAAAGAAAAAAGAAAAAGAATAAGTGATACACGTGCTTCAGTTTGTTCTGCCAGAAATGAATTCAAAAAGACGCCTTTTGAAAATGCCCACTGATTCGATTCGTTGTATCTCGACAGGAATGGAGTTCCACAATTGAGCTGCGTGAACAAAGAAAGAGCGTTGTCCTAAAAGATGCCGAAAACGGGGGATGATCACATTATTATTCCTTCGCGATTGTGAAAGCTGGATAAACTCGTTTAGATAAGAGGGTGTTCGGTTTTTGATGATGTTATGGTAGTAGCACAAAACCCTAAAATCTCGGTAGTCACCTAAGGAACATCCAAAAATTGAGTGCCGGTAAGGTGACATGTGGTCAAACCTGCGAAGGCTATGAATGAAACGGGTGCAGTCGTTAAAGGCTACTTCTAACTTACGGTTACAGGATGAATCTAACGATGGGAAGACACTGAGGCCATGCATTATGTGCGGCAAGAGTATGGCTTTAACCAGCTTCATGCGAACATCTTGTGACAAGAGACTACTATGGGGGCGAAGTCGCCTTAAAGTACAATATACTTTGCCCAAAATATAGCTAATGTGGTCACAACACGTCATATTTCTGTTCAAAGCAATACCAAGATTTTTGACCCGGTTGACGCAGGAGACAGGGGTCCCATTTAAGGTAATTTGAAAGAGGTCGGTTGGTGACGCGTTAGAATTGGAGAAGATAATGCATTGAGATTTAGATGGGTTAAGTTTTAGTGAATTTAAGAAGGACCAATGAGTTATGTTACTTATCTTATCGGGATCTTATCGCTCTAATTGCCGTTTGGCTATCAGAGACGATAAAAATCCGTTTATTTTGGTAGGCCCTTGTTAAGTTCTTATGAGTGAATACCAGAATAGTGTACACCTCTGCTTGAGACAGTTGCTAGGGTGCCTAGGCGTATCGCCCTCCTGAATCTGGGGCTTTCACTCCAGATTCCAGGGCCCACACTTATGTTTTAGACCCATCCGTGTACCATACTAGTCTGCCCGTCAATACTTTTATCAATCCAGTTAGAGAAAGTGCTACTTAGAGCCCTAGCTATAGTATCAAAGGATGTATTGTCGAAGGCTCCCTCGATATAAGGAAGGCCGCCAGCGCAACTCCTTTGTTAAGAGCTGCGCATTCCAGCCTGAGCACCAGATTGTGCAGTGCTGTCTCAGTGGACTTGCCCCGCCTCGTAGGCATGCTGAACTTCCCTAGACTGGCAACTTTCCCTTATCACCCGGTCGACAATTTTCTCCATTGCCTTCAAGGCGAAAGAGACCTATTTATTTCACCATGGAGTTTTCCTGTTACGCGTCCTCATCAGAACGGGGCAGTTATTGGTGTAAGCAGCGGTAACCGCCTCTGTAAAGAACTCCGCGGATAGTTCTACATCCATCGTAGATTTGATTGAATGCATGGAACCCTTTTAAAAGCTACTTAATGCGCCCCGAAAGTCTGTCCAGTTCGTATATCTAAAATTCCTATATGCACTCACCCTTTCCAAAGACTCACCCACCATAAAGTAAATGTGTCTATGGTCTGAGCACGATGGCTGACGATGGTTGAAGTAAGTGGGTGTTGAGGGGATAGCGTGATGTCTATAATCTCACGTCTCCTACCGCTGTCGAAGGGAGGATCCGTGCCGCGATTTAATATGTCCAGGTTAGTAGTTAAAAGGTAATCAAAAAGGTCTTTGCCCCTCTTGTTCACCCACTACTGACTCAGGAATCATGATGGGCGTTCGCATCACATCCTACGATGATCTGCGGACCACTCCTGTTAGAGTGGCCCACAATATCCTTCAGTTCTTTGGATAGCGTTAGGTCCCTGAAATCGTAGGGGAGGTATGTCGAGCATAAGATAATCATGCTCTTGCTGCGCCCTGTTAATCTGTGTATTCACCACTGCCAGGTCTATAGACGATTTATCTGTGAGAGGAAAGCAGTTGGTGTTTTTATTGTAAACTACACAGGTTCGAGGGTCGCAGTCCACATCACTGCATGCAACGCTTTAGCCGGCTTCCCGCTAGACCTGTATAGCACCGTTACTTACCCATGGCTTCTGTACAAGAGCCACGTCAATAGCTTGGGTGGCCAGCACCCTGCAAGGGACTGCCGAGGCAGTCCTACGGTGTTGCAGGTTGCACTGAACCATCCTCATCCTGGGGTTGTTCCTGCTGTTGTGAGCCTGCAGGAGTCTTATTTTTTGAGCCAATCTCCTTGACTCTGTTTCGGCCGAAGCGGTAGAATAAGGAAATGCCCTGCCCTTTAAGCTGCATGAGCGACCTCTTGTCAATGCTAAGAGCAGTTCCTACCCATCACTTGCCAAGCGGTCACTTCAATTGTCTGTTTCTGAATTTCCAGCCTACATCATTAGGAACCCAGAATGCGATCCGCTTGAATTTCGGAAGGTCCGAAATATTCCTCGATTAATAATAACTAGTTGGGATGCCCGTTACCGAAATTCGGTCACAAAAACAATAAATATATAAAATTCACGATTTCTTCGATTTTAAATTCAATTTAAATATTTTTATTTAAAAAAAAATTATTCGCAACATTTCCATTGTCGCTCCAGAGCATCTAAAATTTCCCAGGATTTTTTTAATCGCATCCATGACGTCTTGCTTGGCTATGTGGTAAAATGATAAATGACATTTATAGTGTCATTTGACAAATTACACTCAGAGCTAATCATTGCAAAGGCAGCATTATACGAACGAATATTTGCAAAAAAAAATTTAGAACGATTTTTAATACCACTTTCATTCGAAGTTAATCCTTCAAAAAAATTATTGAAAAAGTAATTTTGAGAAAGTGGAGGTAGATTAACTTTGCCTTTATGACAACACAAAGAAAATGCATCAGTATTACGTAAAGTTACTTCAGTCAGAAAATGTTTGGCACGACAAAAATGACAACTCATAATAAAAGAACCACACGAAAACGAATCAAAATTAACCGGAATAACATTCAAAGCACATTTAAAAGAATCAGTCAAAATTTCTAAAGGTGCAACACCATCAACAAACATTTCATTATGAAATGCATCAACATTCATTTCATTCACACCACTATTCAATTCATTATTTGCAACATTCATTTCATTAACACTACGTAAATTTCTAACGCGACTTCTAGTATTTTCGCGAAGCGATCTAAAATCGACATTCGAGTGTCCCCGTCGTTGTCTTGGCATTTTGAAAAGAAAACGCGGAAAAAACGTAAGTACTCACCGATAAATTGCACTCAAAATTCGCAGTTAACGGTTTGGAATGACAAAAAAAAAAATTTTAAAAACCGACTTCAGAAAAAAACCCGCGATGCACAAAAAAGGATGAAATAATTGTTTGTAATTCTTAACAACATCAATCCAATAAGAATGGATCTAGAAAGAAGAATCACTTTTGAAGACGGTGCTAACATATGTGGGTGATATATTAAGGGCATAAGCCTAACAAAGAAATGTAAACAATTGCCGAAGCAAGAGTTAGTGCAATCAAAGTCAACTACTACCTGGCACCGTCTTCAAAAGTGATTCTTCTTTCTAGATCCATTCTTATTGGATTGATGTTGTTAAGAATTACAAACAATTATTTCATCCTTTTTTGTGCATCGCGGGTTTTTTTCTGAAGTCGGTTTTTAAAATTTTTTTTTATTTCGTGCTTTTTAGTCCATTCATTTTTTAATATTGCCTGTCATTGCAAGGAGCCTACGTTTTTACGACGCCACATAGCGAAGTGTATTCTACTTGTCACACCTTTTCATTTGATACCCATGTCTGGGGTCGGGGAGCGCAATTGCAAAATTTGATTGCAGATTGTATTGTCATGCGAACTATACGTATGTGCAAAATTTGCAGTTGATCGGTTATATGGAACTGGGTCAAAATCAAGTTGCAAGATTTGTTTACACTATACACACATACAGATCAAGATAATATAAGGCATATAAAAAGTTAAGTTGCCATTGATATCGGGGAAATTAAATGTAAACATTAAACTTCTTTGATTCTTCATCCACGTCATGGTATATTTATTTATTCGATATAAACAATAGTTTTTTGAACTGCAAATTTCGCCATAATTTCGTTCTTATCGGCTTTTGTTCTGGAAGCAAATTTACAGACGCATTCACGTCGAAAACTTGTTTAATATGGAACAAAATTCCCCGAAGGAAATTAAAAAATAATTATTTTGTCGATATATAGAAAAAAAAGCATCGCGAGCCCAAGTACTATCGGCCGCTGACCAATATGTTAATAAATCATTTCAGAAAAAAGAAAAAGAGAAAAAGAAAAAAACCGGCTGCCCCGACCGGAATCGAACCTGCAACGCTAAATCGAGGATCCGACGCTCTACCCACTCCGCCATCGGCCCGCTGCCAGATTTACAACAATAAAGTAATTTGTTCGGTGCCCATGAAATGTTTAGGTTGAACTTTAACAGGTTGAATTTTAACAGTTTTTTCTGCCTAACTTCGAACTCCGTCATCAGAATTTAGAAAAAATTTAACGGGACCACCGTGGGAAGCTCCCCCTTCAAATGAACCAAAAAAAAAGCAAAAAAGTTATTAGGTTACAAAGTTATGCGTGAACAGGACCACAAAATACCTACACGTCGAATTGAGTAACCTCCTCTTTTTTTGAAGTCGGTTAAAAATACAACTCAGATTCCGAGAACCATACGAAAACGAATAAAAATTACGCAGAATAACATTCAAAACACACTTAAATGAATTAATTAAAATTTCTAAAGGCATTCGCCAAAAAACGAACGGCCGCCCCTTACACCATACAACTCAAATACTATACGCAAAAGAGTATAAAAAAATGCACGCACAAAGTGACCGAGTTTTTTTATGTCAGTTATGCCGCCAAAAATCCACACAAACGCTTGTTTTTCTCTGTTTCTCATTCGCTTCACTGAAACGGCATTTGTGTCAATCGTAGGCTACTCAGCTCTACATTGATGCTCACAAAAAATTCAAATTTTCCAACGGCTTTTTAAAATCCGGAAAATTAAAATCGCTATAACTTTTTTATTGGTGAATCGATTTCGTTAAAATTCCTAATTACAAAACTATGCCATAAAAAGAACATTTTCTGAAAATTTAAATGAAATCGGTCCACGAACAAAGAAGCCTTAGCGTGTACAAACTTTTTGTTTGCCTATTAATATATAAGATAATAATAATTTATTTAACATTGTACAAAAGAACATAATTCTTACAACAGTACACACAAAATAATAATTGGGTGACTGAGATAAATTGATTATATATATAGATTTTCGAGGGATACCGAATCAGACCACTATTTGCGGGTCCCTTTTCGTCCCTCTGCCTAGAGTCATCTTATTGGGGTTGCAGTGGGTTGTCCCATTGCTCCCTTACTTCGACTCCCCTAGTTATCGCAAGCAGCTGATTGAAGGGAGTCTGCCTCATGTCCTCCATCCACTGGAGTCCAGTTATGGCATCCCTTTTCCTCGCCACCGCCGGACAGTGACACACTATGTGTGTGGCCGTCTCAGGTTCCTCCAGGCACATCCGACAGGTGTCATCCTCCAGAATTCCCATTCTTTTTAGGTGATACCTGAAACATCCGTGTCCTGTAATCAGTGCCACCAACCATCTGAGGGTTCTCCTTTGCATATGCAGGATCCTTCTTCTGGCTGCGGTAATCGGCAGCGTAAGCACCATCTTAGCCTGCCTACACGTGGTCATAGCGTCCCACCGTCTCCGGTGTTCCTCAGCGACCCATTTCTCGATGTAGTTCCTTACCAACCCTCTGCCAATGGCAGAGTATGGCTCCGGTCCCCAGAATTCCGAGGTTGACCCCTGTTTTGCCAGGTTGTCAGCCTTTTCGTTCCCATCGATGCCTGTATGTCCTCTAACCCAAGCTAGCGTCACGTTGTTTTGTTGCGCACACCTGTTCAGTTTTTGGACACATTCCAACGCCAGAGACGCATTAATCTCTGTCTGGTTCATGCGCTTAATCACAGCCTGATTGTCCAGTGCTATAAGGATACTTCTTCCCTGCACCTGACCCTCATTTATGTGATCCAGCGCGTGCAGCAGAGCAAGCATTTCCGCCTGGTAGACTGAGGTGTAATTCCCCAAAGCCAGAGAGCAGGTCAGATTTAAGTCCTCCGAGAAGACTCCCGCACCTGCTCTGCCGTCAATCTTGGATCCGTCCGTGAAGATATATATGTCTTCCGGTCTCCCTTCGGGGAGCGTTCCGTTCCCTATGAGGGTTTTATGATACCTTTCGGTCACCCTCATTTTTGTGATCCCTTCCATGGGCATCATGAGCTCCCTAATCCCTTTAATGCGATCCAGGATCTTCATGTGCCCATATAAGGTTCCTGACGCCTGCCATGCGGCATCCCGTCTCATCCGAATCGCTGAGGCTGCCGCAGTCTTCATCACCTGGAGGTCTAACGGCAGCAGCCCTAACAGCGCCTCCAATGCCGCGGCGGGTGTGGTGCGGAAAGCACCGCTCACACCTACGCAGGCCATTCTTTGCACCTTGTCCAAATGCCTCTTGACGGTTTTCTGTGTGGCTTTAGTCCACCAGACCACCGAGGCATAAGTTATGATGGGTCTCACCATCATGGTATATGTCCAGTATGCTAACCTTGGTGAGATACCCCACCTTAGTCCACATACTCTTCTGCACTGGTGAAGCACCCTTGTCGCCTTCTTAATCTTCTCTTCAACGTGGTATTTCCAGGTTAGTCGCGAGTCCAAGTATACACCCAGATACTTGACCATCCCAGACACCTTGATCCTCGATCCAAAAAGCATGAGGGGCTGAAAATCCAGATCTTTAATCTTCCTTGTGAAGATTATCGCGTCTGTCTTATTAGCATTTATGGTGAGGCCCTGTTCCGTACACCACTGCTCAACCACTTGGAGTGCATTCCTCATGATATCTGCCGTAGTGCTCATAAACTTGCCACGCGCCACAATCGCTACATCATCTGCATACCCAACGGTATGCACGCCCATTTCCTCTAGCCGCCTGAGCAGAGTGTCCACAGTGATGTTCCACAGGAGGGGCGATAGCACCCCGCCCTGTGGGCATCCCTTGCTGACCCTCCCTCGAAGCCGCGAGTCTCCTGTCTGAATCCTTACCGCTCTGTTTTTCAGCATGCTGTCCACCCACCTTACAATCATAGGGCTGACCTCTCGCCTCACCAGAGCGTCTTTGAGTTTGTTGAACTGTATCTTGTCGAAGGCGCCTTCGATGTCCATAATAACGGCCATCGCTATGCCTCCGGTATACAGTTCCCCCTCGGCTACTCGCACCAGTTGGTGAAGTGCCGTTTCTGTAGATCTGCCCGCCTGGTAAGCGTGCTGGCTTCTACTTAAAGGGTGCCTCCTTAGCATAGTACTCTCCAGGTGGTCTGCCACCACTCTTTCCATTGTTTTCAACAGAAAGGATGTTAGGCTGACTGGCCTGGAGGACTTCGCCTCGGTGTAGTCCTTCTTGCCTGGCTTAGGGAGAAATACCACTTTGGTTTCCCTCCACACCGCCGGAATGTATCCTGTTGCTAGACAGGTAACGAATATTCCCCTAAGCCTGGGTGCAATGACATCTTTGCCCCATTGAAGCAGCGCAGGGAATATTCCGTCACGCCCCGATGTCTTGAAGGGAGAGAATGTGTCTATTGCACGTCTCACCCCTTCCTCCGTCACCACCCCGTTAGCCTCCTCTCGGTTCATCCTTGTAGCCATTCTGTTACGAATAGTCCAAGATTTACCCGAGACATAGCTGCCAGGAAAGTGAACTTCCATCAGGATCTTGTTGGTTTCCTCCAGCGTCTCCGTCATCCTCCCCGACGGGTCACGAACGAGTCCGACTTTGGAGACCGGGTCCCTGGAGATCATTTTCTGAAGTCTGCTGGCCTCAGATATGCTCTCCATGCTCGAGCAGAAGTTCCTCCACGACTCCCTTTTCCGTCGTCGCAGAGTTTGTTTCATTTCTCTTTTCTTGGCTTTGTAATTCTCCCAGGCAACCGGGTCATTGCACCTCATCGCTTGGTTGAAAGCCTTTCTGACCTCTTTCTTCAGTTTCTCCAGCTCCCTACACCACCAGGGTGTGGGATCATGGTCATCCACTGACGTAAGAGGACACGCCACTCGAAAAGCGTTCTCTATCGCTGTCTGCAGGACATGCAACTGAGACTCTGCTTCTCTTGTGGTTTTCGGTGCCCTTGGCACGCGCTCCCCGAGATTCCTGCGCAACATTTCAGTATATCTAGACGTGTCCGTGTTGCGGGGAATTCTCGTTGTTCTAATTCCGTCTCCCCTGCCCGGGGTTCCGTACTCTACCTCAAATGAAATGGCTCTGTGATCTGACATAGTCGTCCGATCCATCACCTCCCAGTTGGTCAATCTTGTCAACATCCGGTTGCTGCATAGAGTTATATCTATGACTTCCCTTCGTCTAGCATCGACGAAGGTTGGTTCTACCCCTCTATTTGCAATAACTAGATTGTTGCATTCCACAAATTCGAGCAAAGCCTCTCCTCTATGGTTGTCGTTGGTGCTTCCCCACACCGTGTTGTGTGCATTTGCGTCGCAACCAACTATTAACCCTGTGCCTTTTTCGCCACAGGTGATAACCAGAATTTCCAACTCCCTGGTGGGCGGAGGATCTGGCGAATCGTACGGAAGGTAGGCTGAGGCTAGAATGAAAGCCCCACTTCCAGTACCTACGCGTACTGCTGTGAGATCTGGTGTGCACAAGTGCGGCAGTAAAACCGCCTGCACTCCGTGTTTCACCAGCACACACGTCCTCACTCTTTCATTCGCATTGGGA
This sequence comes from Thereva unica, assembly GCA_949987705.1. Classification (NCBI taxonomy): domain Eukaryota; kingdom Metazoa; phylum Arthropoda; class Insecta; order Diptera; family Therevidae; genus Thereva; species Thereva unica. The sequence goes on along the minus strand of OX465281.1, from coordinate 53,161,604 downwards.
ACGTACAGAGTGTCAAAGCCCCCAGATAGTCCCCTAATCCTACCCTTGTAGATCCAGGGTTCCTGTATGAGAGCAATATCCAGCTTCATCTCACCGAAGCCTCGCGTCATCATTGCTGATGCTGCTCTGCTATGGTGTAGATTCAACTGGCAAACCTTTAATTGCCGGAACTGGCCCACCTCCCGCCCAGCTGACGAGGATTCCATTTCACTGGTCCCCTTGTTCAGCTGCCTTTCCGGCCGGCTCTACCATTTCCTCCGGCTTGTCCTTCTGGAATCGCACGTAGGCAAGGTCCAGCCCGCAGTTGAGTTTCCCCCCTGCACGCCTGACCGCCTCCGCCTCCTCCTTCGGACACCATACGGTGAGAATGGTACCGCCGTTTTTCGCGTCACCATATCTGCCTATGCGACTGACCCTCCACTTAGAAGTGTCCGTCACACAGGCATTTTGACGGCGTAATCTGGCTAGGATGGTTTCCTTGCTCTCCGGCGAACCGGGAACTCGGATGATCATCCTCCTCACATCCTTAAGGATGTGAAGGCGCTCCACTCTCAGATTGACTCCTTCCCATAGGTCAGTCATCTTTCCGACAGCTTCGTACAGCCAGGCCTTGGATTTTTGGTTCACGCACCTGAGTGCAATGACCCCGTCCTCCAAGTCTACCTCGGTAATACCGATGTCGCCAGCGTTGTCAGGCAGAGAGTCTAGTGCCTTGAGCAGGGCCGCTTTAAAAACGGTTACCTGCTTCGTGCCCAGACCCTCCTCCCTTCCATCGTCGGTCACACCCAAACGGAGGTCACAGCCTGCTATGCCTGCGTAGGTATTCTCCGCCACAGGCTCCGCACGCACGACCCCCGAGACAGAAGGGTTGACTCCTCCCTGTTTTACAGGTTGAGGTTGTCCACCCTTCCTTTCCCTGGCCTTATCCTCCCCTTCGACAGTAGTACCCACGGCTGAGGTGCAGAGACTTTCACCTCTAAACCTCTTCGTGGGTCCCACCTCCTCCGGAGTGGACTCGGCGGATCCCCCAACAGAGGAAGTTGCCTTCTTCTGTTTTCTGCGCTCCCTCTTCCTCTTCTGCTTCAGCTGCTTTCGCAGCCTCACATCCGAGTCGGATTCCTGCGCTAACGTAGGCCCAGAGCCGGCTGACCTCTTGACACATTGCTGCATCGCATTGTCCACCTTCTCTGAGCATACCTCCAGGTTCAGCTTCACTAGCTCGCTCGCCGCCGCTTCTACGCTTTCCTGCGTGACTGCGTTGACATGCGAGTCGTCCACTTCCCTGTTCCTCTTAAGCAATAGATGGCCTCCCCCAGAATCCATGAGGCCGACCTCCGTAGAGGGTGGATTTCCCTGGCTTGCAGGTTTACCACCTGGGGTACAAATTCCCATTGTTGTGTCCATTGCTTTTAAGTATCTATCTTAGTCAGGGCGTCCTAACGGGACCACACAAGCCTCACCACCACGTCAAGGTGTAGATACATCGGTGAGGGAGATAAATTGATTACTTTGAGGTACCTGCCAGCTTTTGTCAGCCATTGGCTGGTAGGTTCGTTGGCGCAGGTGGTGAGGGCATCCTCTGTCGCCCTAACCCTAAAAACTGAGGTGGGCAAGCGCATTTAAGACTTTTGTCCACCACAGTCAGGGTGGCATCGCAAATAGAGGAGGACTGCTCCTCCATCAATTTGCCTTCAGGATAGTTGTCCAGGACGACTGCCATGGTGATCCCAGCTAACTTGTCCCGGTATGAGGGTTCTTGCGAATCCCCCTTTTTTTGTTCTCTCCAGCTCTGAGCTGGTTTGATTTTACTCTAAAGTTTCTTTGCAAGCAAATTATGACTAAGCTTGGCGAAAAGGTGGTGAAAGTTACTAAATTTCTATAATGTTTGTAGGCTTTTAATTTTACCTCAGTTTTGTTTTTCTTATATCTTCTGAACAAAAATTCCCCCTCGAAGATGAATGGACTTATTTTAGTGGAAAACTAAGGTGAAATAGAAGAAAATATTTGTTTTGTCAGTTATTCAAAAAGGTAATGGCAACAAAAGTTATATAGAAAGCATTAAAAAGTTTCAAATATTTATTTATGGTTTTAAAATCACAATAATTTATTTCACTCTTTTGTACATATGACTTAAATGCGATTTTTTGACGAATAATTAAATAAAATCAATTAACAAAGCTTAACCTTGCTACTGTTAATTACTTACAATTACCACTTCACCTCCCAACAAACCGATCACTGCAGAACATTGTTGCCTGAAATTGATAACAACAGATTAAATTCCAAACAAAAAAAAATAAATTCATAAAACGCTTACCCTTTTCTATTAGCAGATTTATCCGTTACTAAAACATATTTCGCAGGTAATCTAATATGTTCTGATAAAGAAACTTCTTCGTACTTCTTACCAACATTGCAGATCACTAAATATGTCTTTTCTGCATCACTCCTACGAAAAGTTACCTTTTAAACATCGGTTGGGGCAGTCGCTACAATTTACCTTTTAATAATTATAATATTGGGACTATTTTCTGATGCTATAACATCGGTGGCCCCATTTTGGAAAGTGTTTGTCCGTCTCAGCTTTTGCAAGTCCTTGTAAATATTCAAATGACTTCTTGCCACGCCGCGCTGTCTTTTCACGTTAAGTTCCTTGAAGTTTTCTGCAAGCGGAAGCCATGTGTTTGTGCTATTTGAGAAGCCAGCTGATGTTGAATCATTCCATTGAAAAGGTGTCCTTGATTGGTCTCTTGCATCACAATTCTTTGTGCAATTTATTTCCACATGTTCCATTCCAATTTCTTCTCCCTGATTGTTATGAAAGTAAAACATTTTATTTGTATTAGAACTAACTAAACGTTTTTACATAATAGTTAACACTTATTCCAGGTAAGGTAAGAAGTATGGCATTTATAAGATCGATTTTATCCTTGCCCATACGAGCTTCTATTCGTCCTGCATCGTGGTTTCCCATCTAGAAAAAACAATTTTTGAAAAAGAAAGTATTTAAGAAATTGCACTCCAAATCTACCACCCAGTTAGCAGTACTTCCTTGAGGCATATTGGAGGTCCAATTGTCAATTTGTTTCTTGTATTCAATAGCGTTCGAATTTTCATTTACATTTGACATAAGCAAGAAATTAAAAGGTATCTGTGCTCCTTTGCGAGTTCCATTTCCAAAATACCTTATAACCACATTCAGTGGTGAATAAGTTTCAGCTAACAAAATTCTTTATGGCCAAAGTTGTTAAATAAATTTGTTAAATATAGTTAAATATTACATATGTACTTTATAGAAATTATATACCTCGTCGGAATTGTATAATTGTCCAGAACTTCTCGCCAACCATAAAGTACGTCTAAAGTTTCATTCTGATCGGTAGTTTGGGTATGTATATGATAGCGATAGTCATCCTTATCGTCAGTATTGTTACTAACAGGTTCATCTTCGTAAGTACCATCTGCGTTCATTCGTTCAAATATATGGGGAACAGCATCAATACGAAATCCATCTACACCACGATCCAACCAGAAACGTAAAACATCCTGTTGATAAAGTTCTGATATGATATATAGGACTTTATTTAAAATAGTGTAAATATCTCTAAAGCTATGTTACAACAACAAACTAAAGAAATTCGACGTTGATCGTCTCCAAGAACAGGCCGTATTAGAGAGATATCAGGCAACTCTAGCAGAAAGGATAGGTCCAAGTCTAAAAATAAATAATGCAGATACAGTTAAGGGAAAATGGACAAGACTGAAGAAGATACTGACAGATGTCACCAAGGAAACTGTAGGCTACAAACGCACAGGGCCAGTGATTGGTACGACGTGGAATGTAAAGCAGCTATAGAAGCCAGAAATAGAAATAGGAAAATATACATACAGAGACCGTAGAAGAGCAAGAAATTGAAATACGAAGAAACAAGGAGAACCGCAAAAAAAAATTTGCGGGAAGATAATTCCTCAATAATTCCATCCAGAGGAAAACTTTGCCCAAAACAAAAGACGGGAAGCATACAAGGAAGTAAACTTCTTGAAGAAAGGCTTCAAACCCTCCTCGGATATATGTAGAACAAAAGAAGGCACTATAGTCACAGGTACCGAAGATGTAAAAAAAAGATGGAAGGACTTTTTTAGCGGGCTGCTGAACGAAAATGATCGCATCCGACATGTTCCAGAACACCGTCTACAACATAACGATAACACCAGAGAGACAAATGTACTCAGCCTGGAAGAAGTACAAAGTGCCATACCATCCTAAAGACACAAAAATCTCCAGGAATTGATAACATCTCAGCAGAGTTGATCAAACAAGGAGGCTTTCAGCAGCTATACATAATACATGGATTACTATGCTGCGTATGGAGGAACGAAAAAATGCCTAAAGATTGGGAGCAAAGCATTATCTGCCCAATACACAAGAAAGGAGTTAAATTCAACTGTGTAAACTATGGAGGCATATTTCTTTTAAGAACAGTATATAAAATAATGACAAATATAATTTAGGCTAGACTGGAACCTTATGCAGAAGCCACAATAATTGAATATCAAGCTGGATTCAGAAGAATAGGTGGATGAACTTTTTCCAATAAGGCAAATCCTCCGAAAATGCTGGGAGTAAAACATCGAGGTTTATCAACTTTTCATCGACTAAAAACAATCGTACGACAGCTTCGACAGGAAAAAGCGACAATGCTGGACCTAAACATCCCCCTAAAGATAGTAAAATTAACAAAAATGACAAAGGAAAATAAAAGGTGTGCAGTCAGAATACAAGGAGAATAGACGGAGTCCTTCCCAGTCAAGCAAGCAGCAGGGCGATGGGCTAGCTAGCACCCATGCTATTTAATCTCTGCCTAGAAGGAGTAATTCTCAAAGTAAACATTGATGCGGACGCAACCCTGCTTAACAAATCCAAACAGTTGGCAGGATATGCCGATGATATAAACTGCCTTGCCAGATTACTGTCATACCTTAGAGAAATATTCACAAAATTAGGAGATGGAGCCAAACATATAGGGATGCAGACAAGAACAAGATTCTAACTCAGTCAAGGGTGGACAGAAGAAGAAGAAACCGCAACACCACCTGGGGGGAATAGAACTTCGAACGGGTAAACCTATTTAACTACTTGAAGTCCACAGTCAGCAAAGACAACGATGAAACGACAGACGTACAACGAAGAATAAACGCCGCCAACAGAACATACTTCTCACTACTGCCAGTCATGAAATCCAGAGACATCTACAGAAAAACAAAAATAAGACTATAATATAAAACTACCATATGTACAGTAGCTACGTATGGATGTGAAGCATGGGTATCTCTTTATATAGTACAACGTCATCAACATCATTTCGAAAAAGTAAGATTTTATTATTCGTTAAGCCCAAAATGCCTACAAGATGGCCACTTGTTCTTCACTGCACTTGCAGTAATCTTGCTTTTTAGCATGTTCATCGATTGAAGAATACACCTCACGCTTTAAGATGGCTTTCGGTGTAAACAATCATCAAACAAACTTTCTACATAAAAATGCAACATGTTTTAAACCGTAAATATTTTTCCTAGACTTATATGTTACTACCTATCTAATTTACATATAACAAAAACAATGCCATACCTTCATAGTTTCAACAACTTTAGGATTTCTATAATTCAAGTCGGGTTGTTTTGCTAAAAATTGATGAAGATAAAATTGTTGCCTCTTATCATTCCAAGTCCACATACTTCCTCGAAAAATGCTAACCTAAAAAAATTATGTTCACGAATTAACATCGATCAACAAAAATAATTTTTTACAAATTACCCAATTACTTGGTGGCAGTCGCGTATTATTTGGCCCTGGCTTGCCGTCATGCCATACATAAAAGTCGTCATATCCATCTTGACGATTAATTGACTTTTGAAACCACTCACATTCGTCACTAGTATGATTTGGAACGAAATCAAGAATAATTTTTATTCCAATCTCTTTAGCTCTCGCAAGGAGCGCATCAAAGTCAGCAAGAGTTCCATAATCGGGTGTAATATCCTTAAAATCAGAAATGTCGTAACCAAAGTCAGCCATAGGTGATTTGAAAATTGGTGATAGCCATGTTGCATCGATTCCAATTTCTTTTAAGTATGGCAAACGACTTGCTATACCTGAAAGGAGTTTTATAATCAATAACGCAAAATATGTTTACATTCAGAAAAACTAGTACCGCACCATTAAGATCCCCGACACCATCTCCATTGCTGTCTTGAAAGGAACGCGGATAGATTTGATAGAAGGATGCTACCTCCCACCAGTCCTTTGCAGCGTCTGTAACACCAAGTAATATTGATAGAGAAATAACAAAAACTTGAATATTGGAAAACATTTTATTGACTGCAACGAAACTGTCTTAAGAGCAAATTTTTATACTCAGTTGAAGTATTTATTTATCAAAAACAATATAAAAAGTATGAACTTCTATAGTTTATATTGTCCTTCAAGATAACTTGACAGCTTAGAAAACTTTCAATTATTTACGAATGTACTCCAAGGTACTGCTCAAGACTGCTCAGTAGTTATGTAATTTGATTTTTCTGCAAAATGTGGATGTCATTGAAAATACATATGCAACGGTGACCGAAATCTAGACCAACGACAAAAGTCAAAACATTGGGTTACATAATGCTAAAATTGAGATTGAGCTCCAAGCAAAACTGTAAAGTAGTGTAGAATATTGGTTTTGAGGTCGAAAATTTTAAAAGTATGTATGTATGTAATATACAGGAAAGTGCTCCTTAGATCTGCGGTTGTTAATGGGCTCACAAAATATGAAAAGAAATTTAAACAATTTAAATAATTATTCGTTTTTTGTCTCAAGGTTCAAACGGTCGATTGGAAAACCGCAAAAGCAGAGAAATGGCGTTTCGTACAGCAGCAGACTAACAACCGTCCTATGTAACAAGTTCACCTGTTTTAAAACTCAAGAGAATACTACAAATAGATGAATTTAGTGGGAAAGAGTATAAAGACGAAACATGAACGTCATGAAATATCAGCACGCTACGAGGAGAAGAATCCACACTTGCAGACTCTCATGGTCGTAAACCCACTCAAGAAATCACCGGAACTTACCCATTTCGGGCCATATCAACTATTGCTTTAGCTTATCTTTTCATCAAGGATTTTTTTTTACACTAGAGGCTCAGGAAAATCCCGGCAATATATTTTCTTTGCAATGTCGCACAGCAGCTCTAGTCGGGAAGGAAGGAACTGCCACAACCTAGACGCGATACTTTGGCCCCTGTGCTGAAAGTCGTTTTTTCTGTCATATGAAGTGAAGCTAATAGAGCGGTGTGCTTATAGTCGATTCTTGTCCTGTAAAATCTGCTGACATAAACGACAGCTTATTTGGTGTGCTGCCAGTCGTTTTTATTGTAGTGTTGTTGTCACTTTTGGTCGGACTTGTTTTGCGTTAGTGACAGAGTAGGAAAATTTGAAAGAAAATACATATTTGTTATTTTGGATTGTTTAATTTTAAGTTTTGATAATTTCAAAATAAAAATTACAAATAGAAAAAAATACCAAGCTTAAGTTCGAATTTTAGAAAACCTGATAACTTTCATAAAAGTAACATAATCACATCAAATTTTAAGTTCTTCGGGTTTGCTATCTTCATCTTCCGAACTACTAAACCACATCTCAGCAACATCTTAACATCTTTGTTTATAATTTATTAAAATTTTCGCAAAACTTAAACTCAAAAATGTTTATTCTTCTTGTCCTGATGGCGCACAGATTCTAATTAACACGGTGGCTAGAAGCACTTCCCTTGGTGTTGCAGACTCGTGGACGTAAAAGGACTTAGCATCTTCTAAGGCCGATGATGTGGTTGCAGGATCCTCAGTGACCTCTGACGACATGAACGCCTTTCCTTTACTTACAGCAAAATTCGCGATAACCGTGTCGCTATGGAGCAAAGTGTGATGACGGTGGTTACAGCGTAAACAGTTGTGTACACTAGGGCATGACCTAGCCTTGTGCCCAAAACCTAAACAATTTGAACACAAACCTCTTTTTTGTACTACGTCCCTTTTGCCTTCAAAATTTAAGTTTAAAAATTGTTCGCACGACCTTATAGTATGATTGCCTGAACAAAGTGCACACTTGATGTCAGAAGTGATATGATGAATGTGTCTTGTGGTGTTAAGTTGCCGCGGGGTTCCCGTCGACCTAATGCTTCTAGGGCTCTAAAATGCCCCTCTAAGAAACTGCGTAAATCTTCGTAGGTTGGAAATTCGATTTTGCTACCGATATTTTGTTCCCAAAGACGTTTCGTTTCGTTCGGCAATCGTTCACTTACAAGGAACGAAATCACCATATCCCACTTGTCCACTTCAATATTTAAATTCCGTAGGGCTTGCAAACATTCGTTGGTGGTGTCCAATAGCTTGCGGATGCTTGACGCCGAATCATTGCTGCATACCGGTTGTGACAATAATGTTTTGAGTTGCGACTTAATCAAAAGGCGTTTGTTGTTATACCGATCATTCAATGTTTTCCAAGCGGGTATATAGTAGACCTCGGTAATATTGAAGTGCCTAAGGAGCTGCTCAGCTTCACCATGCAATGTCGATTTCAAATAATGGAGCTTTTGCACGTTGGAAATCCTCTGGTTTTCGTGAATTAGGATAACGAATAAATCGCGGAACGACATCCATTCATTGTAACTTCCGCTAAATTTAGGCAAGTTGACTCTTGGGAGTTTCACTTCTTCGTGTTCACTATGCGCGATTTTTTCCGCTGGACTCACTTTCGTCGAAATTGGTTCAGGGTACATTTCTTCCATTTCTTCTTCTATTTCGGACTTTCCGAGCAAAAAACATTCCTGCGCTTCATCGTATACATCCTCTTCAAAATATTTCGTGACTTCCTTCGGTAATTCTTCGGTGGATTCCCTTAATACTATAATTTTGCGATGGGTTTTCCGAAACTCCATCCAGTAATCGGCAAGCGTCTGTAACCGATTATTCAAATATGCCTTGCTTTTCCTTGATTTTGAATCCTTTTTGTAATTTATAATTTGTTTTTTTATTTTGTCGAACGTGGCTTCTTGCTCGCCAATTAGCACTTCTATTTGCTTTACGCTCATGCTTGCGTACACTTCTATAAATGCACAAATAAAAAATGGAGTACTCACCGAAATAATGAATTCGTAGTGATCCTCTCCGGTGATTCCTTGTTGTTTCACGTGGTCGATATGGGCTGGGAAATATCCTTGCACTATCGCAATAGTTTTGTCCCTTCTAGGAGAAGCACTAATTTAAGCTTTGATCACTAATTGTCCACGTTTTAAAAGTTATCAATATATAAACCGCTACCGTTCTTTGTCCACCACTTTGTAAATTAACCGGCACTTTGTTTTCAAAACTTTCTTAATTCTCTGGCGGCACGAATATCTCACAAATTAAAACAATATCCGGCTCGAAGGACCAAAAAATATGTTCATCAAATTCAAATAGATGCGTTCAAATTCACAAAAAGTTCAAGAAATATTCGTGCAACTCAAGTTAATTTCGCGTAAATCGCAGTATTAAAACCTCACGTACACCATAAACATTAATTTTATTAAAAATGAAAATTCAACTTTATTAGTACATTTATTCGGCTTCAAACAATTACTACTAAATTCTAATTGGATTATTTGCGGTATTCGCTACAATTTCGTCGCGATCAAATTCAAAAATTGCAAATTCAAAAATCAAAATTCAAAATTCACAAGAAAAAGCTGTTGCTTACTTATATAGCAAATGCCTACGTGACTACAGCACTTTGACCGCAATTTTCACAAATCAGTTATTACCGCTGCATCGGTTTTCTTGTTTACTCCACCCACATCTTTCCCGTTTTCATATTAATTTCGAGTTCGAATTGTTTCCATTTCAAATGTCAAATTGTTTCCATTTCAAATGTCAAATTTTGTCCATTTCAAATGTCAAATTGTGATGTGGGTGCAGTAGACAAATATTGTTTGTTTAGTGATTTGTTGTGATTGTTTTACAAAGGTGAGTGACTTAAATATAATTATTTGTTAAAATATAGTAGTCTCATCATCATCATTGTGCTCCTTTAATCCCTCATGGGACATAGGGCGGAAACAGTTGCCCTCCAGCGGACTCTGTTTTGCGCGACAGCTCTCAGCTCCGACCAGGATCTCCCAGTTGTTGCGGCTTCTGCTAATAGGGTTCTCCTCCATGTTGTCCTAGGTCTTCCGACTCGACGGGATCCTTGCGGATTCCAGTCGAGGGCCTGTTTGGCTAGATTTTCATTTTCGCGTCGCAAGGTGTGGCCAACCCAATTCCATTTCCTTCGTCTGATTTGGTCGTCTATCCTTTCTTGGCCGGCACGGCGCCATAGTTCTTCGTTTGAAATTCTTTCCTGCCAGCGGATTTTTAGGATACGACGCAAGCATCTGTTGACGAAGACTTGTAGGCGCCCTGTGATGAATTGGGTGACTTTCCATGTTTCGCAACCGTTCAAAAGTACTGCCTTCACGTTGGAGCTCACCTCGAAGCTGTCGGATAATTTTCCATTATGGAGAACTCTGCATTTGGAATTGTTATATAGGGCTTTTATTAATTCTATTATTTTATCAGGCAGTCCACGTCGCCGTAGTACCTGCCATATAAAGCTCCTATTGACCGAGTCGAACGCTTTCTCATAATCTACGGAAGCACGGTAAAGGGTGGATCGGAATTCAGTAGACTGCTCCACTATTATTCGTAAGGTGTTGATATGATCAATACATGAGCGGCCCTTCCTGAATCCGGCCTGCTGCCTCCTAAGCGTTCGGTCTACTGCCTCACTTATCCTAGATAGTAATATATGGGACAAAATTTTGCCCACTGTAGATAGTAAACAGATGCCTCTCCAACTGTCGCATATTGTTAGGTCCCCCTTTTTTGGTATTTTGACTATGATACCTTCCGTCCAATCCTCCGGAAAGGTACAGGTGTTCCATGCTATTTCCAGGATTGGCTGAAGCGCATCTGCTATGAGGCTTGAATCGGCTTTCAACAATTCTGGCGGGATGCCATCTTTCCCAGCTGCTTTACCATTGGCCATCGCATGAATTGCGGTTACTATTTCCGTCTTGGATGGGGCTCGGGTGGTGATTCTTATAGGCTGTGCATTGTTGCTGGTTTCCTGAGGTTCCTGTGTAAATGAACCATTCAGGGCGGCGAAGAAGTAATCTCTCCATCTTTGGAGCTGCTCCTCGTCGCTGAACAGCAGCCTTCCATCCGCACTCTTAACGGCATGCTTTTTAGTAGAGTGCTTTCCCGTGAGCTGTTTAGTAATTTGGTACAGCACCTTACTGTTGCCTGTGTTTGCCGCGTTTTCCGCTTTTTCTGCGAGCTCATTTATCTGCTGCCTTTTATCACGCCGGACACTTCTCTTTACCTCCCGGTGTAATTGGGAGTACTCCCGTTCCAGTTGGTAACGTCTTTCGGGGTCGCTTGTAGAGTTTACGTTATTTTTTAGGGCTCTCCTGCGTTCTATTTTTTGCCAGGTTGTGTCCGAGATCCAGTGTTGCTGGTTTCTTGGGACATAACCGATGCTCATTTCCGCAGCCGTCAATATTGCGCCCTTTGTCCTACTCCACAGCTCTTCAATATTTGTGTCGTCAGAAACGTTGTGCTGGTTTAATATTTGTTGTAGGTTTCCAGAAAATTTCCGCTTTTTACCGCTCTCCCGCAGAAGGTCTACGTTGAACCGTCTACGGTTTATAGCATCGCGTTGTACGTTTCTGATTGCGGCGATTTTAAGGCGAATAGTTGCTACTACCAAATGGTGGTCGCTTCCAGTGTCTGCTCCCCTGAAACTCCTGACATCCTCAAGGATAGTTCTCCATCTGCGGCTGACGGCCACGTGATCTATCTGATTTCTCGTTCTACCATCGGGCGATACCCAGGTCTCTTTGTGTATCTTTTTGTGACAAATGTAAGTTCCACCTACCATGAGTTGTTGGGAGCTACAGAAGTCAACGAAAAGCTCACCATTGCTATTGGTAACTTGGCTTAGGCCTTGATTTCCAATTGTGTGTTCAAGGCCGGTGTTGTCGCGGCCGATCTGTACGTTTAAGTCACCCATTAAAACAATGATGTCTCCCCTTGGAATAGCGCGAAAAACCTCATTCAGCCGCAAATAGAACTCGTCTTTGATGTCATCTTCAGCGTCTTCAGTTGGAGCATAGCATTGGACTACCGTAGTACTTCTTAGTCTGGTACGCAGGCGCACGGTAATAATCCTCTCAGAAACTGGTGACCAGCTAATGAGGCTGGACCTGGCTTCTTTGGTGAGTATTACACCAACGCCACTCCTACGGCTTTCAGTTTCGTTTCTCCCAGAATACAAAAAGGACTCACCATTTGGGCAGATATGTTCCCCCGCATCGGGCCATCTGGTCTCGCTAAGTCCCATGATCTTGATTTTATATCGATTCATCTCGTTGAGGACTTCATCCAGCCGTCCCTCAGCCAGCAGTGTTCTCACATTCCATGATCCGATTCGTGTCCTTGTTCGAAAAGCAAAGGTCGTCGTCGTGTTGTCCATCCGGTTCCGAGGCATTGTTTGCCGATTCGTAGCAATGTTGTTTTTTATGGGAGTGGGTTGCTAACCCTCAGCCCAACCGACTTAAAACTCTGTTTTGTGGCGCAGAGAGCTCGCCATTCGCCTGTTTCCCGTTAGCTCCTTCCGAAGAAGTACCCCAGGGGGCACCGCGGGGAGGTGGGATTAGGACTTGCTAACAGGTCTGCTAGGTGTTCGTCTGCAGTGACTTTTCTCGGGTTTTGGCAGAGGTGGCAAATCGGGTACCACCACTTTCCGAGGTCTTTGTTAGCCGTTTGCCCCCCCAAAGTCTATTATATGTTTATTGTTTTCGAAACTAATTTTTAATACTAATTCATATTATTTCTTGAGTGAACCTAACCTAAAATCTTATATGTTAACATTTTATACATTACTTAATAACTAAATTGGTTTTCTGTATTTTAGCTGCTGTTGGTGCCCATTGTTTGGTTTGAGAAGGACGTGTCTTCAGGAAACCTCGCAGGGAAGTATTTGGTATTTATAGGTTCACTGATGGCGATTGTGTTCTTATGAACTTTTTAGGTGGATGTCCAACAAAACTAAAAATGTTTATTCCTCAAAAGACAAAAAATTAGCACATACACAGTCAGAGACCCCTGTGCAGACAGTCGTTATTTTACTGAAACCACAATTTCTTCAATTTAAAAAACTTGATACGCTACCCGACTCTCAGCACACCAACTAAAAAACGAGACGACAACGACATATACATGCGACTGTCATATGAGTCGACTTTTAGCACAGGGGCCTTTTATTTCACCGAATCCCAACCATTACTATCCGACTCTGACATCGGGGCATCGAGAAACAACTCGCTGGAGATTTATGCGTCCTGAAACGAGTTGAATCTCATCAATCAACCAATCACATGCGCTTTGGTGGAGCGGGGAAGGTCTAAGGAAGGCTATTACAGGAGGCAAGAAGAAAGAAGAAAAGTCATGTAGGTGGGAAAGTTCGAAAGGTGAAGGACCGTGCCGCTGCCGGGATTCGAACCCGGGACCTCTCAGATGGTAGCCAGGCCTTCCTCCCTAGGCTACCGAAGCTACATGATTCGGCGTCAAAGAATATGCTCCGTGATTTGTTAATAAAATATATTATACATGGTGTATTGATGAAATTACCTGTGGCTGCGGATAGGTTTTAGATAGATGAGCATAACATCGAATCGGGGATCGTAACGGTTTAGCTACTAGGGCGTTTTGATTTTCTTTTTGGTAAAGGTTTACAATAAAATGGCTTAAAACTTCAAAAGTATAAAAAACTGTTGATTAATTAGGTATTTTTAAAGGAAACGGTGGTTCACTTTGATATTTTAGTGAAAAAGAAAAGAAACTCTTGGCTTTGACGACTCATACATCTCGAAGTTGGTGGCGGAGAACCTTGACTTTTAAAGTTTTACAGGGGTTATTCATGAAAATATCTCATGAGGTTAAAAAATACTGGGTCATATGTAGAACACTACCAAAAAAATTCAAAATGCCCTAGCAGCTAAACCGTTACAGTTTTAGTGGGAAATTTTGTTATTTCCTTCTTTCTTCTTTGATCGCTGATGTTGGTGCCGCTGCCGGATACGCTCATGTTGGTGAAGCTGGGTGTCGAACTCTTTTCACGATTCGTTTCCATTCTTGCCGGTTTTTGGCGTCGTCTCGAGCCTTGGTAAATGATAATCGTCGATTCTTTAAGTCACAATCGATATTCTTTAGGTGCCGATTCCTGCATTCTCCACTCTGCGGACGGTCTTGCCAAGTTTACGTGGCAAGCGGTTATCATCCATTCGGCGAACATAACCAAACCAGCGTAGTCGACGTTTTTGCAATTCTTCTTCAATTAGCTGTTCGGTTCTTTGTCTAGATGTCTCTTTTTGAAGGCGATCACGGAGCGAGACACCGAAATCTGCCTCAAGCTTGTTCTTTCCGGCTCGTTTGCTATCGATGTTTCTGTAGCCTATATTGTATGATTTTCGTAAACACTTTGCCGACGATCAAAAAGGGCCTAATACCGCGATTATTCTTGCCTCGCTTTTTCCCACGCCGACAGGACACGATCCGAATGCTATATGTGTGTTACGAGGACATTAAGTCTTTGTGATAAGACATCACCTTCGGCTTTGATTATCTCGGCGGTTACTTGGTCTATTCTCGGCGCTTTTCAATTTTCAGGGATTTTATTGCCGTCTTCACCTCGATAATGATTCGTTGGTTGTTCGATAATCGGCGATTCGGGTGCCGGATCGTGGTTGTACAGCTGGTGGAAGAATTCTCTCCACCGCTGCAGGCGCCCATGTGGAGAGATCACAAAAGCCCCATCCGATTTTATGATGTTGTCGTTTGTTAATGTTGTTTTGCCACGGAAGGGTTGTCGATCTGTTTGTAATAGCAACTTTTGAACCTTTTTATTGATAATCCTAGATAATACCTAGATAATTGTTGTCGGTGTTTCAGTGGATGGCGGAAAATGCTGTTGCCAACGATCAAGTTGTTTGACGCTGCGAATGACAGCAGACGTAAGCCGTTGTCGTAAATTATTCGGTATCCGATCTTGACCATCGTTCCTTCCCATCCGTCACCGGTCTTTATTCACGAATGTTCCTAATTTAGGTTACCACGGAGCCAAGAAGAACTATAAGATCATAGGTTTTCTATATGGTTTTTAAAATTGTTCTTTTAGTACTTCCTCTATGTTCGATAAAATAACTTAAAATTTCTGACCCACTCTTTATATAGTATTCCATTATTTTATGAAATTAACGTAGATTGGCATCAGTAATCAGTTATAATAAACACTTTATAGTAAGTTTGATATGAAATTGCGGAAAAACAAATAATGTCACACAAAACTTGATATCATCAAACTGAAAAATAAAATTAGCAGTAATTTCGTAATAGCTTTACTTTAAAGTGCTGATATGAATTTTTATAAAACGTTTGACAAATAAATCACTGGATACAAATTTATATAGAAAAGCACTGGTCATAGCGACTTCAATTTTGGGAATCCTAAAAACCAAAAAGATATTATCAAATTTGTTATCAGTTAAGTTTAACGCACGTTTTCTAATTGAAAATACTTTATTAGAGTATTTGTATTTTTAAAAAAATTGACATATTTTAAAATTATTAATTGAGTTTTACTGTTGAGGCACAAGTGGTCCACCCCTGCGGAGCTTGTGACGTACATTTACCGAGGAATTGTTACATACTTGATAGGAATTTGGCAAGATAAGAATAAACAATCGGATGGCTACTGACATATAAGAAAAATGTTAATTACTTTTTCGTTCGACAGACTAATGAATGAATAATGAATTTTGTGCTCCCAAACAATTACCTCTGTTAACTTTTCGTTGGCAATGGTAGCGTTTAGTAAAATTCATCTTGGCCTTGCAGTCTTGGTGTAGGTCTTGCGTGCAAGCCCAAGACTTGCACAACTTCTCCACAAAAGGGTTCTGGGCAAGCTTACCGAATTTACTTCGATCGCAGTATTTGTGCTACTCACGAGCCCTCTATACTCCCATACTCCTCACAGCGGTATTTTACTCCTTTTAGTAAATTTTTTTTAATATTTCAAAACTTGTCAAAAAAAGATCCATCTTTAGACTGCAAATCCTTTTTTGTACCTTAGCTTTTGGTTCGGGTGAGTTTTGTGGTGTGTTATATCACTACTTAAGTTCAATTTCAATTCGATTATTATTGCCAATATCAACTAAGCGGGGGAAAAAAAGCTTCCATTCACATACAGGCCGTGGTCTGAAGTTTTCTTGCCTTGA
Source organism: Thereva unica (assembly GCA_949987705.1). Classification (NCBI taxonomy): domain Eukaryota; kingdom Metazoa; phylum Arthropoda; class Insecta; order Diptera; family Therevidae; genus Thereva; species Thereva unica. The sequence continues at coordinate 53,145,207 of OX465281.1, read as the reverse complement.
GGCAAATTATAACCACGTACTCACCAGCCGTTAACTGTATGGGACCTGAAGTTTAGTTTTGTTTTGACTGCGTGTCGGCACGGCCAAATTGATCGAATTTGGATACAAACTGCTGCCCCATCCGCCCCGTTTGGCCCCGTGCGACTTCTTTTTGTTTCCAAACTTAAAAAAGTCACTCGCCGGGCAGAAATTTGAGTCGAATAAGGAGGTTATCTTCGCCTATAAAGGAAAGGTGGAGAGAGTATTTTCAGAACCTATTGAACCAGCTAAAGGAAGAAGGGCCCCAACTATTACGAACCTTACACGAACTCATATGCACCATCTGGGAGGAAGAAGTTATACCAGAGGACTAGAAGAAAGTGATTATATGTCGAATATATAAGAAAGGAGATAAATTAACCTGTAAAAACTACAGAAGCATTTCACTCCTCAGTACCAGCTACAAAACCTTCACAATCCTTGTGAAACAACAACTGAAACCTATAGCTATATGATCTATGCTTTTCAACCTGGCCCTAGAATGGGTGATAAGGAAAACGTCAGTCCAGAGAAGTGCATCAATAGCTAGACCGTCGGTATAATTACTTGGATAAGCTGATGACATGAATATCGCGAGAAGATTCTTTTTGGCGACAAAAAAAGCTTATGTCGAATTAAAAGAGGCGCAAAGGACATAAGCCTGAATATAAAAGAAGAAAAAAGGAAAGAGATGCAACAATCCAGAGCAGGAAGAAATATAACCATCGACGAGCATAACCTAGAAGTAGTCGATAAAACAGTCTACCTTGGGTCTACAATCACAAAAAGAAACGAAGAAATAACCAGGCGAATACTACTGGCTAATAGAGCCTTTTATGCCCAAAAACAAATCTTGCACTCAAGATTTGTGCACAGGAAAACGAAACTCTCACTCAACAAAACAGTAATACGACCACTACTATGTTATGGTAGCGAGACTGGGACTATGACCCAGGCCATAGAGGAACAAGTCAGCAGGTTTGAGAGAAAAGTTCTCAGATGCATAATAGGTCCAACCAGAGAGGATGGAATATTGTGAAGAAGATACAACAACGAGTTGTATGAAATTTTTGACGACCCACAACTCTCAACTTTAATAAAAATTAACAGACTAAGACTAGCCGGCCACGTAATCAGGATGGAGGACAATCTTATCGCAAAAGGGCTTATGGAATCAGAAATTTTGGGAAGTAGGTCAGTAGGTAGACCCAAAGTCTAGTAATAACAAGTCTTTCATCTTCATACAAAATTTTCACCCGGTTGGTTGTGTGCGTGCATATATGTATGAATATTACTGCTGAGCAAAACTCAACGCATACTTCGTGAACTCGGCGAGACAAAGCCAGATTCTCTCTTTACGATAAAGTATGAAGAACAGAAAAGGAAAGAAAATTGAATCAGTTTTTTTATTTCATAAATCAAAACAAACGAGCAAATATGCACCAATACATCAACATTGTCCCTATAGAAACTCATAAAATTTTCTGTTGTTTAGTTGTATGCTAGCGCTTATAAAAATATTGCATTCTCTCTCTGATAGCCTGACATCGTCATTTGAAGAACTTATGCATATAGCTGTTCGTCTTTCACTCATTAACCATATGAAGATGAAAGACTTGTTAATTTCTAGACTTTGGGTAGACCCAGGAGGAGATGGATAGACTCTGTGATGGCTGACGCAGAGGCAATTCTCAACACTCGGAACTGGAGATTTGCTGCAAGGGACCGTCAAACTTGGAGAAATGCCCTAAAAGAGGTCAAGGGTCAATTTGGGCTGTATCGCCATTGGATGGAGAGAACAGTTGCGAGATGCCAGGATCGGATGCCGGTTGTAGAGCCGTTAAAGAAGAAGAAGAATAAATAACCATATGAACTTAGAAAATGACATTTATTTTGAAATCACAGACGGATACTCCAATTATATTTATATATACATATTTTACAATCACGCCTCGCCTCATTTTAAATTGAATATTTTAGTGCGCCAAAAGAAGTAACAGAAGGGAAATCCACCACTACATATTTACAGTCCACCCTCATTTCAAGTTGCATTTTACTGCCTCAAAAAAGTAAGAAAGAAGAAATCGATACCTCTCCACCATGTATTTATCACTATATACGCTCAGATATCATTAGGACGTTAGTACAATTTACCATCGTGTAAGGGGCAAATGTACTGCCTCGTCTAAGTCCGGATCAACTCTAGATGACGCTGACAAAAATCTAAACGAAGGGGGATATACAATAGCAGTGTCTTCTGAAGTGGGAGACTACTATCCCTGACAATTATTACTAGTTTAAAAAATTTGTAACTTTATTATTTAGGGTAATGCTCATCTTAAAACTTCTAATAGATACATTTTTTTACTATTTCCTTCAAAAGATATCAGTTCTTATATACTTGAACCTGACAAAAATTCTTCAATGTAATCAGAATTCGTATCTAGAGGGCGGTCAACATGTTAAAAGTATAATCATGAAATGACATCTGCGGTATTCTTTATGCCCTACAGTAAATATTTAATCGTGGTAAATAATACACCATGATAAAATTATCAATCATGAACCGTACACATGAGTGGTTGGTGCTCGAAATAATGTGAAATAAAAACAGAATTGTGATTTGATTTTATTACACCATATTGATTGCGTCTGATAAAACAAATATCTAATCGGATTTATCATACAGGTAGTTATCACACCAGCTTGATAATGTGTTCGTATGTTATGTCACCGCATGAAACGCTCCACCCGAGCCACGTTCTTGACACGCCTGACAAAATGCTTAATTGGTAATAAAATAATAACCCTATCGTAAATATGTAGTACGCGGTTTATGGTAATCAATTATCCAATGTATTTACTTTAATCAAATTAATTGGAGGGCAGATCAGGCAATTTGGGGGAAAAATATGGCTCTGACGGTAATCAGGATAAATTTTTCGAGTTTTTCTTTAATTCTTATCAAAATACTGAATCGAGAGCTATGATTAGACAGACATGGAGATTTCTGAAAATACCCAAATTTTGCATTGCGAATATACCACCTTTTTCTTGAACTAGTATGTGGCACAAAAATGCTCAAGAGGGTTTTGAGTTTCGTTGTAAACTATTTTGAAAATGAATAAATGTCAAAATTATTGAAGATACAATTTGATGAGTTTGATAGGTCGATAACTTTAAATGACATTATCTTAGCAATCTGAAATTAATTTTTAAAGCAAAACAAAAACTTGTCCATTGGCATTCTTCCGGGCGAAGAGTTTTGATCAGTTATAAATACGACATTCCAGACTATGAGTCTAGTTTGGAATATTGAATTCCACAGATGCGATAAACATCAAGAGAAAATCAAGTAAGAAGCATTATTATCGTAATTATTTATCTACTATTAAAATTTTTTTAAATCTCGTTATCTATTACGCTAATTAATAATGAATGGCACTTAAACTAGTTGGATGATATTTGTTTACACAACGCGGCGGCGTCTCAGGGCCGAAATAATTGCGGCACGTGCATGTTATACTATGTACATGTTATTCCCCCTATTCTGCAGATGACTGGGTTCATGATATTCAAAAACGAACTACATACAGTAGTCCATTCAAAACGCGCGTTAAGGTGTTCCAAAATAACACCGTTAAGAAAATCGAACCCTAAACGTTTTTGGGGTCGCTGATCACGAAAATCGAGGTGCCACGGCCCTAAAACATGGGTGTCACCCTTAAAAATGCAAAAAACGCCCCTTTTTAGGGGGTTTTTGCGATTATTTCAATAATAATGAAAACGAATGCGATGAAATGCACTTTTTTTAATATTTATTTGCGAAGGTGGTTGATTTGTGCTGAATTAAGGCGAACTTTATGATAAGGGGTAGTCCTAAAGGGTTGAAACTACCCCTAAATCGGCCAAAAATAGAAAAAGTTGTAATTTGTTTTTTTTTTTTTTTTTCAAGTTTATGCTTCAAATTCGATTGTGGGTGTACTTTCAAGCAAGAATAAATTATTTTCAACCCTTAAGGGGTTAAAACTACCCCTACTATATAGTCCATTCAAAACGAGGGGGGGGTGTTCCAAAATAACACCGTTAAGAAAATCGAACTCTAAACGTTTTTGGGGTCGCTGATTACGAAAATCGAGAACCCGCGGTTCTAAAACATGGGCGTCACCCCTAAAAATGAAAAACACCCCTTTTTAGGGGGTTTTCGCAATATCTTAATTTTATTACTTTGCCTCCGTTTTTACCTGCCTAAATGTCATTGTAAAAACGGACCACCCCATTATTCAGAAGTACCTCAAATAAATTAGGGTGCATATTTCCCAATTATTGTGTGATTGTCGTTTTTACAAAAATGCAGAGTTTATTTAAAGATTCCACGAAATGAAATATTTCTCAATATATTTTTTATTTTTTTTTCTCTTTAGGGGTGGTTTAACCTCTGTGCAAAGGGGTTTATAGTGAAATTTTCCAAATGTTTTAATGATTAAAAATGGAAAATGAAATTAAAATGCAAAACAATAAATTTTAATTTGTTTCCATTCAAATTTTAATGTAGGGGTAGTTTTACCCCCTTAAGGGTTGAAGATAATTTATTTTTGCTTGAAAGTTCACCCACAATCGAATTTGAAGCATAAACTTGAAAAAAAAATTTACAACTTTTTCTATTTTTGGGCGATTTAGGGGTAGTTTCAACCCTTTAGGACGACCCCTTATCATAAAGTGGTTCGCCTTAATTTAGCACAAATCAACCACCTTCGCAAATAAATATTAAAAAAAGTGCATTTCATCGCATTCGTTTTCATTATTATTGAAATAATCGCGAAAACCCCTAAAAAGGGGTGTTTTTTGCATTTTTAGGGGTGACTCCCATGTTTTAGGACCGCGGGACCTCGATTTTCGTGATCAGCGACCCCAAAAACCTTTAGGGTTCGATTTTCTTAACGGTGTTATTTTGGAACACCCCCCCCCCCCCCCGCGTTTTGAATGGACTATTTGTGTACTTGTAATATGCTCTATAATTTTGGCCGGTTTACAGAAAAAGTTTGAGCTTGAAGTGAAGGGAGTTTTTTTGTTAGTTTGCAAAAAATTGTCTTTCTTTAAAAATAACTCAAAAGCTATGAAAGATACGCAAAATTTGGTAAAGTGAAAAAAAATGTAGGATCTTTTCTCAAACTTTTGGTTTTTTTACCTTTTCTATACGATAAAAATTGAGTAAGATATGGTCGTTTCAAATTTGATTTGTTCGCAAATAGTAACGTTTTCAATCTGTTTGAGCTTCAACCTTTTAAAATATAAGAGCTTCATAAAAAATGTATTTCCATCACCTTATATCTCTTGAAAAAACCTACAAAATGGTTTTCTAATACCAATTTTTACAGTTATCAAAACACGTGTATTTTAGAAGATTTTTTCATCTTTTCAGACATTGTGAGAAACACACGCATGCGCACACACAAAAATGATTTTGTGCAGCTGCAAAAAGGGTTGTGATTCAACCTGCGTTTGGCGTAGTGGTGAGCAAAAATGGTCTTGTTCTTGCAGTCTTGTCTTGTTCTTGCACATTTTGCAAGACCAACAACAAGAACAAGACTTAGTTATGCTTGCAAGAACAAGAACAAGCAGACTGAACAAGAACCAGACTATATTAATCTTCTCTTGTTCTTGCGTTTGCTAATCACTAGTTTGGCTAAGAGTAGGACTCTTCTGCAATTCCAATTAGCACTGCCAATTAAAAAAAAAATTTTGATATTTCCGATAGTCACCGTGACAACAGTACCGCGTCTACCAGCTCCAGGCAACGAATTGTCATGTCAAGGCTGTCTTGAGCTGAACTGTTAGGCCAATTCGTTTGGTGAGAAAGCTGCGTATTCAATACATACCGATTTGTTTGGCAACTGCGTTGAACAGTCGAATTACCTACCTTGAAAGCAGCTCAAATTGAGGCGCGAGTACCATCATTCACGAGTTACGTTCAGCCCTCTCTTTAAAGTTATGGTATGTCTGTGCAGGTGCCAAACCAAACAAAATGCGAAGTAACAGTTATTGGATTAAGGGCTATCTCTTTAACCCTAGCTTATTGGTCGGTCGCTAAGGAGCGAGGCAAGTACATAATTAGATTTTATTAGTTCATCCATCCAAGTATGATCCTTATATTATAATTAATACACTATCCGACTTACTAAAATCAATGAGATGTATCCCTTGGTACTACATAGGGAACCTATTCAATCGAAAAGCCATCGCTTTTACAGCTTCGATACAAGACAGACTGTGCAGTACCGCAGGATCGCAAAAATTAAAACAATTTTGAATTAAGGCAAAAACATATCTACATATGTTCTTGCAGACAACAAATTATTTTTATTTAAGACCTAATTTTGCTAATTTTTTTTTTCTTTTTTTTGTGATACGATGAAGCTTAGTAGTCACCCTTTGTACTACTAGTCCGTCATGTCGTTCGAGTCATGGTGCAATGTATATTAGTAAGCTTGATCTCAAGTATAGAATAGACAGGATAGGTTGGGGGACTGGATGGCGCATGAGTATATGTCGATGAACCTTGCATTTGAACTCTGAGATGTTATATGAGCTCGGAAACACCGACTGCGGAAGACAGTTCCACAGTCGAGTTGTTCTATTTATAAACCAACTACTAAATCGTAATGTACGCGAAGAGGAGGGCTGTAGTGTGTGGAGGTGAGCCGAATTGGCTAGTCTTATGTTGCGGGAAAAAAGTTGCCTTGTAGGCAGGAGGTTCTTCATTTCAGTGGAGCAGTCACTGTAATAATAGCGATAAAACTTGCTGAGTGCAGCTACATTCCTACGGTGGCTTAAAGGGTCGATGGAGGAGCAAAGAGTGCTATCGCCAATGAGTTTGATGGCGGCGTTTTGCACCTTGTCCCGCCAAGCCAAGGTGGTTTTAGGAGCGCCCGCCCAGATATACGAGTTGTATTCAAGGTGGGGTCGAATTGAGAGCAGATCGTTAATGAATATTAGAAAGAGAGCAGGTGAGACGATCGATTCTTGGGGAACGCCGGCCGAGATGGAGTGTGGGTTGGATTCAACGCCATCCAATACTACCTTGATTGAACGGCCAGAAAGAAAGCTCTCAATCCAGTTCATAAGAACTAAGTCGATACCAATAGCTTGGAGTTTAGACAGCAGAGCGGGATGCCATACTCTGTCAAAAGCTTTGGAAATATCTAGAGCAATCAGACCGTACTCACCGGAACTATGGATTCTTCGGTGTAGATGCTCGGTCAAACACACAAGAAGGTCACCAGTTGATCTTTTCGGTCTAAAGACGTACTGCCTGTCGTGTATGATTTAGTTGGATTCTAAATATTGCATCAGCTTTCTGTTACTTATTGTCTCCATAATTTTGGAGAGAACAGAAGTTATTGCTATTGTAGTTTAAAGAGTCGCTGGCTTCACCTTTTTTGGGAATGGGCTGAACATTAGCTAGTTTCCAAGAGTTAGGATAAACTCCGGAGAAGTAAGACAAGGCAAAAAGTTTGCGCAGGGCTTTAGTCAAAGGTGAGGCACACTTTTTGAATACCGTAGGGGGAATATTATCGGGGCCAGTGGATTTGTTGACGTCAAGCTCTTACACCTCACGTGTCCTGAAGAAAATCCCGCCCATTGAATGGGCGATGCGATCGAGGACCGGTGGTGACATATCAGATGCTTTTTGTACCTGTGTCTTACCTCGAACAGTAAATAAAATTATTTTTTTGATTAATGATTTGGCTGCGTAATGCACAAGCACGAGGTTACCTACAACCACGGTATAATATGTAATTATATTTATCTGACATCCCAATCTAATGTCTAATCAACAAATTGATTGTTGGTAGCTTTGATTCGAACACATGTCTTATCGGAAAATTAAAAATCACATGCCTATCACGCACGTATCACGACAATTGTGATACCACATAATTGATTAACAATATTATATCTTCAGATACCAGCAATAAAATGTGAAATTATTTAATTGTAATTTCGATTACGCAAATACTAGTTCAGAAAGCTGGGATTTTTGCTAGGCTAAAATTTTTTCATTGATATTCATAACAAAAATATTCAGTATTTTAGTAATGTTTAGAAAAATGTTAAATAGTAGCAGATGTGCTTAAACAGTATTGTAGTAAATTTAAAAATAGCATAGCCTAGTTCTATCAGATTTACTCAATATGGCGCAGGGGGGGGACTGGAAAGTTTGAAATATTTTCTAAAGAAATTGCCTGTAAGAGAGATTGTTCTTGGATAAACAATTCCCGAATATAAATTCCGTGGGTTAGGGCAGACGTTTTCGATATCGCTTTAATAATAACGCAAAATTCATATTAGGATCGAGTTTTGAAATTTAAGGCTTCGTGATACCTTAATAATATTTAATTTATACACTTATTCAGATTTTCAAATCATAAATTGTTTTTGTTGAAATTAAAAATGATACCATTATTTTTGGTTGATGCACAGGAATAGAGAGGATAGTAATTTATTTCATTAATTTTTAATTGAGTATAACAAGAATATCTTCTATTGTAGTCGAGGAAATAAAGCACTGATCTTTTGATTTTTTGAGCAGTAAGACGGATTTTAATGCGGTTTTTGCGTTCGATTCGTAAGAGCGTCTACAAACTTTGTGACCGGTAGTGGTTAATTCATTTTGAAAAATGCATTTTTGCAATAAAAATATGCAGTTTAGAAGTGCATCTTAAAGAAATATTAAATGTACAACTCGGTAAATATTGATGAAAATGTGTCGAGTTTGGCTACTCGGGGGTTTTTGGGGTCGCTGCAGGGGCGGCGCTTTCATAGGTACGAATGGTGCACTTCCACCGGGCGCAATTTGTCTAGACCGCAATTTCAGAATTTAAAAAAATTTAATCTTTGAAGAAAAAAAATTGAAAATATTTCTCCCGGGTACTAGAAATTACACAAAACCGAATTTCTGTCCCTGTACTTTCATATGATAAAACGGAGAAATTTCACTCGTCCTTGTGAAGGAAGTTTCCAGAAATTTTAGTTTCAAGATTCGATAAATTCGGGAAAATTCTCACAAGTGAGAGCTTTCATTTATTTAGAGCACTTTTTGGACATTCTGTAATAAGCACCATATTCACTCACACAAAAGAGTGGAGGAGTGTTCCTATGGCTCTGTATTGTGTATTGTTGTTTACTATGATTGATATAAATTTGAGGGGGCTGTTGCTGTACTTTTAAATTCTGCTTCAAGAATTGTTGCAAATAAAAGAAATGAGAAGAACAAAATTCCTCTTTAATTTTTTGTTCCTTTATGTCCAGGCTTCACCGGCCTCAATTCAATAAAGTTTAATACAATCTGTATTAATCCCCTCACTAGCTGGCATGTTCAGTTCATGTTTGAAACAGTTTTTGCTTTTTCGCCAGAAGTTAGAAATACACAAGCTCACTGGAATGATATTCCATTATTCCAGTTGAGCGAGGTTTTACATTCAATCTCAGTTTCATGTTCTTTTGGGCCAATTCAGACTTTATTTTTCCTGAATTCAATATGTGAAAATTTGGGGTATTACTGTCTAACAAATTAATATACAGGCCAAAACAACAAAAATTGGCTGCAATCGTCCATTCCCTTCTGAAATTCGATGAAGAATCGCATGAGCTTTCACAAGAGCCATCTTTTCCAACAAACTATATGTTAGAATTCTTTAGCTTGTTTTGGTTGTTTTTAAATATTAATTCTCCCTTCTGCCATCTCTGTTCTTTTTTTCCTAGCAAAAGGGATACAAAAAACAACAACTATATAGTCAAAAAGTTGATTCAAAAACTCCGTGATATAATTCAGAGGTTCAAAAAATCGGCCGCCAACGTTCTCGCTTACTCTCTTCTACGCAAATGACATTTTCAGCAGATTTCTGTTGACTCGATGCAAAACTTCCTATCTATGAATATTTTTTATGTTATACGCGTTATTATGGCGCTATCTTAAATTTTGCGCAAACTATGAAAATTATTTCTTCCATACAGCGAGTGTTTGTGTCCTTTCCATTGCCTTTCATTGTTCATTGCCGTTCAAAAATTGACAGCTTATGGGGCGCAATATGGCATAGTGCACCGGGGGCGAGAACCCGAAGCGCCGGTTCTGGGTTTCTGGACATGAATATAACAGGAATGGTGTCTGGGGTACCTGGTGCCCAGGGTGGACGGTATCAACGTCGTCTCCGGAGCAAATGCATCGGAAGCAAGCATCGGTTATGTCCAAAGAAACCAGCAACACTGGATCTCTATAGGCGACCCGGACAAACATCACCAACTTGAAAGGGAATACTCCCAATTTCACCGGGAGGTAAAAAGAGACGTCCGGTGAAGGCTGCTGTGCAGCGACGAGGAGCAACTTCAAAGACGGAGAGACTACTTCTTCGTCGCCTTGAATGGTTCATATTGAAATAATTTTATCGATACTTGAAAATCTGAACGTTCAATGACCGCAACATAAAAAAATGTTAGCTGCGGAAGAGCTGATACCAGTGGCGGTTCGTACGGTTCAGGATAAGGGAATGAATGCGCAAGGCGAACGGCAAAAGCAAAGTATCGAAGGCTTTCACTAAAAAAAATTCTTTCCAGTTTAAATTTTTTTGGAACATGTTAGTTACATAGAATATACTATACGTAAGTTATCAGCCATTTTGTCAAAATTTTATCATTTTGGTCGTTCTTTCTAGATGTAGATGCGAATATCTCAGTATGTGTAGGTCCGAAAAAAGCAAAAAATGGAGGCTGTTTGTTATGATATTGGCTATCAGCGGTAACAATATGAAATTTATATCTATACAAATAACCTCAACACAAAATACAGGTGCGAACTATGCATATAAACAGGATTTGATATTGATCGGTTGCATTTTGTACTTTTTAGTCTATTAGGTATATCGTCGCTTGCACGGCATACTGACGTATCTTACAATTTTAACGTTATTGAACTGAGCCCACCAGTATACATAAACTCTAATGCTTCACTTGGCCTAAAGGTTCGTATGTGTAGGTAACATAGTTTTCGAGTTAAACGTGTATACGAATTACGTATCTGTAAAATTGATATCGTAAAATTTGGAAACCATAACTTAAAAAACGCTGCGCTGACCAATTTGCTTCAAACAAGATACGAGAGTATATCGTTCTAGCGACGATATGTTTTCCGCCATTTTGTGCCGGCGACCATTTTAAATTTAGAATGACGGAGCAGAAGTAATTATATAATAGCCGTCATACCCTTTCATTTGTCAACCATGTCAGGGGTCGGGGAACACAATTACAGCAATTGTCTGTCATCTTAGAGCCGCCATCTTGATTTTTTTACAATATGGCCATATGCATTGTCACGTGAACTATGCATAGCAAGATTTTATGTTGATCGGTTGCATTTTCTACTTTTTAGTCTATTACATGTCTTCCGCCATTTTGTGTCGCCGCCATTTTGAATTTATAATGTCGGCACACAGCTAATAATTATATTATACCTGTCATACCCTTTCATTTGATACCCATAGCGGGGTTTGGTGAGCACAATTACAACAATTGTCCGCCATCTTGGAACCGCCAACTTGATTTTTTACAATATGGCCATATCTCATTGTCACGTGAACTATGCATATATGCAAGATTTGATGTTCGAAGTGCGGATGTACAACCAAAACTATCGATTGTCAGCCGGTCGGCCGATCAAATAACGTTGTGCTTATGGGTTTGATGAAAATCTGCATGTATACATCCAATTTGGCCGAATATGGGGGCCTTTAGTTTTAACATGAACATTAACCTAGGTCACTTTACAATTTAGGGTTACATTCGTTGGTGTATACGTCGCTAAAACACCGATTTTTGCTGATACTCTGGGCGTACATGTTTTTTCCTCCGCCAAGGTTAACTTTATTATCCCTACAGGTGATAATAAAGTGTATGTTTACGAGTAATGTAAGGCAAGTAAGAAGCATTTGTGTGTTAGTTTTCACTCCAAACAAAATTTTGTTTAACAAGATATAGCAACATGCTCTCTTCCTGTTGCCCCTCTCTCCTAAAACGCGATTTTTTTTAATATTGATATTGATGTTGAATCGCGATAGGAAAACAATTTCTGCTGAGTGTTTCTAATTGTGAATGTAAGCGAACCTTACAGGATGTCATGATGGAGATAACTGATTGTGGAATTAAACAATTTCAACGTTCGACACAAAATAGATATCCAGCAATGATGGATCATTAGTTTTTAGATACTGCTGTACACTTGTTGAAGGAAATAAACTTTTCAACATTTCCAAATTAATCAATATGAAGTTATTATTAATCTCTTTTGACGTCATAGCACTGGTGAATTCGATCAACTTGCAAACCAGACTGATTAAAAAAAAGGGCTAAAAATCTATAAACCTTCAGACCAGAGAAAATTCAATACCGATAGACTTGCAGGCTGATCGTACCTTGTGTATTTGCATTGCGTTGCCAAGAAGCTCTTGAAGCCTTTATTTATAAGCAAATTCCAAAGACCTACCTCGTCATTTGGTTAACATGCTTCAAGTCAAACGCCCCAAGAAATATAGCCACAATTGTGATGGATCGTACAGTTCTTTTAGCATCGTCAGATCCAGAAAACTTTGACTACAGTCGGATCATTTGTAGCTGGATAGGTTTGATAAGGCAAGAGACGTTTTCTTAACTCGGGAGGATTAACCGAAAACAACGAGCGAACATATGCAGCAACATCAAAAGTGCGATCGGCAGCTCGAAACCGAGTCTAATCAAGTACACCCATTTGAGATCTTCTTCTTCTTCTTTAAACTCCTTTAATCCCTCATGGGACATAGGGCGGAAACAGTTGCCCTCCAGCGGACTCTGTTTTGCGCGACAGCTCTTAGCTCCGACCAGGATCTCCCAGTTGTTGCGGCTTCTTCTAGTGGGGTTCTCCTCCACGTTGTCCTAGGTCTTCCTACTCGACAGGAACCTTGCGGATTCCAGTCAAGGGCCTGTTTGGCTAGATTTTCGTTTTCGCGTCGCAAGGGCAGGAATGTGTTTGTTCATTCCTCATTCTACTAAGTCTATGGTTTAATGGGGAGTGCAAGAACGCAATTAATGCTAAGGAAGCCGCCTATAGAGCGTACAAATGTTCCCCAAATGAGTCACTTCGACGTGAATATATGATATCGAAAAACTCCTGTAATTCCATCATCAGGAAGGTCAAAACGTCATTTGACGACAAGATGCGAAGTAAGATCCTAAATACACGCGTAGGCAGCAAAAACTTCTGGTCCTTGGTAACTTCCATCAAGAAGAATTTCACGTCTTCCGCAATTCCTCCACTTATCAATGGGGAGGAGGTGATAACAGAAAGCAAATCCAAGGCCGATTTATTGGCATCTCTGTTCGCCTCAAATTCTTCTCTACCCGAAGCTGATACGTCACCACCGGTCCTCGAGCGCAACGCCCATTCAATGGGCGGGATCTTCTTCAGAACGCGCGAGGTGTATAAATGTCTCAAAGATCTCAACGTCAATAAATCCACTGGCCCAGACAATATTCCCCCTATGGTACTTAACAAATGTGCCTCACCTTTGGCTAAACCTCTGCGCAAACTTTTCGCCCTGTCATACTTCTCCGGAGTTTATCCCAACTCTTGGAAACTGGCTCATGTTCAGCCCATTCCCAAAAAAGGTGAAGCCAGCGACCCTTTAAACTACCGCCCAATAGCAATTACTTCTGTTCTCTCCAAAATCATGGAGATAATAATCAATCGAAGGCTGATGAAATATCTGGAATCCAACCAAATTTTACACGACAGGCAGTACGGCTTTAGACCGAAAAGATCTACTGGCGACCTTCTTGTGTGTCTGACTGAGGCTCTCAACCAAAACATCCATCGCTTCGGTGAATCTGGTTTGGTTGCTCTAGATATATCCAAGGCTTTCGACAGAGTATGGCATCTCGCTCTGCTGCTTAAACTCCAAGCTATTGGTATCGACTCAGTTCTAAGGAACTGGATTGAGAGCTTTCTTTCCAGCCGTTCAATCAGGGTAGTGTTGGATGGCGTTGAATCCAACCCTCATTCCATCTCGGCCGGCGTTCCCCAAGGCTCGATTCTCTCACCTGCCCTCTTTCTTATATTCATTAATGATCTGCTCTCAATCCCCTCCAACCCACTTCACAGTTTCGCCGATGACGGTACTTTGCGTTACTCCCACACCTTCGATAATATAGGGCAAGCACGTGCCAGACCTTGTCCCGTAGACCGTGAACTAATGTCCAATTCTATTAACGGGGACATTGAACTTATTCTTGCTTGGGGCCGCAAGAATCGTGTCGAATTCAACGCAACCAAAACTAAGTACTGTCTCATCTCTACAAAAACCTGCACCACATCCTAGGCGTAACCTTATCTTCTGATCTGCGATGGAATAATCATATATTCCAAATCGCCAAACAAGCTTCCCAATGCCTGGGTTTCCTCAAGAGATGCAAATTCCTTCTTCGGCCAACTGCTCTGGCTACAATCTACAAGTCCTTCATTCGGCCCCGCCTTGAATACAACTCGTATATCTGGGCGGGTGCCCCAAAAACCACCTTGGCTTGGCTGGACAAGGTGCATAACCGCGCCATCAAACTCATTGGCGATAGCACCCTTTGCTCCTCCATCGACCCTTTAAGCCATCTCAGGAATGTAGCAGCCCTTAGCAAATTTTACCGCTATTACCATAGCGACTGTTCCACTGAAATCAGAAACCTCATGCCTACACGGCAAATTTTTTCCCGCAACACAAGACTAGCCAACTCGGCTCACCCGCATACGCTACAGCCCTCCTCTTCGCGCACATTACGTTTTAGTAGTTCGTTTATAAATAGAACAACTCGATTGTGGAACTCCCTTCCGCAGTCGGTGTTTCCGAACTCATCTTAGAGTTTAAACGCAAGGCTCATCGACATCTACTCACGCACCCTCCAGACCCCTAACCTATCCTTTCTCCTCTATCCTTCAAATCAAGCTTACTACTAGACACTGACCATGACTTGAACGACATGACAGACATGTAGTACAAAGGGTGATTCCTAAGCTTGTATTTACCACATAAAAAAAAAAAGGTGTGGCCAACCCAATTCCATTTCCTTCGCCTGATTTGGTCGTCTATCCTTTCTTGGCCGGCACGGCGCCATAGTTCTTCGTTTGAAATTCTATCTTGCCAGCGGATTTTTAGGATACGACGAAGGCATCTGTTGATGAAGACTTGTAGGCGCCCTGTTATGAATTGGGTGACTTTCCATGTTTCGCAACCATACAAAAGAACTGCCTTAACGTTGGAGTTGAACAGCCGCAATTTGGTGTTAGTGGAAATCACCGTTGATCTCCATATGTGGGACAGGCATGCATATGCGCCTCGTGCTTTATTTATTCTGGAACTGACGTCTTCTTCTGCCCCACCATTTTCGGTAATAATGCTACCGAGGTAGCAGAATTTATTTACCAGTTCCACGTCACGGTCATTCAACGCTGTTCGTTCAATGGTGTTTGCATTTATCCGCATTTCTTTAGTTTTAGTCGGATTTAGCCTTAAGCCTGCTGGACTACTTTCTATTGCCAAATTGTTAATCATGTTTTTGAGATCCTGGTGTCTGTGGGCCAGCAAACAGATATCATCGGCGTAGTCGAGATCCTTAAGGCGGTCTACCAAACCCCATTGTATGCCGCCTGTTCTATTATCTAGAGCGCCGACAAGGATGTCATTTATTACTATAAGAAATAGTAATGGCGAAAGTAGGCATCCTTGTCGTACTCCTGAGCTCACCTCAAAGCTGTCGGATAATTTTCCATTATGGAGAACTCTGCATTTGGAATTGTTATATAGGGCTTTTATCAATTCTATTATTTTATCAGGCAGTCCACGTCGCCGTAGTGCCTTCCAAATGAAGCTCCTATTAACCGAGTCGAAAGCTTTCTCATAGTCTACGAAAGAAAGGTAAAGGGGGGATCGGAATTCAGTAGACTGCTCCACTATTATTCTCAAGGTGTTAATATGATCAATACAGGAGCGGCCCTTCCTGAATCCGGCCTGCTGCCTCCTAAGCGTTCGATCAACTGCCTCACTTATCCTAGATAGTAATATATGGGACAAAATTTTGCCCACAGTAGATAATAAACAGATGCCTCTCCAGTTGTCGCATATTGTTAGGTCCCCCTTTTTTGGTATTTTGACTATGATACCTTCCGTCCAATCCTCTGGAAAGGTACAGGTGTTCCATGCTAATTCGAGGATTGGCTGAAGCGCATCTGCTATGAGGCTTGAGTCGGCTTTCAACCTGTCTGGCGGGATGCCATCTTTTCCTGCTGCTTTACCATTGGCCATCGCATGAATTGCGGTTACTATTTCCGTCTTGGATGGGGCCCGAGTGGCGATTCTTATTGCCTGTGCATTGTTGTTGTTTTCCTGAGGTTCCTGTGTAAGTGTTCCATTCAGGGCGGCGAAGAAATAATCTCTCCATCTTTGGAGTTCCTCCTCGTCGCTGCACAGCAGCCTTCCATCCGCACTCTTAACGGCATGCTTTTTAGTAGAGTGCTTTCCCGAGAGCTGTTTAGTGATTTGGTACAGCACCTTACTATTGCCTGTGTTTGCCGCGTTTTCCGCTTTTCCTGCGAGCTCATTTATCTGCTGCCTTTTATCACGCCGGACACTTCTCTTAACCTCCCGATGTAATTGGGAGTATTCCCGTTCTAATTGCTGACGTCTTTCCGGGTCGTTTGTAGAGTTTACGTTATTTTTGAGGGCCCTTCTGCGTTCTATTTTTTGCCAGGTTGTGTCCGAGATCCAGTGTTGCTGGTTTCTTTGGACATAACCGATGCTCATTTCCGCAGCTGTCAATATCGCGCCCTTCGTCGTACTCCACAATTCTTGAATATTTGTGTCGTCAAAAACGATTTGCTGGTTTAATAAGTCTTGTAGGTTTCCAGTAAATTCCCGCTTTTTAACGCTCTCCCGCAGGAGGTCTACGTTAAACCGTCTACGAGTTCTAGCAGTTTGTTGCACGTTTCTGATTGCGGCGATTTTAAGGCGAATAGTTGCTGGTTCCGAGGCATTGTTTGCCGATTCGAAACAATGGTGTTTTTTATGGGAGTGGGCTGGACCCTCAGCCCAACCGACTTAAAACTCTGTTTTGTGGCGCAGAGAGCTCGCCATTCGCCCGTCTCCCGTTAGCTCCTTCCGAAGAAGAACCCCAGGGGGCACCGCGGGGAGGTGGGATTAGGACTTTCTAACAGGTCTGCTAGGTGTTCGTCTACAGTGACTTTTCTCGGGTCTTGACAGAAGTGACAAATCGGGTGCCACCACCTTCCGCGGTCTTTGTTAGCCGTTCGCCCCCAACTTATAATACAATAGAAATTGAATTTTGTCCGCTGAGGTTGTGCTGCTTGCGAGTGCGGAGAACTGTCGTTTCATGAATGAAAAAGTTCATGTATGCAAAAGAATTTTTTTCATCATTTTTTTAAAATTATTTTAAATTTAGGGATGAGAAATATTTCGCATAATTAAAGTAAAATTATGCTTAATGTGATGAATAAACTGTCTTTGTGGGGCAGGGGCTTTACATGTATTTAAAAGCTCTGCTCAACACATATAAAGATAAATAAACTTTATTCATTTTTCAAGCGCGCATCCCTTCCCAAATTATTTTGTTGAGTTTTTTCTGTGTTTGTTGCCGTTTTAATTTTAACTAAAATGAGCGGAAATGATAGAACAATATCTATAATTGTATTGGCAACTGAGTGCGCAAAACTGCTCAACTTTTTGGTGTCACGGAGTTTGAAAAAACATATTAGTTCTTTCATCGAGTTCGTTAAAAAACGACAAGGGAAATTTTACGAAGCGCCTACTTCGGTGCCTAAAAATTTTAAAATTAAACGGAAGCTAAGTATCAGTTGGCAACTATTACACGAAATCCCTTCTACCAAATAATAAATAAGTTTATAAAAACTCAATTATTTGTTAGGGGTCGTCCATAAATTACGTGAGGCGATATTTGCGGTTTTTCCACTAAAAATATTTAATACTAAAGATAACTGATGATTCGAACTCCTACTGGGCCCTCCACTAGTCCACTCGTTTTTCCACTTGTAGTGGACACACGAGTCCGAGTTACTTGGCTCGTACGCCGCAGCATTCGTCGAGTCGCGCGTTTGGCTGGCCGAACGATGCGGCAGACTGAAAGCGACACTACTGAATTGGATGATCAAATCGCAAACAACAGGCACACACAGTGAATTTGTCATACAAATCAGTATTGTCACCCCTGTGGCTTGTAGGCTGCCTCCTTGTCCGGAATCGTACATTTATGTGTGTGGACATTTGCCGTTAGCTTGTGCCTGAACATCTGAACTTCTATTTAGTCTCAAGCCGTGAATTTACGGCATGAAATCACGCCGTATCCAGTCAAACCTGAAACCAAGGCCTGAACTATGCGCGATAACCATCCATACTCGCATTCGCCCTTGTTCACGGGGGCTCACGGAGTGAGTCTAGTGCCGCTTTATGCTGTAAACATGCTAAGGGCGACGGCGAAACTATTTTCCTCGGTCGCGGCGATGCCCCTACTAAATTTGCGGTTTGCACACATGAAGAGCGACGGCGACACATATTAAACACATACACACACACACACACACACACACACACACACACACACACACACACACACACACACCGGAATAACCGTCTTGGATAGCCAAATACTAGCATACAGGAACATTCGAGAAGGCGGAGGTATTCTATTCGTTTTTGATAGTCGCTGTGGAAAGCGATTCGTCGGTCGCATTAAGGCACAAACATGTTGGGGCCACTGACATATAGTAATGGACTGCTAAATGAACAAAATCCCATACAAAAAAGTGGCACCAAAAACTATTGCTGCCTCACTCCCACGTTAAATTCCTATGAACTGTAATCGTCAGCGCATGTCAGCGATGTAAACATAATTAGAGGAAAATAGACAGGCATAGTTTTTGTTCTTCTGTCTCACTCTTGAGCTATTTTGAAAAGTTCGTTAAACAGGGGAACTAACCGTCACAGTTTTGAGATAAATACATTTATTTAATGGAAAAACTGCTGGTAAATAAAAATGAGTGATGCAAATATATTTATATTAATTATTACAGACATTTTATCACTTATTTCCTCTTAAATTCGAAGAATTTTTTTTTGTTTACGTATAAACGGTTGTCTATATCTGGAGAAAAATGGTGCCATTCAGCATTGTCAATCAGCAGTCCATTCCTATATGTCAGTGGTTGGGGCTGAAACAAAGACGATGGCCGCCTGCGAGACAATACATTTAATTTCACCTTTCCGCCTGCCCATTGTGTCAGCAAATATGGCGGTCCCTTTATTTTAAAGGTTTTTTCAGTCACCAATCTGTTTGTGCCTTTAAAGTTTTTTTTGAGGCCATGAACATTTTTGCACTTGAATTAGCAATCTGCTATGGTAAACTGTCGTCTTCGCCTGTGTGTTTGTAGGGATAATGATGTCACCTAGATGCCACGGCCTGTCAGGCAAATACCTGAAGTCCTCATCCCTTAGTCAGATTGAGCTATGTGTGTCCTTCATCGGGCCGTGCCTGCCGACCTGGTCTGCCGTCGGCCTGAGAGTGAGGAGGGGTATTTAATGGAGAAACATGTTTCGAATCGAAAAGTATGCAATATTCCGAAAAGAAAGAGAAATTTTTAAAAATTCCCAAAACCTCGATAGAGACCCTGATAAAACCTGGGTCTTGAGATTTGTATGGAGAGGAACTATATAGTTCATTAAAAAACACGGCTAATATTCTGCTAAACAGCTACGCACAATTCTATTTCAATTCCTTCCGAATAATAATCAACACTATCACCTCGTTTTATAAAAATCCTTTCGGTAAACTCCACTATTAAACTCCTAAAACAAATTGCAAAATCTCTGTATTTTATTAAGCATCCACTCTTTCTCCCGTAATTGTTTTTATTCCCTAAGGCAGGGGTTCCCAACCTTGTGCCCGCGGGCGCATATGTGCCCACGAAGATATTTAATTGTGCCCGCGAAAAAGTGCTAAAATACGGAAAAACAAACAAATCTTAAAAATAAAAAAATTTAAAAGTTACTTTAATTTTAAAAATCTTGCTAGATGTAGTGAGAAATTCGCTAAATTGGCTACACTAATATCTGTCTCTAATCCACCACGCGAATTAGACCCTTAGACCCTAACTTTGTCGGTTAGTTCCCACGATTTGGTCGCATTTTTATTGTTTTTCTCGCTAAGTAGCTTTGAGTAAAACTGACTTACTTAGTACGAAAAGCAATAAAATCGCGGCCAAACCGCCATCCAATATGAAAGGAGCCTTACCAACATGTCTTTCCCGGCGTCTTTATTGCATTATTATAGTAGTATAATATTAGTTGTCACAGCGTGCGGTCGTTGTAAACTCTTACTGTTATCATCAGGTGCTACCGATGTGTTGTGTTTTTTTTTAAATCCGACTTGTGCCCGCCAGTTTGTTTTGCAATCTCGAATGCGCCCGCACCACAGAAAGGTTGGGAACCCCTGCCCTAAGGTTAAGGTATGTGTACATACATGTAAACAAAATCTTTCTCTCACGGCCCTAGACCCATTCTGACGAAAGGCGTATCGACTACGGAAGTTATTGATACGAAAAGAGGCCCTCGAATCCTTGATGTAGCTAATTTTGCCGGTTGGTGAAAATCTTTCGTGATCCTTTTGCCCTGGGGAAGTTTGCAAACGTATGAGCACTATACATACATATGTACGTGAGCCAAACCATTGCAAATGGTATACGAGTATTAAAATGAACAGAATGATTTCATTTCATTTATGGACATTTCAGTTCATTTTATGGTTCATTACTCTCATTTATTATTTTTATTATTCCATTAACGTAAAATAAATTAAAACTCAGCCACAACAGCTTGCTGCATGCATTTTGAATGGGTTGAAGTGCACCACGAAATGTTTTCCGCTTATGTTCATCTAACCACGAAACTGCGTGTTGCGCTTGAAACAGATTCAATTTTACATTAACGAGACTTAGTGGAAAATTATGTTTTGGTAGGGGAACACCAGATTTTAATTGAAATGTGATCTGAACGATGATGGCAGGCGTTTGGTGGTATAAAGCAGAGTTCATTAATTTATTAATCAACTTTGAGTGGGAATGTATAACTGCAATCGTATCTCTTTGTTTTGCCTTAAATGTGAAACTCATTTAATTCATTCTCTAATTTGTACAATCGCTGAGGAAAACGTGTTTTGTGAAATGAGCACAATCCTTGATTTTGAACCGACTTTTTTTAATGAAGCCTATCTATGTAACGGCAGGCTATCAGCGTATGAAAAAATAATCACCCTTTATCCACTGTACAGTCAATATTTGACTGAAAAAAATTTACAAAAATAAGTATGTCAAGAGATCGAAAAAAAAGAAGGATTCTGATTTGAATTTTTAGTGGAGGAGGCTGAAAAAAAATATAGAGGAAAAATTTCGAGAGAAAAAAGAAAAAAGTTTGATTTTTGAGTGACCGATAGTTACTGGTACCGAGGAAGTTTTGGGTTTCTTGTTTTGGATCTGCCGTAATATTGATTTGTCTCCATTCAAAATCCGGAAAAGAGAAAGAAATTTGGGAGAAAAAATTAGAAGAAAAACAAGAAAACGTTGAAAAAAAAGTCAAGAAAGGGTTTTTTTGGTAACATTATTTTTGTAACAAACTAATTTGGTTATAATGGCTCACCACCAGGAAGAAGGAGCCTTGCGAAATATATCCGGGGTTTTGTAAAGTTGGGCTGGATGGAACGTGCGTTGAGGCAATTCCTGTTTTGGGATTTAACTTCCAAGGACGGCGCTGGTTCCAGCGGGCGATATTAAATCGCTGGTGCGGTTTACCAGGCTACATCAAGTCGTGGATTGATCTGATACTAAGAAGAGGCTGCCTAAGAAGAGGTTTTCAGTAATTTGGCTACAAAAAAAGGATAAGTACGCAATACTGGTTAGGTAAATGGACTATATTATAATGTGACAAGTTTGTCTGTTTTGTTTCAATTTTTTAAACATAGCACCACTTATTAATTTATTAGTTATTGTTCCGATAGTTTGTAGTGACAAATTTTTTGTGTGTTTTCGTATATTCTGTTTTTGTTGATGGTGGTTAGGTTGAGTTTAGATAAAAATTGGTTTGGAATTAGGAATAATTTTTTTTTTTTTGATTTTATTAGTTTTTAATCTAATCGTGGTTCATATTTTTTTTATTGATTGGTTGTAATGTGACAGTTCAGTTCATGTTTGGTGTTTAATTGCTTTACTTACATGTTGACATACATACTATGCAGGGCCGGACTATCGCCTACGCCAACAACGCCATGGCGTAGGGCGGCACATTACTAGGGGCGGCAATAATATGATTTTTTTTTTTTTAATATTTTGGAATGCAATTTTTTTGAAGTGAAACTTCCTTGCTCTCGTTCTGAGGATTTTGAATTAATTCGCTCAAGTACGAGTGAATTCAGAAAACTGAAACGCAAACAAGGACAGGTGTACGAAACGGAAGTTGCCTTCTCACTCATTTACATAATCGGAAATTTAGTGATGACACACACCGCACCAGCAGGATAATATCTACAATTTATTTAAATTGGTCATAGATGGCTCAGGCATCGGTAAAGTAAAATGGGGAGTCGGTTATTAAAAAAATGAGATTGTGTATTAATTATTAAATATAAAATTTTTGTAAAAGCAGCGAAATATTTTTGATTTTTGAATTGATTCGAGCCAGTACGAGTGAATTCAGAAAACTGAAACGAAAACAAAGACAGTTGTACGAAACGGAAGTTGCCTTCTCACTCATTTACATTACATTACATTAAGTGATGCCATATAAACAAATTCTACCAAACCAGCAGGAAAATATTTACAATTTATTTAAATTTGTACATAGATGGCGCAGGCATCGGTAAAGTAAATCTGAGGAGTCGGTTATTTAAATAATTAAGATTGTGTATGAACTATTAAAGATAAAGTTTTAGTAAAGCCAGTTAAATGTTTTTAATTTTTGTCAATTAATACTAAAAGTGTTTTTGGTAATATATATTTGAGTACATATGTAATAACTTGAGTATTGTCATCTCGTGGGCTCACAATTACATTAGGGAATAATAATTTCGAGCTGTCATATCGACAGCTAGTTAGCTACAAAGTGTTACAATTAAAGTGTGACATTAGAGATCATTTTTGAAAAATATTTTTAAAGTAAATTTTGAATATCACATTTAACTTGTAATTGAAGGTGATCCGCTGTCACATTTAGTGGTTTTCTTTGGCTTACAAACAGGATTGTTTTCTATTTAGACAAGTGATATTTGCTCACAGTGATAATGGATCGCAAAATTCCTTACATCTATGTATTATCTCCGGTTATCATATGATAAATTTTGAATTGTATTAAAACAATGTACGAGTATATTGCCAGAATTGAGATTATGGCCGTGTTCCATAATAACAACCAGCATACTAACCACTGAAAAAGGGTAAATTTAAGTTGTTACGCTGCGAATAACAGCAGTGTACATGAAAGTGTTACAACTTGAAACTAGCTGAAGTTCCATTGGGCGATACGCATAAAACTTCAGCCAGAAATTCAAGCTTTAGCTACTTAAAAATATATGGCTTTTTGCTTTTTATACACTGTACTGCACTGTACTGTACTATTCATTATATTATGATCTATCAATTGAGTTAAAATATTATGGTTTCATTCATATTTTAGATTATAATGCAAGACACGAGCAAATGAAGAAAAAAAATACAATAATGAAGAACATACAGACATAAGTATGTACGCGATGTTTCGCTTCTGCCTTGTGTTCTTTAATACACAATTATATTTTTTTTTTTTTAATACATACTATTCTACGGTTTTTAAATTAGTACTTTTCGAGCTTTTTTCTGAGCAAAATCGTCAATTAACAATTCGACATCTAGAGATCGATTAAGCTCAGCTTCAATGCACAATATTGCAAATGAATAAAGTCTTTCGTCACCTACACTGGCACGTAAATAATTTTTTATTCTCTTTAACACTGAGAAAGATCTTTCACCACTACAATTATATAATAATTGTATAAAATCATTATATTAAATAATCATATCGAGGGTTTCCTGCCAAAAGGGCGTATCAACCAAAACATGGATTTAGAGGATTCAATAAAAACATTTAAAAAATCGGTGCATTTTTTTTCATATTGCTTATCATCGAAAATAAATGTTTTTAGGCGTATGTTTTGGATACTTTTATTCATTTTACGACCTTCTGGCACGAAAAATATACGACTCTAAGAAAAAAAAAGTTATAAGCCCAAAATCGCGATTTTGTGGATACGCCCTTCTGGCAGGAAACCCTCGATATAATATGTTATAATATTATTATCATTATATTTGCCCTATATATATAAGGTAAAAAATTTAAGTTTCCAAAAACGCTAGCCTTAAGGAAGCGGCAACTTGCGATTGGCGTGGGGGCGGCACTTGGTCTAGTCCGGCCCTGATACTATGTACTAAAATTTTGTCAAAAAAAACAACGCGTACTGGCCAGGACGGGTTTTTTTGGGTTTTCCATGAATTAATGTCGGAATTGTCATTAGGCTAAAATCCTTTGCATCGTTTTTGTATTTTTTATTGTTTATGTATGAAGAAAAGAAAACTAAAGAAAATTAAATGATACCAATTCATTAAATAAATCTATCTATAAAAAAAATAATAAAAATTTGCTAGATTGTTGAAGTTTATATTGGTAGGCCAGCGCCGTGGTAGCAGTGTGGTGATCGATGTGATGGAGGGCTAAGGGCTCTATGATGGCGTAACAGCGGACGAACTCTCGGTCCCCGATTCTTTTATTTTCAGGAACCCTCCTCGCTCTCTTTTAATTTCTCGGACGATGTCGTGAAGGAGACACTCACAATTAGGTAAGTGGTGGTGCCGAATCATGTGCGATATTCTCAGGTTCTCTCCCCCAAACCCACGACCCCCCGGCGAGCCAGCCCTACTTTTGAGGCCTGAGGTACCGCTTTGAGGTTCAGGTTTTGAACATTTTTATTTTGGAGTTTTAGCTAAAATTTTCGGTTTTTGTTGGTGGATCTGAGGTTGGCTCTTCGGGCTCCCAACCTAAGGTTCACATAACATCTATAATTCACACTAATATTCACAACAAATGGATGTCATCAGGGAGTAGTTTTATATCCACTTCGGCACGTGCCGCAACTATTTCGGACTGATAGAAGTAACATGACCCGGATACTGGAATAAACGAGGACGACAACGGCAACGAAAAAGGCGAAACGATTTACGAATTTTCTCATGGAATGTTCGAACTCTTTACAGAACTCGGGCTACACAACATCTAGCCGATACCCTGTCAAAGTATTAAGCTGACCTTACCGTCATCCGTGAGATCAGATGGACAGGGAATGGTGTTTTGCAAAAACCTGGGGGTGACGTATATTACAGATGTCAAACAAAGCACCATGTAGTCGGAGTAGGTTTTATGGTCAGCAAAATTCCTTCTGTGCTTGTTTAATTAGGTAAGTTAACATATCGCGTGAGAGCGTTGTTCCGCTGGGCTTACGACTCATGTATGTATTGTAATGGAGGCAACTGTTGATCGTCATTATTCCGTTGCAAGACAATAACTCCGAATTCGTCCTTACGATCATCGGAATGAAGCCCCGGATACGCCTCTGGTTCAAATAACTTCAACACTGGTGCTGTTACCATTGCTTCTTTTAATGAGTTTTGCTGTTCGGTTTATATTTTAAATATGGCTTTCTTTGTTAGTAATTCTGAAGTAGATTTCTCTGATGGTCTTTGCTCCCGCTAGACATCGTGCGTAGTTTCTAATGAAGAGGGGCGCAGTTTTTTTGTAGAGCACGGGCGCCGATTATCTTAGAATGGCCCTGGTGCAAATCAGTCTTTTCGCAATATATATCAGTTCATCGTTCAACGCACACACATATTCATCGATGCTTTAATCTTTAATCACACCTTTTCTGAAAATCGCTAACTGATTGAAGATTGGAGCTACCTTAGCTGTAACCATTATTGCTAGCAACGAAAGAAGTGTTTCCACTTTCAGGCGTTTAAAGGATTGGCAAAGTAGTGCAACTGGAGAACAGCGGCTAAACGGCCTTGATCTTTTGAGTATTCACAGTAACGACTAAGGTAGTAAGCAACAAATTTGCAGAAAAGCGTAGAAACATAGAACTGTGACTTTTCCACAAGCATTGCTCTGGAACCATTGATCATTCAACTTATAACTATGTAACCCCCCCTGAAAATATTTCTTGCTACGCCACTGTGAATTAGAGCTCGCCTTAAGTCCGGGGGATGAGATGCCCGGCGTCGACGAGAACTGGATCCGCCTTAAAAGTACTGTCATTGGTACTGCTGATTCCATCTTTAGGAGATTGGAACAACTGGTTCGATAGTGAATGCAAGCTGGCAACTGAACGTAAGAGTGCTGCGTCCCGAGCAATGCAGCAGTCTTGGAGGACACGGGCACACGAAGAGAAATATAAAGAGCTCAGAAAAGAAGAGAAGAGAATTCACAGACCAAAAAAGGAAGCCTGGGGAAAAAATCTCGTCTGTGAGCTAGAACAGTACAGAGAGCGACGGCGCACCAGGCGCGAGAATTCTACCGAAGAGTCCGCAGTATGACGCAATTCACACCGCGTTGCACATACTGCAAGGACAAAGAAGGGAATCTGATAATCGATCTTAAAGGCATCTTGGAGTGTGGGAAAGAGGACTTTCATAACTCTCCAACATCTGATGATAGTGCAATGCTAAGCCCTAAGGGGGGCAAACGGCTAACAAAGACCTCGGAAAGTGGTGGCACCTGATTTGCCACCTCTACCAAAACCCGAGAAAAGTCACTGCAGACAAACACCTAGCAGACCTGTTAGCAAGTCCAAATCCCACCTCCCCGCGGTGCCCCCTGGGGTACATCAAACGGGAGACGGGCGAATGGCGAACTCTCTGCGGCACAAAACAGAGTTTTAAGTCGGTTGGGCTGAGGGTTAGCAACCCGCTCTCATAAAAAACACCATTGTTTCGAATCGGCAAACAATGCCTCGGAGCCGGATGGACCACACGACGACGACCTTTTGCTTTTCGAACAAGGACACGAATCGGATCATGGAATGTGAGAAGACTGCTGGCTGAGGGACGGCTGAATGAAGTCCTCAACGAAATGAATCGATATAAAATCAAGATCATGGGACTTAGCGAGACCAGATGGCCAGAGATACGGGGGAACATATCTGCCCAAACGGTGAGTCCTTCTTATATTCTGGTAGAAACGAAACTGAAAGCCGTAGGAGTGGCGTTGGCGTAATACTCACCAAAGAAGCCAGGTCCAGCCTCATTAGCTGGTCACCAGTTTCTGAGAGGATTATTACCGTCCGCCTGCGTACCAGACTAAAAAGTACTACGGTAGTCCAATGCTATGCTCCAACGGACGCTGAAGATGACATCAAAGACGACCTCTATTTGCGGCTGAATGAGGTTTTTCGCTCTATTCCAAGGGGAGACATCATTGTATTAATGGGTGACTTAAACGCACAGATCGGCCGTGACAACACCGGCCTTGAACAAACAATTGGAAATCAAGGCCTAAGCCAAGTTACCAATAACAATGGTGAGCTTTTCGTTGACTTCTGTAGCTCCCACCAACTCATGGTAGGTGGAACTTACTTTTGTCACAAGAAGATACACAAAGAGACCTGGGTATCGCCCGATGGTAGGACGAGAAATCAGATAGATCATGTGGCCGTCAGCCGCAGATGGAGAACTATCCTTGAGGATGTCAGGAGTTTCAGGGGAGCAGACACTGGAAGCGACCACCATTTGGTTGTAGCAACTATTTGCCTTAAAATCACCGCAATAAGAAACGTACAACGCGATGCTATAAAATAAACCGTAGACGGTTCAACGTAGATCTTCTGCGGGAGAGCGTTAAAAAGCGGGAATTTGCTGGAATCGTACAACAAATATTAAACCAGCACAACGTTTCTGACGACACAAATATTGAAGAGCTGTGGAGTAGAACAAAGGGCGCAATATTGACGGCTGCGGAAACGAGCATCGGTTATGTCCCAAGAAACCAGCAACACTGGATCTCGGACACAACCTGGCAAAAAATAGAACGCAGGAGAGCCCTAAAAAATAAAGTAAACTCTACAAGCGACCCTGAAAGACGTTACCAACTGGAAAGGGAATATACTCCCAAATACACCGCGAGGTAAAGAGGAGTGTCCGGCGTGATAAAAGGCAGCAGATAAATAGCTCGCAGAAAAAGCGGAAAACTCGGCAAACACAGGCAATATTAAGGTTCTGTACCAAATTACTAAACAGCTCACGGGAAAGCACTGTAGTAAACGGTATTATATTATACGTTTACTGTAGTAAACTGTACTATTTAATTAAGACACGTTTTTGTTATATAAATGTATGTTATTTATTAACACTATATATAGTTATTATAGATTATTATCACACGTCGTTTAATTAGATATCTAAATATTGGTATATATATATTTATATGTCACTGTTTATTTGATTATTTGATTAACACGCGGACTGCGGCTTTAAACTTGTTTTGTGTCGATGGACGAGTCGCAAGAGAGAGAGTGCCAAAACGGAGATGCCGGAAATTGGCTATCTCGATATGGAACGGCGAGATCACTGAACTTTCGTTCGGTGATCGATGGAGTGTTCCGACTGATCGTTTTGATCGTGTCGGAAGTTGTTGTGTGACATTGCGTAAAGTTTGGCAATTAAACTTTACGCGGTCACTACATACTCCCCCCCCAGCGTAGCGTTAACGGAATGTTACCGCTTTAGTCGGCTTAGCTTCGTTGTCGCGGTCACAACCGAAGGCTGGCTTTAGCCTGTCGATAGCTATCGACTTGGTTGTGCCGTTCAATTTGACGACGAAGTGTTTTCGTAATCGTTTGATTACTTCATATGGGCCTTCATATGGAGGTTCGAAAGGTTTTCGAACTCTGTCGACTCGTATGAAAACGTAGTCGGCGTTCTCCAGGGCTTCTGGCACGTAGACATCCTTTTGGACGGGCTGCCGAGGATGTATTGCCTTAATGTTCTGCATGTGAGAACGAAGGCGAGAGAGGAATTCTGATTCTTCAATTGGATTCTCATCCGTTGGGATAGAAATCGAATTGGGAAGTCTCAGATTCTGACCGTATACGAGCTCGGCTGGTGAGCATTGTAAGTCGGTCTTAATTGCCGTGCGTATGCCTAACAAGACAAAGGGCAAGTCTTCACTCCAATGAGTAGTGTTGCCCCTTGCCATTAAGGCTGCTTTAAGTTGCCTGTGGAACCGTTCAACCATCCCGTTTGCTTGTGGATGGTAGGCGGTGGTCCGGATTCTATGAGTGCCGAGTAATTTGGCAACTTCATTGAATAGTTTCGATTCGAACTGCGTACCTTGATCGGTTGTGATCTCTAGTGGTACGCCGAATCGTGGGACAAATTCAGTGACGAATTTCTTTGCCACTGTTGAAGCTGAGATATCCCGAATTGGGTATGCTTCAGGCCATCGCGTGAATCTATCGACTATCGTTAAGATATAAGAGTATCCACGAGATGGGGGTAGGGGTCCCACTATATCCATATGGATATGATCAAATCTATTATTTGGAAGCTTAAAAGCTTCAAATGGAGATTTCGTATGCCGTGAAACTTTGGACTTTTGGCAACCTAGGCATGATCGAGACCACTCGTTGCAGTCTTTATTGATCGATGGCCAGAAGTATTTCTTGGTAACGGCTCGTCTTGTAGCGCGAATACCAGGATGAGAGAGACTATGTTCGGAGTTGAACGCTAGTCTGCGTAAGGAAGTGGGTATGTATGGCTTAGGAATGCCTGTACTAGTCTCACACCACACCTGATGGGCGGTGAATGGTATTGGTGTGAGAACTAATTTTACCCGTGAGCCGTTGCTGGGGTGCTCTTGTAGAGACTTCAACTCTGTGTCACCTTGTTGAGCCTGAGCCAGTGTAGGCAGGTCGAAGGTGACCGAGTCGACGTTGTCGGTTGCTAGTGAGCGTGACAAGTAGTCTGCGACAACGTTTTGTTTACCCGACACATGTCTGATGTCTGTGGTAAACTGAGAGATTAGACCCAAATGTCTGGTCTGTCGAGGGGATCGTTCGGTCTTTGTGTGAAGGGCGCGAACCAGTGGTTTGTGATCAGTATAGACCACGAAATTGCGTCCTTCAACGAAATGACGGAAGTGTTTGATCGCTGCATAGATTGCGAGGAGTTCGCGATCGAATGCAGAGTACTTCCGTTCGGTTGGTGACAGCTTTTTGGAATAAAAAGCTAGAGGTTGCCACCGATGACCGTTGAATTGTTCCAAAACGCCTCCGATTGCATAATCAGAGGCGTCAGTCGTTAGACTGTATTTTGCATCCTCGATAGGATGGTTCAGCAGAGTTGCTTCAGCCATCGAGGTTTTCACCTTGAGGAATGCCGCCTGACATTCTGCTGGCCAGTCAAAAACTTTATTGGCACGTGAGCGGTTGAGAAGGTCTCTCAAATGCTCGTTTATAGGCACCAACTGTTCAGCCAATTTTGGGATAAATCGGTGATAGAAATTCACCATTCCCAAAAACTTCTGGATCGATTTGACCGAAGTTGGAGGTGCGAGATCAACGATAGCCTGAACCCGATCGGAGGATGGAAGTATTCCATCCTTTGTGATGCGGTGGCTTAGAAACTTAATCTCTGTTGCACCAAAAACGCATTTCTCTAGCTTGATGGTTAAACCGAAGCTATCGAGGCGTTTAAAGAGCTCTTCGAGGTGAACGATATGCTCATCCTCGGTTTTGCTGGCGATAAGTATATCGTCCAAGTATACATAAACGAAGTCGAGATCTCTCGTAACTTCATTTATGAACCTTTGAAAGGTTTGTGCTGCATTTCGTAAGCCGAATGGCATACGTGTAAACTCATATAGGCCGAATGGCGTAATGAGTGCAGTCTTATGCACGTCTTCTGGGGCGATTGGTATGTGATGGTATGCACGTACCAAGTCAACCTTCGAAAAAATTGTGCAGCCATGAAGATTCACGGAGAAATTCTGTATATGCGGGATCGGATATCTATCCGGCACAGTGACAGCGTTAAGGCGACGGTAGTCGCCGCATGGCCTCCAATCATGTGAGTCCCGTTTAGGGACCAGATGAAGCGGAGATGCTGCGGGGGACGACGAAGGTCGACAAATCCCCAATTGGACCATGTGGTCAAATTCTAACTTTGCCACCTTCAGTTTCTCCGGATGGAGTCGCCGAGCGGTGACAAAAGGTAATTGCCCTTTAGTTACAATGTGGTGTTGCACATTGTGTTTAACCGGAAGGTTAAAATTGGGCGGTTTTGTTAACGAAGCGTACTTCGTTAATAGCTCTTTGTATATGCCAATAACTCGGCATGGAAATGTTTCGGGGTTGTAGTCGACGGTAGCGCACACGTTAATTCGAAACTTCGTGCGCTTGTCGACTAAATGCCGATATTCAAAATCGACGGACAATTTGAACTTCGTTAAGAAGTCCGCCCCGATAATGGCTTTAGTGGTGTCGGCTATAATAAAGTTGTAAACATATCGTCGGCGTAAGCCGAGTTCGAGTTCAAGCAATTTTGTACCGAAAGTTCGGATCAGTGATCCGTTCGCCGCGTACAGAAGGACGTTCGGGCTACCGTTATGGGCCGGGAACGCCTTGGCGGGAACAATTGAAACGTCAGAGCCCGAATCAATCAGAAAATCCATCCGATTGTTGGTGTCTCTGACGAATAAACGATATGAGCGGCCGGTTATATGCTCGCTAGCATCGATCCCCAACTTTAGTTTTTTTTATGGGTAGTGGCCTTTTTCTTCGCCGGTTTGGCTTGGCCACCACCGAAACTGCAGGGGGCCTTGCAGGTGCGTGCCTCACTACCGTAACGGTAGTGGAAGTAGCAAAGGCTACCTCTGGCTTGATTGGCCCCTTGTGGCCGATTGGCCGAGGGCTGTCGAGAGCCGCCCTGTCGATTGGCAGGTGTTCGGCTTCTCGGCTTACGCGGATTTCGGTCCAGCTTATCCAGCCGGGCTGTCAGTCTATTGATGGCGCTTTGCAGCGCCACCAATGTGGGCTCCGCGTTGGCTGGAGCTGCGCGGACGGCGGACGCGTATGAGGCGCCTCCGTGTGGAAGCACCTCCCATACCTTGTCCGCCGTGGCGGCCAATCCGGCTAGGCTTTGGTCGGCAGCTGTGGCCAATGTGATCTGGATGGCCTGTGGAAGTCTTCGCTCCCACAGGTTCCGAATCAGATCGTCATTGACCGCCGACGATCCCCCCGCTAGTGCTTTGAGAGCCTGGAGAAACTCGGAAGGTTTCCGATCTCCAGGCTCTTGCACTGACAGCAACTGCTCGAGTCGGCGTTTCTCCGAGCAGATGCTGTTTTATATCCTCATAGGAGGAGGTGGCGTGGTCTACGGTGCTAAGCCGCATCGCCGTTACCGCCTCTTCCGGTAATGCGGCCATAACGTTGTAGACCTTGCCACTATTAGATTTGCAGCCCGCCAGCTTGAACATAATTTCCGCTTGGTAAAACCAAGAGCCGGGCTGGTGTACCCAGAACTTAGGTATGTCTAGTTTTGACACCGAAGTGGCATCGACCCCTGAAGTTCCAGGTTTTGGTTCCTCTCTGCGAACGTTCCCTATGTCCATATCATTTTCTTCCGTTCTTGACATTTTGTGAAATAAAAACTTTTCTTTTAAAATTCGAGAATGAGAAAAAAAAAACCAAAATTTATAAAAAAAAACGGATCGAAATAGAAACTATTGCCAGACAACAAAAGCCGAAAAAAATGTGAGAAAACTCAAAACACCTGATTTCTCTCTCAGTGTAATGGTAAAATGTAAGAGAAAAGAAAAAAATCTATATGCATATATATGTACATATACCTATATGTATAATAATATGATATAATAGTATGAATCAAATGCATGCAAAATATGTTCTTAAATTGTGTGTAGATATTATGTACTGCATGCAAAATATGTTCCTAAATTATATATAGATTATGTAGTGAATGCAAAATATGTTATTAAATTGGTATATAAATATATATGAACGTAAACTTAAATCTAATCCAGAGTAAATTTTCGATTATATTTATTAAAAAAAATTGTCAATGAACTTGATTTAGCACACTAAATGGAATAGAACATGTGTTGATAAAATTCAATTATGATATTGTGCTCCAATGCAACGAAATAATTTCTTTTGTTCTTCAAAACTAATGAAAATTCGAGAGAAAAAAATTTCATTAAAAACGTCAATGATGCAAAACAGAAAACTTCTTTATAGTTTCTACTAATCCAAAATACTTAACACTATCAATTTTTAGTTTGCATGCAAATTTAAAATTAATAAACAATAAAATATTTGTATATATAGCTTTGTTGTGATGATGAATAATAGCTGATGATGAATAGCTGATGATGAATAGCTAATGAAAAATAGCTGCTGCAGATCAACTGCACTTTATTTAAAAATTTTGTGAATCTATTTATTATTGATATTTATCATAAACCACACCGTATCATAAACCACCATATTATCATAAACCAAAACCGTTTTCGTGTGTTTTTTAATTATTCCGTTATAACAAATTCTTTATTTGTAGGATTTCTTGTTTTATTTATTTATTATGTTTTATTAGTTCACGGCGATTTTTCGCAAACTTTTATATAAATATAAATTAAAATTTTGAGATTAATGCGTGTTAGCGTCCGGAGTCACCAATGTAGTAAACGGTATTATATTATACGTTTACTGTAGTAAACTGTACTATTTAATTAAGACACGTTTTTGTTATATAAATGTATGTTATTTATTAACACTATATATAGTTATTATAGATTATTATCACACGTCGTTTAATTAGATATCTAAATATTGGTATATATATATTTATATGTCACTGTTTATTTGATTATTTGATTAACACGCGGACTGCGGCTTTAAACTTGTTTTGTGTCGATGGACGAGTCGCAAGAGAGAGAGTGCCAAAACGGAGATGTCGGAAATTGGCTATCTCGATATGGAACGGCGAGATCACTGAACTTTCGTTCGGTGATCGATGGAGTGTTCCGACTGATCGTTTTGATCGTGTCGGAAGTTGTTGTGTGACATTGCGTAAAGTTTGGTAATTAAACTTTACGCGGTCACTACAGCACTCTACTAAAAAGCATTCCGTTAAGAGTGCGTATGGAAGGCTGCTGTGCAGCGACGAGGAGCAGCTCCAAAGATGGAGAGATTACTTCTTCGCCGCCCTGAATGGTTCATTTACACAGGAACCTCAGGAAACCAGCAACAATGCACAGCCAATTCGAATCACCACCCGGGCCCCATCCAAGACGGAAATTGTAACCGCAATACATGCGATGGCCAATGGTAAAGCAGCTGGAAAAGATGGCATCCCGCCAGAATTGTTGAAAGTCGACTCAAGCCTCATAGCAGATGCGCTTCAGCCAATCCTACAAATAGCATGGAACACCTGTACCTTTCCGGAGGATTGGACGGAAGGTATCATAGTCAAAATACCAAAAAAGGGGGACCTAACAATATGCGACAACTGGAGAGGCATCTGTTTATTATCTACTGTGCGCAAAATTTTGTCCCATATATTACTATCTAGGATAAGTGAGGCGGTAGACCGAACGCTTAGGAGGCAGCAGGCCGGATTCAGGAAGGGCCGCTCATGTATTGATCATATCAACACCTTACGAATAATAGTGGAGCAGTCTACTGAATTCCAATCACAGCTTTAACTTGCTTTCGTAGATTATGAGAAAGCATTCGACTCGGTTAATAGGAGCTTTATATGGCAGGCACTACGGCGACGTGGACTGCCTGATAAAATAATAGAATTGGTAAAAGCCCTATATAACAATTCCAAATGCAGAGTTCTCCATAATGGAAAATTATCCGACAGATTCGAGGTGAGCTCAGGAGTACGACAAGGATGCCTACTCTCGCCTTTACTATTTCTTATAGTAATAAATGACATCCTTGTCGGCGCTCTAGATAGTAGAACAGGCAGCATACAATGGGGTTTGTTAGACCGCCTTAAGGATCTCGACTACGCAGATGATATCTGTTTGCTGGCCCACAGACACCAGGATCTCAAAAACATGATTAACAATTTGGCAATAGAAAGTAGTCCAGCAGGCTTAAGGCTAAATCCAACTAAAACTAAAGAAATGAGGATAAATTTAAACACCATTGAACGGACTGCGCTGAATAACCGTGACGTGGAACTGGTAGATAAATTCTGCTACCTCGGTAGTTTTATTACCGAAAATGGCGGTGCAGAAGAAGATGTCAGTTCCAGAATAAATAAAGCACGAGGCGCATATGCATGCTTGTTCCGCATATGGAGATCAACGGAGATCTCAACTAACACCAAATTGCGGCTGGTCAACTCCAACGTGAAGGTAGTACTTTTGTACGGTTGCGAAACATGGAAAGTCACCCAATTCATCACAGGGCGCCTACAGGTCTTCATCAACAGATGCCTTCGTCGTATCCTACAAATCCGCTGGCAAGATAGAATTTCAAACGAAGAACTATGGCGCCGTGCCGGCCAAGAAAGGATATACGACCAAATCAGGCGAAGGAAATTGAATTGGGTTGGCCACACCTTGCGACGCGAAAACGAAAATCTAACCAAACAGGCCCTTGACTGGAATCCGCAAGGATCCCGTCGAGTAGGACGACCTAGAACAACGTGGAGGAGAACCCTACTAGCAGAAGCCGCAACAACTGGGAGATCCTGGTCGGAGCTGAGGGCTGTCGCGCAAAACAGAGTCCGCTGGAGGGCAACTGTTTCCGCCCTATGTCTCATGAGGGATTAAAGGAGCGCAATGATGATGAAGCCTTTTCGTAAACGTCAAAACAACAGAGCAACTGAGCAACAACGCATCGGCAACAAAGCAGCGCAAACTTCTTGCCGCTTACGTATGCATGCATTCGAAATTGGCTGCGCTGTTGCATTGACTGTTGCGCAACAAACTTGAATCTTGTACGTTTTCGAACGAATGACTTTAGATCATCTGCGTTTACGAACTCGTTGCATCGTTGCAAAGAATACGTATGCGTTTACTAAAAGGCCAGCTGTTTGGAGTTTGGTCTGGGACAGCAAGGAGTGCGGCACAGGGTGTCATTAAAGACTGTCCTGGATTGTCTCCGATCTCCGAAATTCTTAAGCAGGAACAACAGTGTCACGCTGATATGGATTCCGGGCCACGAAGGTCACGTTGGTAATGAAATTGCCGACAGCCTGGCGCAAAACTCATCACCTATCGGTCCGGAACCTTTCTGTAGCTTAGCATGCTACCACGTTAGAACGGCCATTAAAAATCGACCAGCTGTTTCTTCATAGCTGGACAAACACCCAGAGTGCTCGTCAAGCTAAAAGATTCATCCAAATCGATAAAGCTAAAGCGGGAAAACTTTTACATCTCAACAGGTGGGAGCTAAAAATAATAATAGAGCTCTTGACGAGCCACTGTTCGCTTAACTACCGTCTAAACAAAATAGGTCTGGTGGCTGATTGCAGCTGTCGGTTCTGCGGAGCAGCTCCCGAAGCTGCGGAGCGCTTGCTGTGCGACTGTGAGGTTACAGCGAGGAAGAGATTGGGCCTCCTCCATCGGGACTTCCCTACCTCCAGGGACATTTGGGACAGAAATCCTAAATCAGTTTTAGGCTATATTAGAAGCCTTAACCTTGATGGCTTTTAAAGACGGAGATGGCACAATAGACCAAATAAATAGGTCGCAGTGCCGGCAAAGGCACCCCTCAACAAGAAATAGAAAAATCCACGATATACTACATATTTGCTCAACGTATAGTTTTGAACGTCCTATTCAGGCGCTATATATTAACTTTTTTTCATCTTTATAACAAAGTATTTATAACAAATCTTTGCAACAAATAAAGCCTAATGTATTTGAATTTGAAAAAAAGTTTGCATCTAAAATTAATTTAATAATTGTTAAATTAAATAAAAAAAGTTTACTTTCATTAACAATTCTAGTACATTTTCGTTAAAAATTATTACTGAGCAACCACAAAACGTCTTTATTACAGATTTTCATTTAATTCAAAAAAACAAAATTGGCCGCCATATTGGATCCACTATTTTGTTTAGTAAAAATCGAATGACGGGTTAATAAATTAGCTACTCCGAATAGCCATTATTGCATAATTTCATTCAATTAAATTAAATATGAACAAAGCTGGTCGCCATATTGGATGCGCCATTTTTTTTTTTTCAAAATCTGATAATGGATTCTTACTCACAAGGGAAGTCTCTTTGGTGTCAAACGCGCAGAGCTGGGTTACATTTTTTTTCTGGTTCTTCTTATCAAAACAAAGCTAAAAATGTATATCACAACCCCTATCTTTTTGATATTATGTTTATACCGATTTTTTAATTGTTCCAACAGAGGATTTATTGAACGTCTGATGACCTATACAAGTTGCGAATTAGGGGGATATGAATATTTTAAATCTTTAAAACGGCGATATCTCTTGAACGGCAATTCGTACGGGAAAATGTATGGTATCATTTTTTGTAGATAATCGCATGATCTACAAACTTTGTAAATAATATTTTATGGTAGGACTTTCCGTTTAAGAGATATTAGCCAAAAACAGAATTATATAGTATAAACAAAATATCAAAAAGATAGGGGTTGTGATATACATTTTTAGCTTTGTTTTGATAAGAAGAACCAGAAAAAAAATGTAACCCAGCTCTGGGCGTTTGACACCAAAGAGACTTCCCTTGTCAGTGACCCTGAAAACCCCCATATACCAATTTTTATCAAATTTGCTTAAATTTTCATAAATCTGGTCGCCATATTGGATCCGCCATTTTGTTTTTTGAAAATCGGATAACGGATTCTTACTCAGCGACCCCGAAAACCCCCATATACCGATTTCATAAAAAAATAATTTTTCTTACGGTAGTAAATTAATTTTGTCCAGGTTTTGGGGATTTCAGACCACTGTGCGCCGCACAGTGGGACCAAATCCAAAAAAGCTGGCCAAAAGTCTAAAAAAAACTTACTAGAATGCGGTTTTTTGGGGGGGTTGGTTCGAGGACACTTACAATAGTTAGCAATCAGTCATGGAAGGTTAGATTTATTTCTACGGACTGATATATTTTAGTTGCTACTTTACTACATACTCTGCTACATGTTCAAAAGAAGGCGAGCAATTAGTTATGAGCAGTTCGCTATTTAAGGAGTCTTTTACTGCTATAAGAACCCCTCCTCGCCTTGAAAGACCGGTGGAGTTGTAGTCTCGATCGCATCTATATATGGTCCAGTTGCAATCTAGATCTCTTCATTAAGGAAAGTTTCATTGAGCCAAGTTTCGGTGATCACAAGTACATTATAATGACAAGATTTCGAGTCAATGAAAAAGTTGTTAATTTTGCCTCTCATACCACTGCAATTGTGGTAAAAGAGCTTTATGTTTTCAGGCAGGTTTGGTTTGGGATAATTCGGGGCACGGAAATTCTTTGGAGAAGTGCTTAGTTAGGGCCGATAATATCTGGTCATTTCATCCCGGCTTTTCTGCAGCTGAGATACATGAAGTGATCTCACATGCAGGGCATAAGTGGAAAGGTCCTTGCGATCAGTAGGAAGACCTTCTTGCTGTATGTTAATGATAAGGCCGGTCTTTGTTTTACCATTTATGCAAGTCGAGTCGGGTTTGTCATGCATGTAAGCTAGGAAAAGTCTTACATTATCTAAAACCCTACTATCTCGTAGACGAGATAACAAGTATCGACCCTCCATTGTATCCGCATGCATTAAGGTGTTCTTTACAACCGAGGGCTGCAACGGGTCCAAGAAAAATGGTTTAGTTGTGGGGATGCTGTTGACATGGCTGTCAGCTCCTATCGATGTCATGGTCCTAGTGTTAAAGTTGCTGTACGCGCATTTTGTTGCTCACTCGTTTCTGGGCACTTGTGCCTATGCAGCTGGCTAGAGCATGGCAACTTTTGGTTGAGCTCCACTTACAAACAGCAGCGTATAATTAATGTGTGCGAGGCAAAATAGCCCGCGCTTGGTGGGTGGGATTGGGTTTGAATGTTGCAATACAGAAGCTGCTCTCAGCATTCGTTTTTATTCTCCCAATGCAGACGCCGCTCTCAAAATCCATGGCATATTCTCGCACCCATTCATTTCATATTTTCGCAATGTAGACGCCGCTCTAGGCATTCATTTCATCCTCTCGCACACATTCGCTACTGTCTGTTGCTCTAGCTCGACCAAATTTTACTTACATATCTGGGGCACTTTTATTCGAGGTCCAGTAACAGACAGCAGCGATGGCGTGCGAGAATATGACATGAATTTTGAGAGCGGCGCGAGAATATAAAACGAATGCTGAGAGAAGCTTCTGCATTGCAACATTCAAACCCAATCCCACCCAACAAGCGCGGGCTATTTTGCCTCGCACACATATAATTATGCGCTGCTGTTTGTAAATAGAGCTCAACCAAAAGTTTCCATGCTCTAGCCAGCTGCATAGGCACAAGTGCCCAGAAACGGGTGCGAACCAAAAATGCGCATGACCATCGCTGCTGTCTGTTGCCAGCTAAATAGCTGCAATATTTAAATATTTTGCTTGGATTAATCGCTTTCGGCGACATGGAATTCGTTTCGGCGTTTCGCCTATTCGACTGCGCGTCTGTATTTTACGTACATATCTGGGGCAGTATCCCAGTAGGGAAAATCGCAAGTATTTGCTGTGGGAAGTAGATTTGGATGTACTCCTTTAATTAGTGTTTTCTGTAATAACTTATAAGTAATGCAGAGGAGAATGGGTTTGGTGACCAAGCGTTTGATTTCGCGCAAAAAGCGTGTTGAAAAACTTCGTAGCTGCTCGTTTTCTTTGTTAATTATCTCAGTTATCTCAGCCATTAAGTTTCTGATCTTTAATGTATAAACATACATATATTTGAATTTATGTTTATGATATAAATATAAACCGCTTAATTTTACTTATTTTACTGGTTCTGAAAAAATTCAAATTGAATCCAGTAGATTCCCATAAAAATTTAGATCCGTGACTTTGGCTGAATATAATATGACTTTTTTGCATATTTGCACAATGTTTAAAATAGCAAAAATTTCTGTTTCGTGACTATTGCATCAACCCGACGATATGTACTGTGTACTATGTACTACATATTTCCTATGAACTATGCACTATATATTTATTACTATATACAAGCTACTATTTTTACTGAAAACTACATTATCCCAGTCATCCATCGTTGCGTTTAATTTCCAAAACATTGCAACACATTTTGGAGTGCATATAAGTAACAATTAAATAAACTTTAACAGAATATTCATAAATAAAATATATTAATCCTTATCGTCCTGTATTAAGATTGATTTGGAAATTTAGACTAGCCATAGAAGTTAACACTTCTAAAGTGTGGTCCTACGCACACTCATTTTTTTTTTTTAATAGTGTCCCTATCCACGTTGAATCAGCCTCTGGTGGTGCGCCTCTGAGGAAGTAGATTGAAACATCCCTGTCCATTTTGCCAGTGTTCGGTGTGTTGACCGGTAATTTCCTTGTATGGAGCTGCGGTGCGTGGTTATTACCCTTCTTTAGATTTTTTGCAGCCAGCTTGCTTATGGTTCTGATTTTATTCTTGTCCCATTCGTCTAGCGACCACGTTGTTCCCAATTTGCTTATAGTTTCTGGCAAGTGCAGCGGTGGTAAGTGGCGAGATGGGCTGGATGAGATTGATAAGGTTTGCAAGTGAAGGTTGGTTAAGTTAGGAGGACCCAGCGTAAAATTACTTCCACTGCCTATGTCACTTCCTCCGCATGCGTTCCTGTGGCAGAATGTTTGGGCGTTTTGTAGTTCTTCCGAAAGAGTAAGTGACGCTTCTTCTAAAGCTAGATTAGCATTATGACTCGTTGCTTCGTCGCTGGTATTTAATTTTGAACATGTCAGTTCAGCTTCCAGATGATTAAACTGGGATCTCATGTCATTTTTCAAGTCCGAAATACCGTTAAAGAAGGTGGATAGCTTTTGAAGACAATCGGCGACTCCCGCGACTAGATTAGACATTGATTTGTTGTCTTGTTTGCATTTGTTCCCTTCCGCAATGAGCTTAATTTTCTTAACTGTAGAATTAATCGAGTTAAGCTCGAATTTAATAAATTTATAAAACTCTTCCACTAGATCGTTAATAGTGGCATTATCATTAGAAATTGATA
This sequence comes from Thereva unica, assembly GCA_949987705.1. Classification (NCBI taxonomy): domain Eukaryota; kingdom Metazoa; phylum Arthropoda; class Insecta; order Diptera; family Therevidae; genus Thereva; species Thereva unica. Next base: position 53,103,760 of record OX465281.1, on the reverse strand, counting down.
ACTTTTCCAGTTTCGATTTGATGTAGTCAAAATTTTTGGAGTCATTTTGAAGATCACATTCAACACGATCGACGGTGGTGGAAAGCTCATTAATATTTTCATTAAGTAATCTGATTTTTTTTTCAACGTTATGAGCTTTAGCGTTGCAGCCTTCGAAACCGTTTTTAAGCTCATTGACAGAATCATTCAGGTTGGTTATACTGTGGCTATTTGATTTAATTGCTAGCAATATGCGCGAGAGGTTTACCGACTTGCACTCTGGACAATAAAATTTAAACGCTTTTTTGTACTCACTCACATACTTCAGCGAAGGCCGAGAAAGCCCAATGCATGTAATGTGGAATGAGTTGTCGCAGACCCCATTGCACGTAATCCATTCATCAACCTAATCGGAAACTTTGGACGCGGTGCATGGGCTTTTTCTGCATTTGCTCATGTTGGAAGTATTAGTAAAGCACTGTTATGTTGTAATTTATGATGACAAGAGTCCAAAGTCCAAACCGATTACAAAGTTATTGATTATCTTTATAATATAATATTATGGGGGTGGAAAAACCTATTACTGGGCACGTGCAACTTTATTTTTGCCCAGCTAGGATTGCATTTCAGACAACAAAATTTTTGAATTTTGACTTTCTGAGCCCAAATTCGTAATCAGCGACCCAAAAAACTTATACATTACAATTGTTTAGGCTCCTACTCACCACCGTGAATTTTGTCCTCCTAAATCGGCATTTTTTCCGAGTGTGCGGCGTTTCGATAACCACCTTGGGATAGTTAGATAAGGTGGAAAAAATGCCCCTTAAATTAATTGATGACGACACCGTTCGCTCCACCATCGACCCCCTGAGCCACCGTAGGAATGTAGCAGCACTGACAAAATTTTAGCTACTATCATAGTGACTGTTCCTCCGAAATAAACGCTCTCCTGCCTCCACGGCAATCTTATAACCGCAACACCAGATTAGCCCACTCGTGCTCGTCTAATTCCCACCACTTGCAACTCCCTCTTTCACGCACTCAACAAGATATGAATTCGTTTGTGAATAGAACAACTCGACTGTGGAATAATCTCCCGCAGTCAATATTTCCGAACTCGTACAACACCTTAGAGTTCAAACGTGAGGTTCATCGTCATTTTCTTCTACACCCTTGAGACCCCCTCTTACTTTTCCTATTCTCCTCTATTCTTCAAACCAAGCTTACTACTAGACATTGCACCATGACCTGAAAGACATTACGGACTGGTAATATAAAGGGTTACTAACTAATAAGCTTGTTTTTTTCATATAAAAAAATCTATGGGATTATTGCAAAGAAATAATTAATTAACATATGGTGTCCTCCATACATGATAATTCAAGCTAATAATTCTATTTAATGGAAAATTTTGTCTTTACATATTTATTATTTTTTCTATAACCTGTAGTTAACCACGGTGCGTCGAAACCTCCATAATTAAACATGAATTTTCGTGGTTAAGTGAAGTGATGCACCAAAACTACAGCTTACCTCGTGGCTTACTATAGTAAGGTTTTTGAATGCGCTCCTGGTAATACTAAAGACAATTGTTTTAAAAAAGGAAAAATGTAATAAGCGCTTAAACTCGACTAGGTTCTTTCTTGTTTTACTGATTTTCAATTAACTTCGGCACCAGTTTGCTTTTAGTCTGTAGACCGAAACTGATACAATCGTGGCTAAACCAAAATGTTCTCCCTTTTTTGAGTGCATTTTAAAGGAAGCGTCGTTTTTATTAAATGTGAAGATGTTTTTCCACTTAAAATCCATTTGGAGCGTTCCACCATAATATTTGATAAACGATGCTTTCACTCATATGCACACATTTCCCTTGTCAACCTAAATCTTCTTGTATTCCAAGAAGCTCGTACTTAAATAAAAAAAAAAACTAAAATCTTTCAAGGAACACAATTCAATCTTTTATCTTTGCTTAGCTGTCAATTGCACAAGTATTTATAAATGGAAAGCGAACAAGGAAATTAAGCATTTCTTTCATTGACACCATAAATAATCGAAACGTGCTCAAAAACAAATGCTGAAGCCATTTTCATATATGTTATACAAAATGATTCTGAAGAGCCAGCAGGAAACAGACACTTCACTTGCATACGCTAAAATTTTTACTAACTCGACAAAATTTCATTGATTTTTATCGAAGTATATCCAAACGGAACGAAATTGACTGCCGCACTACCGGGGCATATCTCTGCCGAGATTTTCCGATATGAAAAATAAAAGTAGAGGTCAGGACGTGATTTGAATTTTCCAACATTCTCCTTCAGGTGGAGTCGGCGGCGGCATAGGCCAAATTTACAAAACTTCCTCAACTCATTCAATTCATGCGGATATGTACGTTGGTGTCTAAGGGTTTAGTGTTATCCTGGCTGAAAAGGAAAAATCCTTGCCGTTTTGTTGAACTTAAAGGACTTTTAGTATAAGATATAAAACATAACTACCACTTCGTGCGTTTATTCGCGATTTTTGTCCCGGAACGTGAGTGGCAGGAAGGTAAGTTGTTTGAATATTTCAAGGTAAACGAAGATTTGTGTTGATTTGGCGGAATGTTTAATGAAATTCATGGTTTTTGAAGAGTTTTTTATATTACAGTAAAAATTATTTTAATATTTTAATTTTAACAAAAACTTCTTCGATTCGGCCACCTAGGTTGTCAAGGCTCGGCACGAATACAAAATCATCCCAATTCAAAAACAAATAAATTACTTCTTTACATGTTTAGTACACTAAAGTCTCAGATTCTTCTTATGTCATAACTTTACATTTAACTTAATTATGATTATAAACAAAGGACGAGGCAACCACGTTGAGAGTAGCGCAGATTATCTACATTAGAGCAAAGCTACATCTGCCAGTCCTTGCATACGTCTTTCGAAGCCTGATTTAGATGTCGTCTTGGTACAAGAGCCTTGGATTGTCCAGGACCATGTATGCGGAATCAGAACTACAAAACACAGGTTGTGCATGCCAGGCGGAAGTTACTGCAATCTGTGAGGCTCTCGAAAGATTGAAGATAATTAATATATCTCATAACAATATATGTATTCTATCGGATAGCCAGGCGGCCCTTAAAGTTCTTAATTCTATCGTCACAATATCCACGAATGTCCTGAACTGTCGCAGGTCTCTGTGTGACACTGCCACTCAGTTTGATACATATAACACTGTGTTGGGTTCCCGACACAGGGGGAAACAAGGGAAACCGTAGGGCAGATGAGCTTGCTAGATAGGGATCACAGCAACAGAATGCCACACTCTCTTCACCCAATATGGCCGACTTTGGACGGGAACCGAAGAAAAAATAGGTAAGCCATGCAGTGAAGATGATGACCGTTCACTATCTATTTGGCCTTCACCCGGAAATATTGAGACTCCCTCACAACGACTTATGCAACAGTTGCAGTAATGAAGGTGAGGAATAATTTGTCTCCCATCTTCTCTGTTCATGTCCGGTCCTCGGGAGGAAAAGAAGGACCTTCCTCGGCTCATGTTTCCTTGATGGATTGAAGGAGCTGCAAAATGCTGATTCCAAATGGCCTAAATTTTGTTTTAACACTAGAATAGCATCGCAATGGGCCCGGCCCAGTGGTGTGCCTAAGTGCGCTCCCCAGAGGGGGAGCAGCGATTACAACCTAACCTAACCTATTCTCTCCCAAATTTATTACATGAAAATGTTACAACTAAATAACTCTTTCTTCCCCAGTGAGAAATTCAAAGTGGTAGCGAAGTTGTAAGCAATGGTCGCATTACCTCTGTGATGAAATCATAGGTTACTTTTACATAGAGATGTCTTAGAAGAGGGGGGCAAAATCGTACCGTCACCTCCTCGCTGGTGCCTCCTATGTCACTTAAGTCAGTAGTTGGGATGTGGGTTTGACCCCTTCGGTCCACACGATTAACTTCCCAGTATGATGAACGTAGACGGAATAAACTGACGCTTACCAAATAGTAATACGTTTAGCACTAATGGGATATTGTTATTGACTAGTATCAGAACTGGTGACAAAGTAATCCCGAGAGAAGCTAGTTCAAATAACTATAATAGTTGCAAATCCACAAGATTTTTCTAGAGAATTTGTTTTTCTTGAGAGTTAGCAAACAAACATTTCCTTCGTATTTCGTTCGCTACACTAAAGCGGGTGTTCGAATTCGTATTAAGGGCGTGAAGGCCCGACCGAATGTTATGAAATTTGTTTTGGGGTATTTTTTCTTTAATATTCTTCTTTCAGCACTTCAAAGAAGTCGATATAGTTTTTTGGTTCGCGCGGTATCGTGCAGATACAAAAATCATGAACATCGTTTAAACAAAAAAACGGTTCCACCGAATTTTATGAAAATCTTTTCAGATCATATTTTGGTTAATATCCTTCGAACGGCTCCTCAACTAAGTCGATATCTTTTATGCTTCGCGCGATATCGTGCAGGGACAAAAATCACTTATGTCGTTTAAACCTAAAAATGGCTCGACCGAATGTTATAGAAATCTTTTCAAATTATATTGTCATTAATACGCTTCGAACGACACCTCAACGAAGACGTTATCTTTTTTGGTTCGCGCGATATCGTGCAGGAAAAAATGACCACATACGTACGCACACACACACATTCTTCCTCTCAAATTTTTGCTTAAAATGATCTTGGGACCTTGAAAAATGAAAATACGTTGAAAATTTCGATTTCGATTTTCGGACGGATTACAATAACTTCCCTATACTGGGAAGTTAATAAAATTACTCGCGTTACAAGAGATCAGATGGATAGGAGACCGGACAATAGACTTTGGTAACTACAGGATATTCAACAGCTTCGTAAGGGAGCATCTCTTAAGACTAGCTTCGTAATACACCCCAGTCAATTCTGATAATGTCATATAGTTCAAGCCAATCAATGGAGGACTATGTTCAATACAATTCCGAACGAAGCTCTTCACCCTAAAATGTTGTTGGACATTATTCATAGCAAAATGTCCAAGCTTTAAAATTTTGTAAAAACAATACATAATTTTGGAGAAAACGGTGGTTGAGTTGAAATTTTACCAAATTTTGACTTTGAAGACTCATAACTCTGGACTTGGTGGGTTGAAATCTTTACTTTTACAGTTTTGGATAGGTATTACTTTGCGTAGATGCCTTCTTCATGAAAATATCTTATAGGGCTACGCAAATACAGGGTAATATGTAGACCTCTACCAACAAAATTTCAAAACGCCCTAACGGCTAAATCCCCCACCCATAACAATTTTTCATTCGTTTATCCAAGACCTATCCACAGGCAGGCGTTTCGACATTTTCAGTAATACACCTTGTATAGTGCGCAGAATTATAGCGTACCACCCTCGCTACTACCGTCGTTAGTTGGCTATCCAGTGGGCACGACGGAGAAGTGGCGGTACGATTTTGTTCACCAAACTACCCAACGAACTCTCCACAGCAAAACTCTTGCAAATTGTGAAATTGTCTCATAAGACTCTCATAATACCCTTCGATAGTGTCAAGAACATAATTGTTTTAATAAGTTTCAAATTAAGTCACATAGTAGTATTACTATGAGATAATAAGTCTACTAGAATTACTAAGCCTTGCAGGAAATCCACTATACTTATAGAGTCTTTTTTCTGAAAACTTTACTCTCAAAGGTTGTAACTCTCAAAAAAATGTCCTTATGAGTATTAAAGTGTTATGACACTTATAAGAAAGTTCTTACAACACTTCAAGTATATCCATTCTTATAAAAATGCTCTTATGAGACGAATAATGTTAAAACATTTATACGCAGAATTTTACTAGTGCAAAAAGATCACAAAAGATCAAGATTTTTTTTTTTTTTTTCAGATGATATACCAATTTGAAATAAATTATTGAGCAATACTAAAGTTTTTGTTAGAAAAATAAAGAGGAATTGCTTTTAGCAAATTTATTTTTTAAATTTCAAATTAACAGCCTGAGAGTCAGGAATGAACTAAAAAACAAAAATCGAATAGCTGACATAAAAAAATTATTAAATCCTAAGCCAACTAATTGCAACTAATTCCTCTTTATTTTTCTAACATTGGTTATGGGCCCAGTTCATAGTTAAGAACTGCGAATATTCAAGGACGAAGATATTGCGTGAGTCCCTGAAATCAGCTGCGTTTGTCGCAATGGCTAATTCATTATTTAATATTGAAAAACTTTCCGGTGATAATTACCCTACCTGGGTAATTCTCATGAAAAGTGTTTTGATTCAAAATGATTACTGGGGCTATGTATGTGGCACCAATAAAATAAAGAGCGACGCTAATGAAGAAATGGTGTTAACGTGGAAATCTGCTGATCAAAAGGCGCTTGCTACTATCATACTCGGTCTCCAAGCTTCGGAGTTGGTCCATGTGAGAGATTGCATGACATCGAAGCAAGCTTGGGATAAATTGGATAGCCTATACAAGCCTCAAGGTCCTGCACGAAAAGTTACTTTATTTAAAAAGTTATTAAACCTGAAAATGGGAAGTGGACAACGTGTGGGAGATCACATCAAGGAATTCTATGAAACTATTGCGCAACTTAAAGAAATTCAGAGTGACATTCCTGATGAAATACTAAGCATAATCTTATTGTGCAGTTTGCCAGAGGAATATGAAAACCTAGTTGTAGCACTTGAGTCAAGGGATGAGATGCCTAATCTCGAATTATTGAAAACGAAATTGCTTGACGAGGAACAGAGAAGAGGAGTCAGAGAGTCAGATGACCGTTTTAGTGAGCATGTATATATTACACAAAAAGGAAAACATAAACCTAATAATATCAAAAAGACCCAAAGAAAATATGATCACGGTAGACAAGATTCTAAGCGTGAGAAAGGAAAATGTTTCAACTGTGGTATAAGAGGACACTACGCCAATGAATGTAGAAAAAGTAAGAATAATGGACCAATCAATGCACTTGCAACCTTCTGTATACAAAAAGATGACGACTTTCTCGAGGAAGACGAATGGTGTTTGGATAGCGGTGCGACTAGCCATTATTGCCGTGATAAATCTAAATTTAATTTTATCAAATCTATAAAGAAACAAAAGATTTGGCTGGCTTCAGGTGAAACCGCGTTCGCTGTTGGTGTCGGAACGATTAATGTGAAAACGGATAATGCTGATATTATTTTGAAAGATGTATTTTATGCACCTATGTTAAAAACAAATTTTCTGTCAGTCAACTGCATAGTGAAAAAAGGTTTTAGAGTTGTATTTTTCAAACAATTTGCAGTAATACAAAATTATCGTGGACAAATTGTTTTGAAAATTACAAAGAAAAACAATCTTTATGTATGGTCAACATCCAATGTAGTAGTAGAGCTAGGCCGGTTCTGGGCCACCTCTCAGGTGGCCCCGTAACCGCCTAGGATTTGGGGGGGTCTGAAAGCTCTTTATGTACGTGTACGAGGTGTTTTAGGTTTGTGTCTCGGATAAGGTGGCTTAGAGTTGGTGTGTGGAGATGGGTGAAAGCTCTTTATGTAGGTGTACGAGGTGTTTTGGGTTTGTGTCTTGGGTAAGGTGGTTTGAAAGCTGTATATGGAGGTTGGGTGTCTTGGATGGGGTGGCTTGGAGTTGGTGGGTGGAGATGGGTGAAAGCTCTGCATGTAGGTGTGTGAGGTGTTTTGGGTGTGTGTCTTGGATGGGGTGGCCCAGAGTGGGCATGGGATTTGGTGTGGGACCAGCGTGGGATTTGAATGCTGTGTTGTTGAGTGCCACCTGTGGGAAGCTAGTTGAATTTCGGTGTTGATTTGGTCCAGAGCTGGCATGGGATTTGAGGTGTGCTCTGGATGTATGTTTCTTGGATAGGGTGGCGCAGAAATGGCATGGGATATGGCCCAGAGCTGGCATGGGATTTGGGAATGTGACGGAAGGCTCTGGATGTATGTTTGCGTGGCCCAGAACCGGCATGGGATTTTGGATAAAAAGTTGGTGCGAGATGTGATGTATACATATAATTCAGTGAAGAACTGGACTTTCAAGTAACACTAAGAATTAAATTAAGCTTTAGCTGAGATGGCTATATATTATTCTCGACAACAACCCGGTACGATCTGTAAGCTATGATCTGGATTGCAACCATATGCCATGATATATTATTATTATTATTATTATTATCTTCCAAAGAATTTTTAATGAGAATACTCGCCTCAAGTCGCAATATTATAACAACCGCAACTTGAAAATTACTAAGTGGTAAGAAGTCATACCTGAAAAAGACGTTTCCCACAAGTTCTTCCATTAGCAACAACTATACAGTGAAGATTCCCCTTCTCATCACACTTATGATGTAATTATTATTATTATATTGAACATGATGGATTGCGCGTGGTAGCCAAGCTCCACAGTTATTAAGAGAGGAGCGCCGAAGGGTGAGGTGGGCCAAGACAAATGCCAAGGAGCAGCTCAGGGCGCTTGAAGAGGCGATGGCTATTGAGCAGCAATGGGTGCAGCGGATGGCGCAGCTTATATGCGAGTGTAAGCTGAATCTTCAGCATGCTGATAGTGAGAAGAAAAAAAAGTCAAACAGAGATGCAAATTGCTAAAATATTTAATTAGGCTAGGTTAGAATTGCTTGTCTGCATTATTATTATTATTATTATTATTAGAAATAAAAAAAACTATTAATTAGAATCAATCTTATTTGTTTTTAAAATATTTATTTCACAATGGGTTGAAGAGGAGCTTTTTATTGTTTCATTATGTTAACTGAAGGCGCGTTAATTTGCACACACTTCAAGACACTTCACTTCTTTTTGTTGTTTTTGTTAGGATTGTAAAAATTAGGGATTTCACTTGAATTATCGGTATAAAAACTATAATTGACTGGAATAGCATCAATTTGTACAAACTTGAAAATATATGTCTTCCCTTGCGGCCCGGAATTGATTACATGGAAATGGAAGTTTTCATGATGCACCTGTGTAAACAACTTTTGAGGTCTAGGAATTTGCCATGTCAGCAGTTTTTGCACCTGCGTGAGAAAGCTATAGACCGGAAGTTGGTAAATTGAATTGAATTCCATGCACCTGTGTAAACAACTTTTGGGGTGAAGGGGTAGGGATTTGCCTGTCTGTGACTATGGTGATGCAATTCCATCTAAGACAGCCGGATACCGGAAGTTGGTAAATTTTGTACTTGACCATGAGTTCCATGCACCTATGTAAACAACACTTAGGGTCAGGAATTTGCTACATAGGCAGATTTGCATGATCGAACTTGTTCATGTTATGCAATTGAGGGTATTATAAAAGAAGCAGTAGCGGCAGTATTTTCACATTTGTTAACTAGTAAAGTGTTATTAATTACTACTCCTGCTAATACTGGTGATTTTAACAGTGAGCATCCAACCAATTTAGCAAGTGCTAAGTGAAAAGTTTTGTTTTTGTTATTAATTATTATAACTTTTAAAATGGATACACGCAGCATTATGAGTGGACTAAATAAGCAAGCTGCAGATTGCTTAAGAGACAGAGACGCTGCGCAAAGTGTAATTATTACCAAAGTGTGTAGTTTATTCATTAAAAAAATAAAAGCAGCATGCAGGGCCGAAAAGCAGATTGGGACCAAACAACACTATCAAAATTGTATTGCGCAACTAAGAGGTTTACAAGTATTGTTGAAAGCTGGCAGCAGCCACCATGGAGCAGGTGTGCAGGAAGGAGGAAGAAGTGAAAAAAGAAGTGCTCGTGTACGCTGGGAAGAGCTGCATAATGCGTTTGCATTACGAATCAGGACAGGCGTCATCATTAATATAAAGCACATCGAAGTGAAGCAATTTTTAAAGGATGGTTATGCTTTGTTTGAGCGGCGCGTTAAGAACATTTTAAAGAAGCATAATTTCGTCAAGACATCAACGACTTTAAGCTGCGAGTATGTTAAGCATGGTGTCAATGATGGTGATGTTATAAGCGACATAAAATACTTTCACACCAAAACTACACCCATTGGGAGCACTGATGATCTGGAACAGTGGTTTTTGAAAAACGTGCAGGATGATCTATTGACCCAGGTTGAGGAGTTCCAAGAGAAAGATAGCGGTTGGGCTTTACATACCATAGTGAACTTAATGGTGAATATAAACAAATACGAACCATTAAGTGGATCATCCTATATAAAATTGCCACAAAGCATCGCAACAAAACAGGCATGCGTAAATGTGAGGAATAATGATAATGCATGCTTTGCGTGGGCAGTGGTCTCAGCATTGTATCCAGTAGAGCACGGGGATCATGCTTATAGAACATCAAAGTACCCGCACTACAACAATGTGCTAAACTTGAGCGGTATTACTCTTCCAGTTACACTGAATCAAATAAGAATATTTGAAGCAAACAATGGATTATCGATTAATGTTTTCACACTGGAAAAGGAAAAGACAAATGAATACACGGCTGTTCCAGCTTACTTAACGAAGAAGAAATTGGATAAACACATCAACCTGCTAATGATAAAATCAAATTATGACGGCAGTGAGGATGGTGATGATAGTGACGGTGATAGTGATATTGTTTATCACTTCTGTTGGATTAAAGACTTGTCGCGTTTGGTGTGTAGCCGGGTTTCTAAAAATAAACATAAAAAATATATCTGCGATAGATGTTTATTTTATTTTTATACTGAAGAAATGCTCGCAGCGCATGTGTCTGAGTGTGAAAAGGTGAATGACTGTAAAGTTGCTTTTCATAAGGAGAAATGTATCACTTTTAAAAATTATAATTACAAGAATCCGGTACCATTTATAGTATATGCAGATTTGGAGTCAATATTGATACCTGTTACCGATGCTGGTAGTAATGGTGATAAGACAAGGAAAATTCAAGAACATGAAGTTCATAGTATTGGATTATATTTTCACTGCTATTACGATGAATCTCTATCATTTTACCGATCGAATCGTGGAAAAACGTGTCTTCAGTGGTTTACATTGCAGCTGCAGGAGATCGCAAATATAGCCGAAGAGCAAATAAAGGATATAAAACCACTAGCACCGTTATCAGCGCAGGAAAAGTGCATTCAATTAAACCAACCATGCTGCCATGCTGCAACTAGAGTGAGAGATCATTGCCACCTCACAGGTAAATATCGTGGACCTGCACACAACAGCTGCAACATCAATTATAATGATTGTCGCAACATCCCAGTCATTTTCCGCAATTTATCAGGATATGATGCGCATTTCATAATCAAGGATGTAGCACTAACCATACCAGGAAAAGTGGATCTTTTACCGTTAAACAAAGAGCGGTACATTTCATTTACCAAACACATTGAAAATAGCTCCATCATGCTGAGATTCATCGACTCCTATAGATTTATGGACGAATCTTTGGATAAACTAGCCGGACTGCTGCCTAAGGAAAAATTAAAAATAACAAAAGCTCAATGGCAAAACCTGGATGATGAAAGCTTCAACCTTCTCACGCGCAAAGGAGTTTTTCCATATGACTTCATCGATGGCTGGGATAAATTGGAGTGTAATAGTTTACCTAGCGTGGAGCATTTTTATAATAAAATGATTGATGAGCCGATAACTGAAAAAGATTATGAACATGCGCAAAAAGTGTGGGAAAAATTTAACATTAAAAGCCTGGGGGAGTATTCAGATTTGTATTTAAAAACAGATGTTCTTCTGCTGGCGGATATTTTTACAAATTTTAGAGCTATGGGACTGGAGACTTACAAACTTGACCCTGCACACGTCTTCACTCTGCCTGGATATACATGGGCAGCGATGCTGTATTACACGGGAGTGCGCTTAGAAAGGATAATGGATGTTGACATGCTTTTATTTATTGAAAAATCTTGCCGAGGTGGAATTAGCCAATGCTGCTGCAGATATAGTGAAGCCAACAATAAATATATGAAAAACTTTAAACCGGATGAAGAAACTAAATATCTGATGTACTATGACGTGAATAATTTATATGGATGGGCCATGTCGCAATCACTTCCAACCGGAAACTTTAAATGGATTGATAATGTTGATGTTATGAGTGTTGATGATAATTCACCGATCGGCTATATGTTGGAGGTAGATCTTGAATACCCGCAGGAGCTGCATAATTTGCATAAAGATTTTCCATTTTACCCCACACATTCAACACCACCAGGATCAAAACAAGGCAAACTTTTAACCACTTTACACACCAAAGAAAAATATGTTATACATTACCGCAACCTAAAACAATGTTTATCACATGGACTAATACTCAAGAAAATTCACCGCATTCTGCAGTTCGATCAATCACCATGGCTTAAACCATATGTGGACTTAAATACAGATAAAAGGAAACAAGCCAAAAATGCCTACGAGAAGAACCAATATAAGAAAATAATTAATGCTGTTTTCGGAAAAACTATGGAAAATGTGCGAAAATATTCAAACATAAAACTATGTACAAAGTGGGAGGGGCGGTATGGCGCTAGAAACCTCATTGCAGCACCGAATTTCCATAGTCGCGCAATTTTCAATGAAAATTTAGTAGCAGTTGAATTACGAAAGCTGGTAGTTAAATTCGATAAACCATTATACATTGGTATGGCGATTCTCGATATTTCTAAAATAGCACTGTACGAATTCCATTATGACTTTATGCTAAAAGAGTTGGATGCTGATAAATACAAAATAATGTACATGGATACGGATTCATTAGTATATGAAATAAAAAATGTTGACATATACAATATTATGAAGAAAAACATAGATAAATTTGATACTAGTGATTATCCTATGACCAACCAGTTTAATATGCCGCAAGCAAATAAAAAAGTTCCTGGATTGATGAAAGATGAATTAAATGGCCGAATAATGACATTGTTTGTAGGCTTAAGGTCTAAAATGTACTCCCTTGAAATAGATGGTGTTGATGAAGTGAAGAAAGCAAAAGGGGTAAAGAAGAACGTTGTGGCGAAAACTTTGCAGATTAGCGACTATATTGAATGTTTGCAAAATTCAAAAAGCAAGATAGCTGAGCAAAAAAGCATTCGTTCATATAGTCATAAAGTGTACACTTTAAACCAAGCAAAGATCGCTTTAAACCCACAGGATGATAAACGCTGCATTATGGACAACGGGATCGACACTCTACCATGGGGACATTTTTCAGTGCAGCAGCAGCAGCAGCAAGAAGACATGGATGTAGAATAAAATTCACACAAGTGCAATATGTAAATAGTATGAATAAAAGAATAATTATAACCTGTCTGTTTTATTTAAAAATTCCCTTATTACAAAAACATTTTTCAGAGCACATCGGCCTTCGTGTATTATGCAGGATAAGAAGCCATTTGTTGTTGTTGTTGTTGTTGATAGTTTGGGGCATCCCTCCTCCTCTACATCATATATGGTTAGCTCCTCTCCAAATAATTCCTGAATCCATTGTTTCTTTTTAGCTCCTTTAACATAGATTATTTTATCATGCAGCAGATCTCCAACTGAATATAGTGTGCGGTAGGGAATGTATCCATCACCCCATCTGAATCCATGATGATTGCGTCTGAGCCATTCAATTTGCTTCTTTTCAGATCGAGTTAGTTGTTTATGTGCAAATGGTGGTTGGAATATGTAGTGCTGCACTTGATTTTCACAATTTAATATGGCCAGTTCTTTGAAAATAAATTGATTGTTTTGTAATTTGAATCCTTGAATGTCGATGATAATGGCATCCATTTCAAGCAATTTTCCTGACTTCGTTGGTTAGAGGTGTATATTCCACTATTCGATCATGTAGCAATAAACAGTATGCTGTTGTGTTAGTGGGAACGTTTTCTGATGTTTTGAATTCTAACCTTATATCCACAGGACCTGTTTTAATGGTTTCGTTTTGCCGGGAGCAATCAATGACTACGATCGGAGCATCACGCATAAACTCTTCCCTTGAGAGTAGTGGCTGCAACTGACATCCATAGTATGAAGTTTGGAATTTTATATATATATCATATAGGAGAGCGTATTTATGAGCATCAAATTTCAAGTTCAGGTCATCATATGGGTATGATTCCGAATTCAAGTGCACTTTAACATCTGTTAGCTTGCAGTGGTCAAACTTACTGACATCCTTTGTTTTATCATTTTTACGATTTGTTTGGAGAGCTAGTATGACATATCGGGGCTTTTCCATCTGCGATGACGTTTTGACAGACCACGTGTGATGAGTCGTTGCTGGTAGCGTAGGGTACTCGTATATGTCCCAGCTCCTGAATGGCATTTGTATTTCACGGCCGCTTTCAATGATTTTATATAAAGCAATTTTCTCATGATCGGCAACATTAATATGGGGAATGCGCCACTGAAGTTTCGAAATTGAGATGTTTACATCATCTGTCGGTGATATGACCGCATCTTCATCCATCCTGCTTCGTATTAATATGAGTTCATGTTTAGCGTTGGCGATAATTTTCTTGTAATCTTCAGCAAAGCCCAGCAATGTTTTTAGAGGGATGCAGAAATTGAAGAATCCATGGGGGGATGTAATTGATTTATCCGGCGACCAACTAGCGTTGTATAACATGCGGCTCTCATTTTGGTTTAATGATATGTAATTTTTTAGTGTTGTTGCTATTCCAAGATTTCGAGTTCTATCAATTTCCACACCATTGATTTCATAGCGAATTTCCTCAAAGAGAAACGCTACAGCATTATTTACTAGCTCTGCAGTGCTGGATATTGTTCCATCAGGTTTAGTTACTGTTCCCTCAATGTATATGAAACTTTCAGCTGGGAGGATATACAGGTCTTGGTTTTGCACTGGAATGCGGGTTTCATCACTGTTTTTAAATGAAGAGGTGAACGATGAGTAAGTGTGGTAGTCAATTTTTGTTATGCTATTGTCATGGCTCGTGCCTTCAGTAATATCCAAGATGTTGTTCATTGCTTCAAATTTAGTCCTATTGATTTTAGAAATTGTATATTATCAGCTCTCAGTTGACGTCTTGTTCGCTTCAAGGTTGTCGGTTGACTAATGTTTTCCGTGAAATTCATCCTGTTTATATGCTTATTGCTGCTGTTGCTGCCGTAGACTATCATTCTGTGGCTTTAAATGTAGTCTGATAGTTATCGTTTCACCTCGAAAATTTATTAAATCTCCGTCCTGATCAACTAGCTTTAGTGTGAGCGAACTAACACGTTTGACGTTCACCGGTAAATAGATCACATTCGCTGGAACCTCTACTATTTTATAGCCTGGCCCCACGGTTGGGGCAAATTCATGCAGCATATGCACCTGTTTATTGTTGATATATGAGCCTGATATGATGTTACATTCAACCCTTATAGTATTAACTTTTATAATATTGACGGGTAGATCTGATGTATGTAATATATTTGCATCCAGAACACGTTTTCCAAATCCCAACAGCGGTGCGATAGATCGCTCTTTATCAAAATGTATAACTTCAGTTGCTTTTATTTCACTCTTCAAGGTATTATGGTTTGCCCTTATTAAGACTGTTGCCTTGCTGCTGCTCTTATTTAAGCTTTGCTGTACTGAAGCTGCTATGTCATCAATCTCGTATGATCCAACAGGTATTTCGATACACGCATCTCCCACATGCATTAAGTTGTTGCTGTCATCAATATTCGGTATAGAATTGTATGTTTGAAAGTCAATTAATCCGCAAACGTAGTCTCCAGCTAATTCCAATGGGGGAAAGTATTCAGCGGTGAGAACCGATGCATTGCCAGTAAGAGAGAGTGTTATCGACATGGCTACTTGTTATGAAATGTCTATGTTTGCACTTGAAGGCCGTTATTTATACATTATGTAAGAATTCTAAGCATAAGTGTCCGCAAATCACTGAGTTGAAATTTTGATGAGCTGAATAGTTGTATGTGACTGCATCTCCCAAATAATTTACAACTTCCCGAGGTGGCTGCAGATTTCCAAAACTATCAAAGTAATTTATGATATCTCCATTCTTCTTATACGCTACCCAATGCGTTCCAGGTCCAGATGAAACATCTAGATTTATAATTCCGCTCTCATTTCTCCATGGATTTTAGGTAATTGATCGCGCATAAATACTCCTCTAAAGTGGGCTATATTCTGTGCATATTTACGCAGATCATTTTCATTGAGTGCTCTTTTGGGCAGCGACTTTATTAGTTTTTTGGTCTGGGGTTGAGAAAAAGTCCCAGTCCTTTCCTATATGGCTTTAGAAATAATCCTTGCCCATGTTTTCCTAGCGCTATAGCTTCCATTGTCTCATTATGACGTTTCGCTTCCTGAAGCTCCCGACGTGCGCCGCTTGCAGCGTTTACAGCTTTAGCTATGCCTGCTGCACCTCCAGATAGCGCTCCAACGGCTGAAAGACCTGCAAAAAGTGGAATGAGGAACGGTAAAACTCCTCCTACTTTAGGTACTGGTATCACTCTAGGCGTAGTGTAAGATTTTTTCTTCCCCTTGATAACATTCTTTGCCGCACTTAGGGCAATTGTAGTAGCTTCCAACAGGTCTTTCGGCTTTTTCAGCTTTAACACTTTTCTAGCATTATGTACAGCTTCGCGGAATGATGGACGTAACGTATTCTTCTTCTTCTTCGAGCAGGTAATTTTTGCTTTGACACCCATTCCAACTTTAATTTTAGCTTTCATGGCGTTTGTTACTAATAGCGCGTTAGCACGTTCTGCAAAGCTAGCGTCTTTAGATGTTACTCGTTGCCAGGCTTTTTCTTCTAAAATACGGTCAGCTATATGTCGGTCGCTTAAGTCCTTATGATCTCGATATGCAATATCATGCTGTTTGCAGGCTGCGTCTAGTGGGTTGATGCCAGGATCACCGCGGGCTAGTCTTTTAGCTAACTTTGTTCCTGGACCACAGTATTGATATCCCGGTAGATGAAGCTCAAGCGGTAACTTATTTATAACAGTGTTTAACAGTCCTCCCCCCTTGGCAGCTCTTCGATGAATGGTGCGTTTCTTACTATGGTCAATCATTTTATAGGTTTACTGTAAGACTGATTAAAACCTATAAAAGTACGGGTATTTATTGGGATTGGGTTAGTGTGCAACATGAAGTTTATCAAGCAACAAGCGTGTCTACCAGTTAGAAATACTGATGTGGAAATTACAAGTACATCAAAGAAGCATGGGGTGCTGCTACCAAACAGTATAAGAGGTATTATTGTTGGACCGTCGAATTGTGGCAAGACAAATGTTATGCTAAGTCTACTGGAGCATCCTAACGGTCTGAGATTCGAGAATATATACATTTACTCAAAGTCGCTAAGTCAGCCGAAATACGAGTATTTAGGAGAAGTTGTAGCTCACATATCAGGTTTGGGCTATTATACGTTTTCTAACAACCACGATGTTATACCACCGGAGGAAGCAAAGCCAAACTCAATTTTCATCTTTGATGATGTAGCCTGCGATAAACAAAATAATATTAGAGCCTACTTTTGTATGGGGAGGCTAACGACATTGACAGCTTTTACCTCTGTCAAACTTATACTCATATACCAAAGCATCTAATCCGAGATAATGCAAACTTTCTGATCATATTCAAACAAGATGATTTGAACCTGAAGCATGTATACAATGATCATGTGAATAGTGATATGAAATTCGCAAAGTTCAGAAAAGCGTGTGCAAACTGTTGGAAAGACAAATATGGATTCTTAGTAATTGATAAGGACAGCCCCATGGGCAAAGGTCGATATCGAAAAGGCTTTGATGTATTCATGAGCCTATGAAGGAGCCCACCTAATCAGCTGACCAGGTCTTTCAGCTCTGCCTGGCTGGTCTGTCTGGCTGGTCTGTCTGGTTGGTTGGCTGGTCTGTCTGGCTGGTCTGTCTGGCTGGTTGGCTGGTCTGTCTGGCTGGTTGGCTGGTCTGTCTGGCTGGTTGGCTGGTCTGTCTGGCTGGTCTGTCTGGCTGGTTGGCTGGTCTGTCTGGCTGGTTGGCTGGTCTGTCTGGCTGGTTGGCTGGTCTGTCTGGCTGGTCTGTCTGGCTGGTTGGCTGGTCTGTCTGGCTGGTTGGCTGGTCTGTCTGGCTGGTTGGCTGGTCTGTCTGGCTGGTCTGTCTGGCTGGTTGGCTGGTCTGTCTGGCTGGTTGGCTGGTCTGTCTGGCTGGTCTGTCTGGCTGGTTGGTTGGTCTATCTGGCTGGTTGGCTGGTCTGTCTGGCTGGTTGGCTGGTCTGTCTGGCTGGTTGGCTGGTCTGTCTGGCTGGTCTGTCTGGCTGGTTGGCTGGTCTGTCTGGCTGGTTGGCTGGTCTGTCTGGCTGGTCTGTCTGGCTGGTTGGCTGGTCTGTCTGGCTGGTTGGCTGGTCTGTCTGGCTGGTTGGCTGGTCTGTCTGGCTGGTCTGTCTGGCTGGTTGGTTGGTCTATCTGGCTGGTTGGCTGGTCTGTCTGGCTGGTTGGCTGGTCTGTCTGGCTGGTCTGTCTGGCTGGTTGACTGGTCTGTCTGGCTGGTTGGCTGGTCTGTCTGGCTGGTTGGCTGGTCTGTCTGGCTGATCTGTCTGGCTGGTTGGCTGGTCTGTCTGGCTGGTTGGCTGGTCTGTCTGGCTGGTTGGCTAGTCTGTCTGGCTGGTCTGTCTGGCTGGTTGGTTGGTCTATCTGGCTGGTTGGCTGGTCTGTCTGGCTGGTTGGCTGGTCTGTCTGGCTGGTCTGTCTGGCTGGTTGGCTGGTCTGTCTGGCTGGTTGGCTGGTCTGTCTGGCTGGTTGGCTGGTCTGTCTGGCTGATCTGTCTGGCTGGTTGGCTGGTCTGTCTGGCTGGTTGGCTGGTCTGTCTGGCTGGTCTGTCTGGCTGGTCGGTCTGTCTGTCTGTCTGGCTGGTCTGTCTGGCTGATCTATCTGGTTGACCTGCCTGGTACGTCTGGATCTATATAAATGCTTATTAGCATAGCTGTATATCATTGTAGCTGTAACCACACGTGTAGCAACATGAATGAAAAATTGATGAAGGATATTATAAAAACACGTGATGCTATACGAAGAAAATATAAAGCTCTCAAGACTGGTAAAATTGAATCTGAAGCTCAATTAGAGGAAACATTTAAACCTATAACCAACACGCTGAAAAAGCTCACAACAACAGCAGCATCAGTGAAACTTGAACCAAAAGAAGAAGAAGATGAAATTAAGCACGAGGGCAATGAAGAAGCATACACACCACCACCACCACCACGTAAATACTTAAAGCTAGAGCCACCGAGTTATTCTGAGGATGATGATGATGATGATGATCAGTTTGTCACACCTACAAAAGAACCAAAATTAGAGTCTGCAGACCAGATACTAAACAAATATAAACAACTACTGGAAAATGATAGCACGAGAATTGATAAAACGTATGGAGTGTACTATAAGAACGATATGTGGAATATTGGTAATTCGAGATTAAAAGTTGATAAAGAATACTTTCTTATAGATGGCAAGCGGTACAAGATAACTGAAGGTCTAGCTGAATTAATTTTTATGAAAAAGCCTCGAGGCTACTCAAAAGAAGACTTGTCCAATTATCAAAAAATTGTAAATGATACATGCACCCACAGACGTGATTTTAAGGAAAACCAGCAAATAAAAGGAACAAATAGCTTCAAATATAGAACCATAATAAAAAAGTTGATTCACACTCCTCATACTGGAACGGGAATAATGCAAATTCCAAAGAAAAATATCGATTACATATATTGGGATGACCCCAATGAGCTAGTTGATAGGCTCCGAATATTGATAGCATCGCAGCCAGCTGGAAATAATAGCCATAGTAATGAAATAGTGTCAATCATTGAGGAGTTGCGGGAAGCTGACATTATAGTATAAATATTCCCACCCACATAGAACTATTAACATTTCGGAAATGAGCGTTGACAAGTTTGGTCGATCTTTTAAACGGCAAAAATTTAGAGCAGTGGGTGATCGCGGTCCACCTGGAATTCCTGGAAAAGACGGTCCCGCTGGACCAAAAGGAAACGGTTTCAATTTAACATCAGATGGTGACTATGATCTTACCTTGAAAAGAATCAAAAACCTAGGTGATCCAAAAGAAAATGCTGACGCTGCAACCAAAAACTATGTCGACGAAGAAATACGGGAAAGCATTGACAAAGCAGTAGAGAATCTAACGATGTTCATTTATCGCGAAATTGCGAAGATCGAAAATTATATATTCTCACACATAATTAATAAGAAGGCTGAAAATGGCATCTCTGAGTAAGAGGCAAGTAGTAAATGAGCTTCACAAACCTGCTCGTCGAAATTTTTCTAGGCGGAGAGTTATCATTAAAGGTCTGGATGATTTGTGGCAGGCTGACTTGGTGGAAATGGATGCATATAAACATGTAAACAAAGGATTCCGCTACTTACTGACTGTAATTGATGCATTTTCTAAATATGCCTGGGCTATGCCAATTAAAAGAAAAACCGGTCCAGAAGTCACAGAAGCGATGCAATCAATATTTAAAGATGGGCGCACACCTAACAATTTGCCAACGGATGATGGTAAGGAATTCTACAACTCTCAAAAGCTAATGAGCAAATATAAAATCAACCACTACTCAACATATACATCGCTTAAGGCATCAATAGTGGAAAGATTCAACCGAACTTTAAAGAGCATGATGTGGAAGGAATTTAGCATGAATGGATCCTACAAATGGATTTCTATGATGAAAAAACTGCTATCACAATACAATGCAAAAAAACATCGAACAATTAAAATGCGTCCCTGTGATGTTAATAGGACAAATGAAAAGCTACTTCTTGCTACAGCCTATAATCACATCAAAATTGTCCCTTCACCTGCATATAAAATAGGAGACCGCGTCCGCATAAGCAAATATAAACATCTATTTGAAAAAGGCTACACACCAAACTGGACAACTGAAATCTTTAAAATCTCCAAGGTTCAACTGACTAATCCACCGACATATCAACTTGAGGACTACCAGGGCAACCCCATTAAAGGTGGATTCTATGAAAAGGAATTGCAAAAAGTTAAACACTCAGATCTCTACCTAGTTGAAAAAATATTGAAAAAGAGCGGTGATAAAGTTTATGTTAAATGGTTGGGGTTCTCACGAGAACATAATTCTTGGATAAATGCTAATGATGTATTATAAATTAAATAAAAAGACATTTTTTTTATAACAAATTTGTTTTATTTTCAAATCTTGTGCTATATATTTTTTCACGATGATGTTGGTTTAATATGGGCTCTAGGATTTTGCCTGTATTGATGACTCTCTGTTGAAATCTGCATCTATCAAGGGCACTTATATGCCATTGTCCCATACGGCTAGCTCTATAAGCGAAATCCCATACATGCATAATGTGTAATTCAGGCGCTAGTGTAAATCGAACCCTTTTCTGCATTCTCTACAGCTGCTTTTGGTGATCCGGACATAAAAATTTACTAGGCGTTGAACTTCCCGTTTGTACCGCTCCACAAAACAGCATCCACATGTATCTGGTCCACAAGTTGTTTTATCGTTCGACCATGGGCAGTTCTTGTAATGTGCTCCATGTATAGAATAAACTTTTCCAGCATTTTCGTATTCTTGAACATATCTATAGAGTTGTTCTATTTTACCCTTATGCTCCTCCAACAGTATACTAGAATATTCTTCGAGAAATTTTGGTATGTTCATATTTACTTATCTTTTATCTACTGATATCTTATGGATGAAGAAGTATCTTTACTCTCAGATGATGATGATGATGATTGCTTCGATTTAATTGATAGAGAATTCAGTTGATATTTTAATTCTTTTACTTTGCTTCCTTTATCACCCTTTTCCTCAAGCAATCTGGTAGAATCCTTATAACTGTTCATCACCGCAACCGGAAGAAAACTAACCTAACATTCCCCTTTCAAGGATTTATATACATAATAATTGAATCAAAGATCATTACAAAAGATCCCTCAAGAGCTTCTTTAATTCTTAGTTCAACTAGCTTCCCACAGCTGGCGCTCACATCTCGCACCAACTTTTTATCCAAAATCCCATGCCGGTTCTGGGCCACGCAAAGATACATCCAGAGCCTTCCGTCACATCCCCAAATCCCATGCCAGCTCTGGGCCAAATCCCATGCCCGTTCTGCGCCACCCTATCCAAGAAACATACATCCAGAGCTTTAAGTCACACCTCAAATCCCATGCCAGCTCTGGACCAAATCAACACCGAAATTCAACTAGCTTCCCACAGGTGGCACTCAACAACACAGCATTCAAATCCCACGCTGGTCCCACACCAAATCCCATGCCCACTCTGGGCCACCCCATCCAAGACACACACCCAAAACACCTCACAAACCTACATGCAGAGCTTTCACCCATCTCCACCCACCAACTCCAAGCCACCCCATCCAAGACACCCAACCTCCATATACAGCTTTCAAACCACCTTACCCAAGACACAAACCCAAAACACCTCGTACACCTACATAAAGAGCTTTCACCCATCTCCACACACCAACTCTAAGCCACCTTATCCAAGACACAAACCTAAAACACCTCGTACACGTACATAAAGAGCTTTCAGACCCCCCCAAATCCTAGGCGGTTACGGGGCCACCTGAGAGGTGGCCCAGAACCGGCCTAGCTCTACTACTCAATGTAAATTCTGCTTTAACAGTAATGCAGCAACCACTAAATAATTTGTAAATATGGCATTCACGATATGGGCACCTGAATGTTGAGAGTTTAGCTAAGCTGAGTGAACTGAATATGGTTGTCGGACTAGACAACATTCAACCGAACAAAAGCTTTAATTGTGAGACTTGTGCTCTAGGTAAGATAACTGCCAAACCTTTTCATACTAATTATTCTATTGCTAGTGAGCATGTCTTGGATCTGATCCACTCTGTATGTGGTCCTATGCGAACAATATCGCAAGGTGGAGCCAGGTATTTCGCTACATTCATAGACGATAAGTCAAGATATATCTGGTTGTATTTGTTGAAGAGAAAATCTGATGTTTTTGAAGCCTTTTCCAATTTTAAACGCTATGTTGAAACAGAGACAGGTAAAAAGATCAAGATGCTTCGAACCGATAATGGGACTGAATACCTGAGCGAAAAATTTTCTAATTTATTAAAAATTAATGGCATCAAACGACAATTGACTATTCCCTACACCCCGCAACAAAATGGTGTAGCTGAAAGGGCTAATAGAACACTTGTGGAGATGTCACGATGTATGTTGGTTGAATCCCGATTGCCAGAGAATTTGTGGGCCGAGGCTGTAGCAACAGCGGCATACATTAGAAATCGTTCGCCATCTAAACCGTTACATAATGTAACACCATATGAAATATGGTTTAAGAGGAAGCCAGTCGTTAGACACTTGAGACCATTTGGATGCAAAGGTATTGCTCTTCAAAAAGGAACAAGACAATCGAAATTTTCTGCAAAGGGACGGGAATTAGTCATGGTCGGCTATTCAAACGAAAGTAAAGCATATCGCCTTTATGACACAGCTAAAAGATCTATTACAATAAGCAGAGATGTACGATTTTTTGAAGGAAAGCCAAACAATAGTCAGTTAGATAACCGTACGTTTAATTTTGATTTCCCTCCAAAGGAACAACATTCTTATGATCAGCAAATGAATGAGGACATTGCTGAAAGCTCGAACGAAGTTAAAACAAGCAACAGTATAGACACAAATGAAGGAGATCAATGGAGAACAGATTCCGAGCAGGATGAGACAGAAGTTAAAAATGAAGCTGAAAATGTGGTGAATCATTCACCAAAACGTACAGGTGGCCGACCCAGAATTATTAGAACTGGGAAGCCTGGGAGACCACGGAAAGTATACAATACTGCTAACCTCGCTCAAGAGACACAGATAAGAAAT
This sequence comes from Thereva unica, assembly GCA_949987705.1. Lineage (NCBI taxonomy): Eukaryota > Metazoa > Arthropoda > Insecta > Diptera > Therevidae > Thereva > Thereva unica. The sequence continues at coordinate 53,079,926 of OX465281.1, read as the reverse complement.
ATTCCAACGTCATTTGCCAAGGCGATGATGTGTAATGACTCACACGAATGGAAGGAAGCCACAGACAAGGAGTATGCGTCCTTGATAAATAATGGAACTTGGGAGCTTGTTGACAAACCAAAAAATATACCAGCTATAGGTTGCAGGTGGGTTTTTAACATTAAAACAAATCCTGATGGCTCAATCGAACGATATAAGGCCAGGTTGGTAGCACAAGGATGTTTCCAAAAGTATATGGTCAACTATTCGGAAACATTCGCACCCGTTGTAAGGCATTCATCAATTCGACTATTGTTAGCATTGGCTGTTGAATGTGAATTTCTAGTGCATCACTTAGATGTTGAAACTGCATATCTACATAGTGAACTTGAAGACGAAATTTACATGAACCAACCAGAGGGCTATGTAAATCCTGAGAAACCGCAAATGGTATGTAGATTAAAGAAGTCCATATACGGATTAAAGCAAGCTGGCAGGCTTTGGAATCAGAAGCTGGACAAAATTCTGTGTGATATTGGTCTCAATAGATGTGCAAACGATAACTGTCTTTACATTCACTGTAAATCTCAGCATTGAAAAGTGTTTTATTTCAAAACGCTTAATGTGTTTTATTATGACGTCACCCATTTGATTAACATTGTAGACACTTTTAAAACACTTCCAGGCGTTTAAAAAATGTCTACAATGTTAATCAAATGGGTGACGTCAAAATAAAACGTTTTAAGCGTTTTGAAATAAAACACTTTCAAAAGTTGAGATTTGCAGTGTTAAAAAGGAAAAATCAGAAATTCTCATCGTTGCAATCTATGTTGATGATCTGATATTAGTCAGTTCCAATATGGACGAATTAAAAATTTTCAAGTCTAAAATATCCAAAAGATTGAATGTGGTGGACAAAGGTGAACTCAGATACTATCTTGGAATACAAATAGAAAGAGAAGGAACCAGAGGACCGATTCGAATACATCAAGAAAAGTACATCTCTGAAATTCTCGCAAAATATAATATGACAGAGTGCAGACAGGCGAGCACACCGTTAGATCCTGGAATAAAGTTTGTAAAATGTGAACGGTCCAATTGCAAGAATCAAATTGATCAGAAGGAGTATCAGTCTCTCATTGGATCATTGATGTATTTGGCTGTTTTAACTCGTCCAGACGTAGCTCATACTAGAAATAAATTGTCACAATTTAATAATCATCCGCATGAAGAACATTTCAATGCGGCGAAGCAAGTGTTACGCTATCTTAATAAGACAAGCAAGGCGGGGTTATCCTATTATAAGAATAAAGGGAGCTTAATTGGTTACGTGGATGCTGATTGGGCAAATGATGCCACAGATCGTAAGTCATATACAGGGTACATATTTTTTTTAGGCCAAAATCCAATCACCTGGGTCTCGAAGAAGCAGACATCTATTGCTTTGAGCAGCACGGAAGCTGAATATGTGGCGCTATCGCAGGCATGTACAGAAGCAATATACTTGAGGAATCTGATTAAGGAGCTTGGTTTCGATAGCTATGTGATGGTGCCAACAATTATCTATGGTGACAACATTAGTTCCCAACATATGATGAAGAATGACACGCATCATGGCAGAACCAAACATATTGATACAAAGTTTCATTTTTGTAGAGAGCAGATTAGGAACAATTTAATTGATGTAAAGTATATATCAACTAATGAAATGGTAGCTGATATATTCACTAAAAATCTATCAAAAGCCAAACATTTAAAATGTGTCGAAGGTTTAAATGTTGTAAAGCAAAAATGCAAGTTAATCATGGTTGAGAGGAAGTGTTAGAATATGCAGGCAACCCTGATCCTTGCATCCTTGCTAAGACACTGTAATAATTAATTTTATATGAGTTGCAATTAGTTGGCTTAGGATTTAATAATTTTTTTATGTCAGCTATTCGATTTTTGTTTTTTAGTTCATTCCTGACTCTCAGGCTGTTAATTTGAAATTTAAAAAATAAATTTGCTAAAAGCAATTCCTCTTTATTTTTCTAACAGTTTTTTATTTTTTTCCACAAGAAATAAAATTTCATAAAATATATTAAAATTTGATTATTTTTAAGGCGCTTTCATTTTTATCGAGGTAAAATGGTTATTATTATCAGTAAAATTTCAATCGCAACAAAATTTTAGCTTATATTTTCGCTAAAAATTTAATTTTAAAGTCTATAATCATACATAATAAATATTAAATTCTAAAGTGTTATATTTTTCGAAAAGTTTCTTATGAGCAGATAACTGTCATAAAAATTATTTTATTCTAAATAACATCGCCTTTTGCTTCCTTTCTAACAGTTCTGTTAAGGAGCGTATAGCTCTTATAGCACGCTTATAATTACCCTTTCAAAGAGAGCTAAGGTATTTTTATAAGACTAAAATAACTCTCATAATTGTGCCATTTAATTCTGACAACGCATTCATAAAGCACTTGTAGTGTTTTACAAGTGTAAGTTATGAGAGTGGTGCTCTCTTAAAAAATTCGAATATCTTCTCATAAGACACTAGCAGAAACTTATGAGACGAAATTACTTGGGTACTATATTGTAGCTTGTATAATTTATATTTATTTAATTATAAAATAGCATTACATAATATATGTATAATTGTTTATAGCACACTATTAGGTAATTTGTACCACACCATACCACTAGTTCCACTACTACTTTTAGTTCATGTAATCAGTGGCGTAGATAGCTTTCAGCCATGGGGGGGATATGACTTAGTATAAAATTAAAAATAAATAAATTTTTCTTCCGAAGTTCTGTTTTTGATAAGCTGAAATTTCGTGAGTAGCTTCCTTTTGACGCCTAACTTTTCTCATTGCGAAAATTCTCGATAGTGGTTCCTAGTGAACCGCATAGGCGTTAAAGATGTCGGGTTTGGTGATTGCAAAAATACTATTAGTAAATATTTGTTAGATAAATTAAGAGATACCGTTATAAAGAACTCAAAAAAGTTTGTCGTAAAAAATTGATGGTCCAACCGAAAGGTCGCCCACCATCAACATGTGCAAGTAACTAATTAAATTAAATTGTAAAAAATCCACACGCTCGTGTGGAACCACCCTATGAGTTGCTCCACCGATTGTGCAGCGTTGCAACCCTACTACAATTGTACTATTTCTGCTACGATTTTTAAGCTACAACTTTTTACTCGGTACTATTTGATTTAAGTACATTTCTTATTCGATTTAATTCGATGAAAAAGTATCATATCAAGGGATACTTATATTTTTAGTATCTACTACTGTTTTAATGGATTTAGTACATATTGTTCGTTGGATTAATACATTTTAAACTTGCTTGGGTGGCAGCGCTTTGTAGGCCGCCCCCTGCTCCTTCTTTGACGGTGACAAAAAATACATTGTGCCGAGGGAGCGCGTGGTCATCATTACTACATCATTTTTTAGGAAGTTCATATGTAGAAGATAGATTGTCAACAGTATAAAGGGCCTTTCCTGTGACTCTAGTCTTTCACATAAAAAAAAAAATTTTTGATACTCTACATCAGCGGTTCCCAAACTTTATTTCGTACGGAACCTTTCTACAATGTATAAAATTGGGCGGAACCCAACGATGAAAAAATAAAATAATATATGATATATGTATATGGGTGTTTCTCACCAAAGTGGTAAAATCGCTGTCCTTGGCAAATATTACGTAAACTATGGCGAGAAATATTTATATTTCTGCAAATTTCAATTTATAACTATCTAAACTATAGTATACAATATAGAAAATATCTCACTTAAATACCTGTATGGTTTAAAAAACGTATTTTTTAGGTCTAAAAACAGTCCCCTAGCCGGTCCCCAAACCAAAATATTTTCTATTGAGTTCATTAATTGAACTAATATTTTAAAAACAATTAACTTATATAACACAATTTAATCAATATGAAATGATATGCTATTAGACTCTTATATCAATTTATTTAAACTATTTTATGATTAGTTTAATTTAACCTAAAGTTGGTCCCCGAATTTCATGAACAGTCCCCTGCCCAAGGTTTCGAGTGACGCATCAGGCCATCTACAGTAAAGACAGACTTGTTAATGGGCGTAACGAAACGTGAACGACATGAAGTTAGCTTTGTTACCCCCAAAAGTAGCTATACCTCATTTTGTTTAGTGTTACAAGAGTTACAGGGGCACATGCGCGCATCGGTACGCAACATTCGACAGTCCCCTAGTAAGTGTTATTTTTCTTTTTTTAAAGTGTTCCAGTTTTCTCTATTGTGCATCGTTTTAAATAAGATGGCTTATATTGTTTCTATAAAACAAAATAAAGTCATAATGAAGGAATTTTATGGTACCGTAACAATTACACAAATTAAACAGTCCCCTGCCAACAGTCCCCGGTCAACAGTCCCCCGCTACATACAGAAACAGGGGACTGTTTCATTTATTAGGGGACTATTATTGTACTTTTGCCTTTGTTTTAGGTCTATAACCATCTTTTAATTATGGCGCGAGAAAGAAGAAAGTGTCTAAGGAAGAAATAAAAGTTCACAAGTTTACTTGGAACCACACAGAGAACTTGGAACTACCAAAGAAGACTGTTTTATTTTTATATATATGCGTCATGAGGAATGTTTTTAAAGTATATATACTACTAATAAATGCTCATTTCACTTATATATACAATCCTCTGACATATGCAACAGTCCTCTGACATATGAATTTTTTAAATTTACTCAATAAGTCCTAAAATAAAACAAATATATTTGGGTCCCTTACTGTTTATTATCCACCAGATAGATATCTATTTAATTGTATATTTTTTTTTCATATTCACTTAAAAAAGTTACTGGGACAGATTTCTTGCAAAAATTTACCAGTTTACAGAGAAACACCCATATATTTATCCTTTAATATATTTTAAAACGTTTTTATTCGCTCGCTTTCTTGTCTGTCTGTTTGTCCGGTACATATCTTGCAATCGATTTTTTTAATACTACCGGTTACCCGATCACCCTGAAATTTTGCACACAACTTCAGCTCCGATGACAATGCCATGTGGCATACTCATTGTAGCGGCAACACGATCAACTAAATTTCCCACTATCGGAAGTACTCAAGAACAACACCAACTTCACACTTCAGAAGTTACCGCTAGATCAGCCTCCCGCAAATCGATAGTTTTAACCTTAATCAGTCCTGTAGTTGAAGTCGTGAAATAAAGAGGGTTTTTGATAACCTCCGGAGTTTTATTTAATACCGCATGGCCGCAATAACTGGTGACCCCGAGTTAGTTATGAACACATAAAATAATTAAATAATTGAAGTGATAACAACAAAAAAAAAAAAAAAAAACGAAATTTAAAAAAAAAAAAAAATTAATAATTGAAGTGATAACAAAAGAAAATATACATAAAGCCTACAGGACAAAGGCCATACTTAGCGGAAAAAAAAAACCCGGCATCGGCATCACGACCCACATAGTCAACCATTTCGACCACTACCTATCAACTTAAAATCAACTTTAAATGAAAACAACCAAAAAATATTATCGTAATCGGATTTTACAAGTAGTCAGCCTATGATGACATCAAATTCAGAGAAGGATGACCCAATAAAGGCGAGATGATAAAAGATTAAACCTCATAGCAGACCACTAACCACCGACCCACGCGTCAGAAGTCATAGCTCATCTATCAACAATCAATTAAGATAATACATTTTTTTTTCTTCTCATTGCATTTTCAATAAAGCATTTTGTTAAAAATTTCATTTAAAAAACCGTAATTCCATACTTATATTATTTTTGTTGCAATTTTAGAGTGAACTGCGTTTGGGGCACGGCGAAAGAATTAATAAAGGTGAATCAAGAAATTTTTTCTTTCTCATTGACGCATGCCTTTAGACCGACAACAAAAGAAATGAACATAAAGGAATTAAAAGTAAAGTAAAAACAATCAAAAAAAAAAAAAAGAAAGGAAATGAACATGAAATTTTAACAGAAATAACAGTGAGTACAACTTCCCTTATACGATACAATACATTTTTTACATAAACAAAGCTGATTTAAAATATCAATAAAAAAAAAATAATATAAATACAAAAAAAATCAATTTTCAAATTTCAATGAAAATATAATTTAAAAAATAAATATCTTTTAAATACATGAGTGCAATGAATACATTATTGCAAAGATAGTTTTTTGATTATTATCATGGTTGCGTTTATCCACTTTAGAGCCGCCATAGTTTAGACTTACACGCTTACAGACAACATTGTAAGCCATAGCCTAATATACACATACGTATTTAAACTAGAATAAGAGTATTATGAGAAATATTTTAGGGATACCAAATCCATTACTAGTGAAGTATGAGATAGTTATAGAATACATTTAAATCGAACAAAAAAATATTTTTTTTCTCTTTTTACATTGCGATGCCAACGGTATAGTTACTACGGATAGGAAACATTCTCCTGTGGTTGACATAGTGAAATATAGTTACGTTACAATTCTTCTCTTAGTACATAATCGGATCACAACCGGTCTTTATTCTAAATTCTCTTACATACAACACGGAACTAGTTGTATCTTAAACAGGCGTGTTCAAAAACTCATAAAACTTTTTATCATTTTTGCGTTGGAAGAAATTGACTTAAACACAGTAATTTAGGGACGGATAAATTAATTTATTAACGACGCCATGTCAAATGCCGACGCCGACGCAGGAATGGCCCCAAAACCTGATCCAACGGGTGAAAACCCAGAGCCTTCGTGCTCACACATCAACAGTATTAAGATCCCAACTTTCTGGACTAGTAGACCAGATTTATGGTTCCTACAAGTTGAGACACAATTTAAAGTAAAAAGAATAACGGCGTCAGACACTAAATACGACTATTTAGTAGCCTCGCTACCGCAGGAAACAATGGAAATTGTAGCCGATATTTTACTACACCCACCCAGTCAAGACAAATATGAAACACTTAAACAAAATTTACTCGCGCGGTCTATAGATTCAGAAGAGCGCCGGCTCGACACACTCCTACATAAGGCACAGCTAGGAGATTACAAACCATCGGAGCTATACAGACACATGGAGTCTCTAGCCGGAGGGAATAGTTTAATTAACCCTTCGTTGTTAAGAAAATTATGGATCAATAAACTACCTCATACGCTCCAGACATGTATTATCACGGTTGAAAGCTCCCACACATTGAACGAGCTGTTCACCATTGCAGATAAAATATATGATTCAACCTCTATGTCCAATATTTCCGCGTTACGGACACAAGCACACACACCCCCAATAAACAATCATCAGAGTACTACTGATACACTCCAAGAGTTGTGCCAACGAATCAAACGTTTAGAAAGTAGAAATTCCTTCCGACAAAGATCACGTTCCCGATCACGTGACCGTTTTAATCACAGGAACCAGGCTCGCACTTACAACAATAGCGTTTGTTGGTACCATCGAAAATTCGGCGATAAAGCGAAAAAATGCTTAGAACCATGCAATAAGAACACAGCACCCTCCGATCCAAAAAACTAAATACTACAGCCTCGTGTGCGGCAACGAAGGCAAACGGGTATTCACGCCGCCTTTTCCTTCTGGACAAAAACAGTAAAATAATGTTCCTTATCGATACAGGAGCAGAAGTATCCATCATACCTAAAAGAGTTATACCAAACGTAACCATGCGAAAAAGTCCCCAGTTAATATCAGCTAACGGCACACCCATCTCCACTTTCGGTTACAAACACTTAGCTTTGAACCTCGGCTTACGTCGGAATTTCGATCACACCTTTACAATCGCAGCCCTGGATTACGCCATCATAGGCGCAGATTTTTTACATAGATTTAATTTAGCAGTTGATCTGCGACACCGGAGACTCATCGATCAAACCACTACATTATCGATCAATTGCATGTCACGTAAATGCAACGCGGACACCCCCAAACTTCTGGCCATTGAAGGGGAATATGGAGCCATCCTTAACGACTTCCCATCATTAAAAGCCCCACCAAATTTCAACTTGAATGTTCAACATGCGGTGGTACACCGAATACATACCCGAGGTCCCTTACCGACTGCTCGTCCTAGAAGACTACACCCACAAAAGTTCGCCATAGCAAAAGAAGAATTCGAAACCATGGTCAGAATGGGTATTTGCCGCCCATCTTCGTCTTCTGTGGCTTCACCCTTGCACATGGTCCCCAAAAAAGATGCTACCTGGCGTCCCTGTGGCGACTATCGCCAACTCAACAACGTCACAGAATTCGACAAATATCCACTTCCAAACATACAGGATTTCACTACCAGCCTTCACGGTTGCACCATTTTCTCAAAAATCGACCTTGTTCGAGCCTACCACCAAATACCGGTAGCCCCGGAGGATATTTATAAGACAGCCGTAATAACCCCCTTCGGGCTATTTGAATTTTTGAGGATGCCATTTGGCGTTAAAAACGGTGCTCAAACCTTCCAGCGTTTCATTAATGAGGTATTGGCAGGTCTTGACTTTGTTTTTTGTTATATTGACGACATACTTATCGGCAGTAAATCGCCCGCCGAACACAAAGAGCATTTACGCCTTCTTTTTAAGAGGCTACAGGAACAAGGCATTAACATCAACCCAGAAAAATGCCTCCTCGGCCAAACGGAGCTTGATTATTTGGGACACACCATCACCACGAAAGGTATATTACCTTCCCAAGACAAAATAAAAGCATTGATCGATTATCAACGGCCTCACGTAATAAAGAATCTGCAACGTTTTTTAGGGATGGCCAACTTCTACCATCGTTTTATTCCGCGATTCTCGGCAATTGCCGAACCATTATATGACCTCATTAAACAAACGAATTCAAACAAAAAGAAATCAAATATAATCGAATGGAAACAAAACCACGAAGAAGCTTTTAACGAGCTAAAAACCAAACTGCAAAATTGCACCTTGCTCGCACATCCGAACCCGACCGCTAAACTAAGCGTATGGGTAGACGCATCCGGGGACGCAGTGGGAGGTGTCATCCAGCAGTCTAACGGCAACCACTGGGAGCCACTTAGTTTCTTTTCCCGAAGGCTACAACCAGCCGAAAAAAGATATTCCGCCTTTGACCGCGAATTACTAGCTCTTTACCTAACTATTAAACACTATAGATATTTCCTCGAGGGCAAGGACTTCTGTGTATACACAGATCATAAGCCCCTCACAACCGCTATAACATCAAAAACAGATAAATCTCCTCGGCAAACCAACCACTTGTCATATATTTCAGAATTTACTAATGACATCAGATTTATCAAAGGTTGCCAAAACATAGTCTCTGACACCCTTTCAAGAGCTCATATCGACGTTATTGAAAATAACAAAAAAATAGATCATGCGATCTTAAGTCAAGAGCAACAAACCGACGAGGAATTACAAGCTCTCCTCACCAGCAATGAGAACAAAACTCAATCATTCGTTTTGAAGAAAATACACATACCCCTCGATAATATGGATATCTGGTGCGAGACGACAACCGGCACCGATCGGCCTTACATCCCAGAAAGGCTCCGCCGTACCATATTCAATGCGGTACATAACCTTTCACACCCGAGTATTAGGTGCACCAACAAGCTTATTACCTCGAAGTACTTTTGGCCAAACATGAACAAAGAGATAAACATGTGGTCGAAATCCTGCATCCCCTGCCAGAAGGCAAAAGTCATTCGGCACACGGCGGCTCCACAAGGAAAATTTAACGTACCCTCAGGAAGATTCCAACACATTCACATGGACATAGTTGGCCCACTTCCTCCCTCTAATGGACACACATATTTGCTAACGATTAAGGACCGTTTCTCACGTTGGGCCGAAGCCATACCAATTAGAAACATTGAAAGCAAAACTGTTTGCAACGCTTTCCTCCACAACTGGGTTGCACGTTTTGGCATATGCCAAACCTTGACAACAGACCAAGGCACTCAGTTCGAGTCCACCTTGTTCAAGGAGCTATCAGGGATTTTAGGATGCCATCGAATTCGAACTACCACCTACCACCCGCAGTCCAACGGAATGGTAGAGAGATTTCACCGACAGCTTAAAGTAGCCATCCGTGCGTCCCCTCAGCCAAAAGATTGGTACAACAACTTACCATGGATTCTGTTAGGAATCCGTTCCGCGCTAATCGAAGATATAGGTTTTTCACCGGCACAATTGCTCTATGGACAAACCCTTCGCCTTCCAGGCGAGTTCATCACCCAACAGACATCCCCCGACCTTAAAATAACAAGTACTATAGCCAGGGAAATTCAGGACAACATCATTAACATTAGACCCATACCTTCGCGAATCAGAAAACAGAACAAAATCTTTGTCCCTCAAAATATGGAAAATTGCACTCATGTATTTATAAAAGATGCGATATATAAAGGAAGTTTAAACCCACCTTATACGGGCCCACATAAAGTAGTTTCAAGAAAGGACAATGTGTTCAAGGTGTGCCTCGATGGAAAAAAAGAATTTATTAACATTGATCGCATCAAACCCGCTTACATTTTAGATTCAGACACTTTCAGCCAAGCCCCAAACACAAGGTCAATTAACAAACCTAAGGTAATGTTTAAACTGTAGCTAAATGATATTCAAAATTTAATATTTAAACAACCCTGTACTAAGAACACATATGTAAGATAACTATCTGTAAGATTTAGGAACTTGAATTAAAATTATTTTTTTTTCCATTAATGAAGTATAAATTAGCAAGCTAAGAATTTTAACGACTTATTAAGAAAGATTTATATAGTAATAATATTTTATATTTTCTTCCTCTCTTTTAATACATCATTATTTCTTTTTATAAGAGGGGAAGTGATGTAGCGGCAACACGATCAACTAAATTTCCCACTATCGGAAGTACTCAAGAACAACACCAACTTCACACTTCAGAAGTTACCGCTAGATCAGCCTCCCGCAAATCGATAGTTTTAACCTTAATCAGTCCTGTAGTTGAAGTCGTGAAATAAAGAGGGTTTTTGATAACCTCCGGAGTTTTATTTAATACCGCATGGCCGCACTCATTATACCGTTAGATCCATGGCGGCCGTCTCAAGAGGACGAATTACTGTTTTCTTCACGGAACAAATTTTGCAATCAATTTTCAAATACTTCCGGATATCCTATCATGCTCAAATTTTGCATACAGCCTTAGCTCCGATTGATAAAGCAATATAGTATACTCAATATACCTTTAGATCCATGGCGGCAGTCTCAGGAGGGCGGATTGAAATATTCTTCACAACCCCTTCGACATGGGTATCAAATGAAAGGGTATGATAAGTAGGACACCATAAGCAATATAGTATACTCAATATAACGTTTGACCCATGGCGGCCATCTCAAGAGGGCGGATAACCATTTTCTTCACAACACCCGAGACATGGGAATATGGAATGGCGGCCAAAATGTTACGCGGCGTGACGTAGACCAAATTTTAAGGAAGATGGGCCACTCGCATTTTCTGATTAGCAAGAACGCGTTAAACGGCCGGCGCAGCGCCAGTGAGTCTGCGAATGTATTTGCGCTTCGGCGCTGGTGGCACAGAACCCTAAAATTTCTTCGTGGAACCGTAAGGTTCCGCGGAACCCACTTTGGGAATCACTGCTCTACATAATATGCTCAAACCTAATAGTTATTTCACCCAAAGTTAGGAACACGATTCTATTTCTTGATTAACTATAATGTTAATATTTTGAGTATTTAGGAACCGCGGTGTCACTGTTGGCTCATTGTATTTACTTTACATGTGCTTAATGTGTCCACAATTATAGGGAGCCTTTTTGCGGTTCCTGATTTCCTTTTCGTGGTTCCTGATTGGTCGGCCTTCTCGAAGCGCGGAAATTAGCAATACTCAAATGCACATCCGCCGTCACAAAAACGGATCTAGATGATTTTTACACATACATAGAATCAAAAGAGGTGCTGGTGCTTTAAAAATTTCATGTACATATACTTAAACACTTAGGTACGACCTTTATTTTCGTAAGTCCATGGGGGGGGATTGATCCCCTTGATCCCCCCCCCCCTATCTACGACACTGCATGTAATTGAAACAGCAGTTTCGTATGATTCATATTATTAATAGAAGCCACGACAACGAAACATTTACATATATTTAGGAAAAACACAATAAACGAACAAATTACTCATATTTTGCAGAAACGCAAAAATTTTGGTAAATTTATTTCGTATCATTTAACTTTTCCAAATTGTTAAATAAGTTTATTTCGAACTAATAAAAAGCCTAACCTTTTACTCCAATCCTACGCAGAAACACCCTCAATATATCCTCTTCATCACCTACGTTCAGCCCACGGATAATAACTTGTTAAGGCTATGATGATTGCTCCGTTATTTCCGTTAAAAATTCCAACCTAATTTCAATCAATGAAATACGATCACAAAAGATATAATCAAAAAAGTTGAATGAAATGTAAGGCGATTCTCGAGGAACACTTTTATTATAACTTAAATCATTTCACCCATACAGCCCACAAAATGGGTCTGTGGAACAATTTCAACATTCCCTCCCCCGCAAAATGCGATGATATAGAATTCAAGTGAAAAAAACCCGATCGAATTGTTTCTACCTTAAAAGATGATAAAATAACAAAATAAAATCATCAAAGAACTTAGAAGCGAGGAGAGCTGATGGATAAACAAAATGGTTATAAATTGGGTGGATGTAATTCTGATAATTGAATATTGGTTATTTATCAATCTTCTATTCTTCTATTTGAATACTTATTTTAATTTTGTCCTGCTCCATAATTTTTTGTTTTTTATTTTCCAGGTCAAAAAATCGTAATACTTTCCTTTGCAGCTTGTTCTAGCTTAACATACATAGTTGTATTGCATAAAGGCCTGCTTAGTATGTTGGTATCGAGAGCATCACCTACAAAGCCTGGGGGTGCTGCAGTAGTTGGCGATGAAAATTAGGTTTGAGCTTTAGAGCGAACCAAAAAAAGACCTTGGAGGGTGAACGGCTAATTAAGACGTCGGTCCAGAGCCCGATTTGTCACTTCTATCAAAACCCGAGAAGATTCACTGCAGACAAACACCCAGAAGATGTGTTAGGAAGTGCTAATCCCACCTCCCCGTTTTGCCCCTTATTCGGAAGGAGCTTACGGGTGACGCGTGAATGGCGCCACAAAACAGAGTTTTAAGTCGGTTGAGCTGTGGGCTAGCAACCCACTCCCATAAAAACCACCATTACTACGAATCGGCAAACAGTGCCTCGGAACCGGATGGGCAACGCGACGACGACTTTTGCTTTTTGAACCAGGACACGAATCGGAGTATGGAATGTGAGCCGCGAGCACCGCTTGTTGATGGACGGCTGGATGAAGTCCTCAACGAGGTGAATCGTTATAAAATCAAGATCAAAAGCAGATGGCCAGATACGGGGGAGCATACCTGCTCAAACGGTGAGTCTTTCTTATATTCTGGGAGCCGGGGGCCGTAGGAGTGACGTCGGTGTAATACTCACCAAAGAAGCCAGGCCCTGCCCCATTAGCTGGTCATCAGTTTCTGAAAGAATTAATCCCGTGCGCCTGTCTACCACACTAAGAAGTATAGTTGTTTTCAAACCTCGTGACATCCCGCGCATGTTCTCCAGCTAAGCTCTTAAAAATGTATAAAAGCTCAGACAAAAGCTTCAGTTAACTCCTCCTATCAAATCACTTGCTGCCATGTAATCAGACGCGACTGCGTATTGCCAAAGGGAGGTGTATTTTCTGGGACTTCAATGATTATTTAAAAAATTTACAAATTATGAATGAAAAACTCCCCTTTTTATAATTTTTTTATTTTAAGGTTATTATATTTTACACATATTTTACAGAAATAATTTGTAGGTAGTAATTTCTACTAAAAAATACGAAATTTGTGTTTTTATCACTTTGATTACTAGATTGTTGACGTTTCCTGCCAGTCGCATACGCGCTTCTGCCCGGGAAGGTTGTGTTGCTTGCGACTGCGGGGAACTGTCGGTTATGAATGCAAACGCTCATTTATTCAAAGGAATTTATTTCACCATTTTTTTTAAATTATTTTAAATTTAGAAATGAGAAATATTTCGAAAAATTAAAGTAAAATTATGCTTATTATGTTGAATAAACTGCCTTTGTTGATCAAGGGCTTTACATGTATTTAAAAGCTCTGCTCAACACATAGAAAGATAAATTAACTTTATTCATTCGGCATGCGCGCATCCCTTCCCAAATTATTTTGTTGAGTTTTTTCAGTGTTTGCTGCACTGACATATAGAATGGACTGCTCATGAGGAATTTTTCATGGTACCAATTTGTTCCATAGGCTACAAACCTTTTTTCACTCCATGTGAACACCGGAATCACTTTTGAAATTTACATTTTTTTAAATACGTACTTAAAACATTAAAACAACACAAATATTTTGTTTAAAAAAATTAATAAACACTATTTTCACTTTTTCACCTTTTAAAATGCCTTTTTTTCATTAATTTGCAAATTTTATGTGTATCTGATTTAAGTTCTTAACGCCTGTTTTAGCAACTGACATTCTGTATATCAAAATTCGGGGTCTATGGGAAAAGAGCAAAAGATATAAACATCACTATACCCGTATATTTTTTTCTAATTGATTTAACCTGATTTTATTTCTGTCAGTCTGATTTTACTTCTGAGTGCTTCTGTCAGTTTGGGGGCTTATGGATGAGCGAGTCGACTATACCTTTTTGGTGCCATCGGTTTGTATGGGAATAATTGCTAATGAGCACTCCATTATTATATGTCAGTGGTTTGCTGCCGTTTTAACTAAAAAGAGGGGAGATGATAGAACATTATTTATAAAATTTGGCAACGAGGTGCGCAGAACTGCTCAAATTTTTTGTGTCACGGAGTTTGAAAAATTCTATACTACGGTAGTCCAATACTATGCTCCAACTGAAGCCGCAGAAGTCGCCTGAAAAAAATTCTTTTGAATACATGAGCATTTTCTCCGCAGTCGCAAGCAACACAACCTACCCGAGTAGGAGCGCGCATGCAATTGGCGGAAAACGTCAAAAATCTAGTAATAAAGATGATAAAAGCCCAAATTTGGTATTTTTTAGTAGAAAATGCTACAAATTATTTCTGTAACAAATAAGTAAAATACAAAAAACTTAAAATAAAAAAATTATAAAAAGGGGCGTTTTTCATTCATTCAGACATACGAAACTGCTCAAGGAATACCCAGATCGGACCGAGTATGCAAGTAATGAGCCCGTTAACAGATGCTGCGTGGTCTTTAACAATTATAGATCATGTTACTCCCCTTCAATAAATAAAGTATCCTATAAAAGAAGACTTAAATCCTTCCTGACAACCTAATTACTAACACTCCTTAGAACTAACTAATTATATACATATGCCAGTGTTTGTCTATAAGAACTCTTTGTTGTATTTAGTTTAAGTATGCCTTGTTTGGCAAATAAATAAATAAATAGATTCAATGGCTGCAAGTGATTTGATAGGAAGAGTTAAATGAAGCTTTGTCCGAGCTTTAAAATATTTTTAAGAGCTTTGCTGGGGTAACATGCGCGAAATGTCACGACGTTTGAAAAAATCTATATTCATAACAATTCGAAACTACGCCAGAATTGATTCCGCTGATATTGGCTCCGCTGGAATTTTTTTACATCGCTACCATAAACTCCGCTGTAAGGGAGAGTAATTTCGAAATTAAAATTTATTCTACTATGTAGGAAAATTCCAGAATTGGCCTGAATACTTAGTTTGTACTGATAGTCCAATCAATCTACGGATTCACAATGTTAATTTCCAGACAATTGAAGGCAGGAAAAAAAATATTTATTTATTATTTATTTTTCGACTCTAAACTACTATTTAATAAAAGTTTATATTCTTTTTACTAATTTAACAACAAAATTTGAGCTTTTCAATTTCATATACAAAAAACACCACCGCAAAAAAAAAACAAGTTTTTTATTTCATTATTTTTCGACTCTAAACTACTATTGAATGAAAGTGTTGGGTTTATTTAAATGGTTTAACGTGGCCGCTCACCAAGTAAACATTCTATGTAAAAGATGAAATTGCACATGATCCGTGCTGTTGAGACAACAACTTGTATGTATGTAGTGCAGTAAGTATTGAACAACAATATGTCTCAAATTCACAGGTATTTAACGAAGGAAAAACGCTCCGTAATTTAAAAAAATGTCTTCGCTGTTGACGGTCGTACGGTTATTTTTTTTTTAATTTTTAAATTAGTAAAAAGACTATAAACTTTTATTAAATAGTAGTTTAGAGTCGAAAAATAATGAAATAAAAAACTTGTCTTTTTTGCGGTGGTGTTTTTTGTATATGAAATTGAAAAGCTCAAATTTTGTTGTTAAATTAGTAAAAAGAATATAAACTTTTATTAAATAGTAGTTTAGAGTCGAAAAATAAATAATAAATAAATATTTTTTTTCCTGCCTTCAATTGTCTGGAAATTAACATTGTGAATCCGTAGATTGATTGGACTATCAGTACAAACTAAGTATTCAGGCCAATTCTGGAATTTTCCTACATAGTAGAATAAATTTTAATTTCGAAATTACTCTCCCTTACAGCGGAGTTTATGGTAGCGATGTAAAAAAATTCCAGCGGAGCCAATATCAGCGGAATCAATTCTGGCGTAGTTTCGAATTGTTATGAATATAGATTTTTTCAAACGTCGTGACATTTCGCGCATGTTACCCCAGCAAAGCTCTTAAAAATATTTTAAAGCTCGGACAAAGCTTCATTTAACTCTTCCTATCAAATCACTTGCAGCCATTGAATCTATTTATTTATTTATTTGCCAAACAAGGCATACTTAAACTAAATACAACAAAGAGTTCTTATAGACAAACACTGGCATATGTATATAATTAGTTAGTTCTAAGGAGTGTTAGTAATTAGGTTGTCAGGAAGGATTTAAGTCTTCTTTTATAGGATACTTTATTTATTGAAGGGGAGTAACATGATCTATAATTGTTAAAGACCACGCAGCATCTGTTAACGGGCTCATTACTTGCATACTCGGTCCGATCTGGGTATTCCTTGAGCGTATGTCTGAATGAATGAAAAACGCCCCTTTTTATATTTTTTTTATTTTAAGTTTTTTGTATTTTACTTATTTGTTACAGAAATAATTTGTAGCATTTTCTACTAAAAAATACCAAATTTGGGCTTTTATCATCTTTATTACTAGATTTTTGACGTTTTCCGCCAATTGCATGCGCGCTCCTACTCGGGTAGGTTGTGTTGCTTGCGACTGCGGAGAAAATGCTCATGTATTCAAAAGAATTTTTTTCAGGCGACTTCTGCGGCTTCAGTTGGAGCATAGTATTGGACTACCGTAGTATAGAATTTTTCAAACTCCGTGACACAAAAAATTTGAGCAGTTCTGCGCACCTCGTTGCCAAATTTTATAAATAATGTTCTATCATCTCCCCTCTTTTTAGTTAAAACGGCAGCAAACCACTGACATATAATAATGGAGTGCTCATTAGCAATTATTCCCATACAAACCGATGGCACCAAAAAGGTATAGTCGACTCGCTCATCCATAAGCCCCCAAACTGACAGAAGCACTCAGAAGTAAAATCAGACTGACAGAAATAAAATCAGGTTAAATCAATTAGAAAAAAATATACGGGTATAGTGATGTTTATATCTTTTGCTCTTTTCCCATAGACCCCGAATTTTGATATACAGAATGTCAGTTGCTAAAACAGGCGTTAAGAACTTAAATCAGATACACATAAAATTTGCAAATTAATGAAAAAAAGGCATTTTAAAAGGTGAAAAAGTGAAAATAGTGTTTATTAATTTTTTTAAACAAAATATTTGTGTTGTTTTAATGTTTTAAGTACGTATTTAAAAAAATGTAAATTTCAAAAGTGATTCCGGTGTTCACATGGAGTGAAAAAAGGTTTGTAGCCTATGGAACAAATTGGTACCATAAAAAATTCCTCATGAGCAGTCCATTCTATATGTCAGTGCAGCAAACACTGAAAAAACTCAACAAAATAATTTGGGAAGGGATGCGCGCATGCCGAATGAATAAAGTTAATTTATCTTTCTATGTGTTGAGCAGAGCTTTTAAATACATGTAAAGCCCTTGATCAACAAAGGCAGTTTATTCAACATAATAAGCATAATTTTACTTTAATTTTTCGAAATATTTCTCATTTCTAAATTTAAAATAATTTAAAAAAAAATGCTGAAATAAATTCCTTTGAATAAATGAGCGTTTGCATTCATAACCGACAGTTCCCCGCAGTCGCAAGCAACACAACCTTCCCGGGCAGAAGCGCGTATGCGACTGGCAGGAAACGTCAACAATCTAGTAATCAAAGTGATAAAAACACAAATTTCGTATTTTTTAGTAGAAATTACTACCTACAAATTATTTCTGTAAAATATGTGTAAAATATAATAACCTTAAAATAAAAAAATTATAAAAAGGGGAGTTTTTCATTCATAATTTGTAAATTTTTTAAATAATCATTGTAGTCCCAGAAAATACACCTCCCTTTGGCAATACGCAGTCGCGTCTGATTACATGGCAGCAAGTGATTTGATAGGAGGAGTTAACTGAAGCTTTTGTCTGAGCTTTTATACATTTTTAAGAGCTTAGCTGGAGAACATGCGCGGGATGTCACGAAGTTTGAAAACAACTATACTTCTTAGTGTGGTAGACAGGCGCACGGGATTAATTCTTTCAGAAACTGATGACCAGCTAATGGGGCAGGGCCTGGCTTCTTTGGTGAGTATTACACCGACGTCACTCCTACGGCCCCCGGCTCCCAGAATATAAGAAAGACTCACCGTTTGAGCAGGTATGCTCCCCCGTATCTGGCCATCTGCTTTTGATCTTGATTTTATATCGATTCACCTCGTTGAGGACTTCATCCAGCCGTCCATCAACAAGCGGTGCTCGCAGCTCACATTCCATACTCCGATTCGTGTCCTGGTTCAAAAAGCAAAAGTCGTCGTCGCGTTGCCCATCCGGTTCCGAGGCACTGTTTGCCGATTCGTAGTAATGGTCGTTTTTATGGGAGTGGGTTGCTAGCCCACAGCTCAACCGACTTAAAACTCTGTTTTGTGGCGCCATTCACGCGTCACCCGTAAGCTCCTTCCGAATAAGGGGCAAAACGGGGAGGTGGGATTAGCACTTCCTAACACATCTTCTGGGTGTTTGTCTGCAGTGAATCTTCTCGGGTTTTGATAGAAGTGACAAATCGGGCTCTGGACCGACGTCTTAATTAGCCGTTCACCCTCCAAGGTCTTTTTTTGGTTCGCTCTAAAGCTCAAACCTAATTTTCATCGCCACCTACTGCAGCACCCCCATAGCGATAGCTGAAAATGATCGCTGGCAAGCTGTTGGAGAATAAAATTATCTACAAAATGAGACTTCAACGAGGTCTGTAAGTTGATTTGGCTCAAGGTTATGGCCGCTCAAAGTTCGAACTTGTTCGGGTGGTTGAGGTTGAATGCAGTTTTTTGCGATTAACTCGTACCGCCAGCGTTCATTTTCAGCTATCATTGCACACAACCGAGTTATTTGGTATAAACGACCTCTACCTCTTTTTCAAGATGGCGGCTTTTCCCATCACACTGCGACCCCACAAACTTGGTTTTAACATTGTCAGATGTACCCAAACAAATTCCAAAAAAAAAATTTTGTACATCATGAAATGCAATTTCATGCCCTTTTTTCGATTAATTGCACTGGGCTATTATGAACTTAATATATCGAAAACCTTGAAAACATGTGTCAGCTTTTCTGGCTCATCTTCCCAAAAAGATCACAACTAATTAATTATTCAAAATAAATTATTAACAATTATCAGGAAATAAACCAAACCTAAGACGTTCACTCCAAAGTCCACCTTTCGATTTGGTAATCCTCACTTCAGGCTTTCTCCCGTTTATCGTAATCTTACAGAGCAACCCTAAATAAATTACATAAAACTTTAATGGAAACCCGAAGTATATATCAACATTTTGAAGGATTCCCTCAACAAGATGTTATCGTGGGGTAGTGTATCGTCACGTTCAGGTACTCCTTCTGATTTTTTTCATATAGAGAAAAGAAATGAATATGGGAGGATTCTTTGATTATGTGAAATAAAGTCATATGAGCGGCAGGTGTTTGCCTTGAATCGCCCGGTAAAAGTCTTTATGACGCCGTAAATTCAAGCTGACTACCACGCACATAAATATGAGAAACTTAATTTAAATCCTCGAACAGTCCTTTTATGCAAAAAGTGCATATAAAAAGTTTTCATCCTTTGGTGAGAATAAAAAATATCACACAAATGTTTATGCCTTAAGTTTGATATCTTTTGATATTAAGGAGTGTTGGTGCCATAAGGGTTTCCTTCGGTAGTTTTGGTACAGATGGGGTTTATAACAAGTCCGCACCTAAGTGAAGAGAGTGTGAAAAGTGGTTTTGGATATTTTTTGAACTAGGGACTTGTAGTTCATTGAACTGAGAAAAATAGAGGTGAGTCAGTCAATTATCACTTAATGGTCAAAAAATGAGAAAATGTATTTTAAATTGAGCGTGAAAAATTAAGTGTTTGAAGTTACATGATGTAAAAATTTTGGTTTCTGGTTAAAAATATCTAAGAAATTAATATCGGGTGTATAAAGCTTCTAGACTTGGAAACTACTGAAGCATATTCTTATTCCATTTTTGTTTTTTGCATTAAAAAAAGTTTACAACAAAGACAACAAACAGTCGGCATCTTAGAAACAGTCGAGGGTGATGTAAGAACTTCACTCCAGCCGAAACATCGCTAGGGTGTTGGTATGACCGTAAGTTTGGACAAAAAGTTAAGCGTTGCCAACAACCGTGCAGCTATCAAGAAAAAACTAAATCATGGGCAGCTAAAGGCGACTAGTCAGCCCACCAGCTGAGGTTTCAGTTGTTTCCCTTACGCCAGAAGGGAGAAGAAAACAACCCATGGCAAGACTACTATATGCAGCAAACGGAACAGAGATTGCAACATACGGACAACGCGTTATCAGACTCAATTTGGGTTTCCGCAGGACATTTACCTGGCATTTTATTGTGGCCCAGGTAACAGAACCCATATTAGGTTAGGATTTTTGGCCTATTTTAACTTACTGGACTAATTGATGAGACTACGAAATTGTACATCAGCGGTTCAACCGTGGCTCATCACAGTATGCAGCTAAGCAATATTAACGGAACATCGCATTACCTCTTGAAGGAATTCATGGGCTGGACATTACAACACCTAACCCAATCACGCAGGTCTAACATAAGGCGTTGCACTATATCCAAACAAGAGGTTCACCAGTTCATTCAAAACCCAGACGGATCACAGCTGAACAACAAAGTATTGCGAGGCAAGAATTTCAACTCATGCTGAATCAAGGTATATCTCGCCCGTTAAAAAGCAACTGGTCTAGCCCACTACACATAGTAAGAAAGATTACGGGGACAGCCATCACGACATTGTTTGGACTGTACGAGTTCCCAGCTATGACTTTCGGCTTATGCAGCGCAGCACAAACATTCCAACGGTTCGTCCATAAAGTAACCAGGGGACTAGTATAAAAAGCCAGAAACTGTAGGAGAGCTGCGAAGATTTTAGGCATGCTCAATTATAGGCCAATGGTGTACCAAGGAGGGCCTGGCAATCAACCCAAGTAAGGTTGTCCTGGTGCCTTTCTCCAAACGCTACAAAGTGGACCTAGGTCCTATTTGTATCCAAGGTACCACAGTTGAGTACAATATTTGAGAGTAAAGTTAGACAAGACACTGAACTGAACTGGAACGCTCAACTTAACTACGTCACCAGCAAATCCACAAGGGCCATATAGGCTTGCAAAAGGCTTCTGGGTTGACATGGGGTCTTACATCACAAATGATGTACTGGATGTACAATACCATCGTTAAACCTCGGATCTTGCAGCTATAGTTTGATGGCCCAAGCCAAAACAGGTTACGTCGATCCTCAAGTGCAGCAAACTGCAACGGCTTGCTTGCGTCTCCATTACCAGCGCTATGTGGACCTCGACGGCAATTATTGGAATGGCCCCTTGGCATATCTTCATATGGAAATCCGCCGCCATAAGTGCCTTGAAACTACAGATCTCATCCAACTGGTCCTATAGTGTCAAAGGACACATTGATATCCTTAACAATATTCCAAAAATTTCCATTTGTCGCGTCCATCCGGAAGGCTGACAGTCTGCTAGTCTGATAGATGGCTATTTCGCTAGTGGGGAACGTACACAATAGGCCTAATTTGGCCGCAGTGCATGTGTGTTTCACCCTCACTCCTTAAAAAACACTCTTGTATGCATTTTTCATGTGTATCGCTTTTGTGACGGGCATCACTTAATATTGTTGCGTCAAGAAAAACTAAATACCTACCTCTCCGGATACCACGTCCTTCACCTCAAGATTTTTGCATATAAGCAGGTCAAGTGATTTATCTTTAAAGCACATTTTGAAACTCGACGCAATCCTAGAAGAAAAAGAAATTTACTTTCGAGTTCGTCAAATAAAAGATCTACTACTTACATATTTAATCGTGCTTATCGTACACATTTCAACAATTTAACAAGATCCCTTCACCCATTTATTATTTCCATCATTGCAATTTATTATTTCCATCATTGCATTTAAGGAAATAATAAATTTTCATGCAGAAAATATTTCATTGTTTTTAATCTTCAATTCACAGTATAGGTGTTTTATAAAGTAGCACATTCCTCTACAAGTGAAAATTAAATTTGTCTTTTTCGTGACCTATTTCTGCGAGAATATTTTATAGAATCCTATGGAACAGCTTCGTGACATGAATGAAATATTTTTTTTTTATTTTGGAAAGGTTTTCTCTTCTTTATTTTGTTTTATTTTCTTTTCTTTTATCAAAGAGAATTTTTATATTTTGGCAACATCAGTGGTTGTTCCTCTAGCAAGGACAAAATCACTGTAATAGCACCATCTATGTTGGGAGGGTATTTGTCATTTAATAAGAAACCTCGAAAAAGGAGTTAAAAAACATTACATTCCTAGAGAAACGCAATTTTTAAAGGAAAAAGAAACAGTTTTTATTTTTTTAATTTAAGTTCTCAACAGTAGCTAGAGTCACAGATATTACTCAAGTTCATTAATTAAAAACGTGTTGGAAATTTATATTTCGATGGCTGGGTCCATATTTTTATAAAAGAAAATAATTGGAAACTAAGCCAATAAAAGACATTCTGAAGCTGTTCTGAATAGCTTATTGTAGTGTTCAGGTTTTTCAGTGGTGTCGTTTCATTAATTTTGAAAGTGTAAAAATAATGGCAAATTTGAGTGATTTAGAACTTATAATTATGTTGCTTTTAATGGAAGACATTAATATTAAGCGCACACAATTTTAATTATAGTTTATATTAACGATATTTTACATTAACTTTAGTTTAACGATAAGGCGAATTACGTGTTAGTTTTTTTAAAATCCAAGAGTGACTGACTTTTTAATTAATTTTTTTCAAGGCAATTATCAATTATTTTAATAGCCTACTTCAGACTTTTTCTTACCTGTCTCTTCTTACCAAGTCAAGTAGCTAAACATAAAGTATTTAGGGAGTGCGTCAGAGTTTAGTGTCCCTACAAGTACGAGCACATATTTTGTACGTGGTGTTTTGTATCTGTTACTAAATTATTTTCTTCTTCTGACCTAATCTGCCATTTTTTAACATCAATCCTGTAGGAGACATGAACAAAATATTCAAAAAAGCGAATCCTAGAATGAAGTGAAGATAAACCAAACTCATACCGACTTTCCTCAATCGGTTTTTGCAAACAGATGCCGATTTCGTTCATCTCTTTGGGAGTTGCTGCCCAAATGTAACACTTAGATGAAGATGAATCGCTTAAAGCACTACATATTTTACTATGCACTATAGTTCACTGCAAAGAGGGTCGAATCCTAAAATAGCGATTATTTCAAGATTAAAATGCTAATTTAGGTAGTTTCGACTGTGTTAGCAGGTTTTTAAGATTGGGTTAGTTTAATTTTGTGACTGCATTTTGTTTAAGCTTCCCTTAATATTTTGTTGTTGGAACTGAATTTGATGTTGGACTTCGTTGCTGAGTGAATTAGGGGCTTAAAGTAGGCCTCTTTTTCCTGAGATACTGCAGAACTTCCCTTTAAAAATTGAAAGCGAATAGGCCTGCAGCATCAAGTAGAAGTGGGGCGTGGGTTTTTCCTCAATATATAATTTGCGTCTGATTTAACTACTAACTGAAATGGAACATAAGATGTGACGAATAAACTAGTATCATCGTCAGAACCTAAATCCGAAAATCGCTGCTTGTATTCGCTTTGGCCCGGGCTACCATCGAATCCCCATGTCCCGATTAAATTTAAATTATCTGATGAACTGATTGGCACTTTATCTAAAACATTTTTTTTATATCGAGTATCCTAGTAGCTGTATGGTCTAACAAGCATTGCAATTCAATTTCGGCTTTAGATTCTGAGATTGATTCATTTGCTGGGTAGCACTTCTTTTTAGGGTTTCCAATGTGTTGGTAAGATGGTAAAGTATTGATTAATTAGTAAATATTGGTGTTCGATCAATTTAGCTTCGATAAAAAGAGATAAAAACTCGTCTGCACTAATATCTGATGTGAAGCTACTAACTATCAGACTTGTCAGATGTATTGTGCTGCGTTTTCTCAGCAGAGTCTACATGTGATAGCTGTGCAGCTCGTCTCCGTTTCGATTTCTTGGTAAACGCGGGAAAATCTTTTTTAAGACGCCGCACAGTAAAATGCCAAAAAGCTGGCCAAAAGTCGATTTTCAAACTTTTTGCCTGATAAATATCTAGTAGAAGACCCCTGCCACACCTTAAACCGGTTTATGGCGGTTAGGTGTCCTTTTTCCGCAGGATCGGTGCAAAAGTGACCGTTGAAGCAAGTGATTGTGAGAATTTTTAAACCCTTGTCGAAGCTGCTATTTGTTGTACTTATTATTTTACTGTGGTAAAAGTTATTTAATTAAAAAAAAATGTACCTATTTTTCTCCTCAAGGTATGCAGAAAACATTTCTATAAGCAATATTGTCTATTTTTATACCTGTATAACTAATTAATTAATGAAAGGCAGTAAAATTTCTATTATTTTTGCTAGAAAATCTTTTGTTAAAGAAGCCCCACAAAAAAAGTCTCGCTAGGTCCCGCTTTAAATTTTTTTTAATATGTTCCTTAAACATTTCTACACAAAATACAAACAACAAAAATTGAGACTTTTTGCGATCTTTTAGTCGGGGGACGTTTTTATTTAAAAAGTGCATCATTTTATGGTTTATTCCCTTCCCTTATTTGTGTATAAATAGCCTTTTTATGTATTCATATTACATTTGTTATGCATTTATTATATAATAAATTTATATAAATATTATTTTTATAAAGTGCTGCATAAAATTTTTCGGAATGTTTTTTATATCTGTTGAGTTCGGAAACAGTATAGATAAATTAAGTCGAAAAAAGCGAAATAGCGGAAATGATTGGGTACAGGCTAAAATGAATGTGACAGAGAGCTTTCTTTTAGGGTTCTTATAAGGGGTTATAAAGTCTACCGATTTTTTACCTTTCATCTAGGAGTTTTAGGGTCAAAATATCAGTTTTTTTGCAAATACAAGTTAAATGGTGAGTGTTATCATAAAATAGTGTTTAAAAAATTTGTATATTATACTATTATTTACAAAAAAAAAGTTCTGAACTTCCCGTTTAAAAATTTAAAATACTCGTATCCACTTATTTGCGAGTTGTAAAGATCATCCTAATCTTTTGTTGGACTACATGGTTAATATTTTCAGGAGTGAATTCCTTACAAGTTTTTATTTAAAATTTTATGTTTTTTATTAAAAAAAGGCCGCTAAATTCGAAATCAGCAACCCGAAAAAGCCCCGTGTTCCAAGTTTTGTAGCAATTGAAGGATATTTCATTACTTCTAGTCGCCATTTTGAAGCCGCCATCTTGTTTATAAAAAAATTGACACTAAATTCGTAATCAGGGACCCCAAAAACCCTCGTATATCAAGTTTTATAGCAATTGATGGATATTTTACTACTTTTAGTCGCCATTTTGAAGCCGCCATCTTGTTTATAGAAAAATGGACACTAAATTCATAATCAGCGACCCCAAAAAAAACCCGTATACCAAATCTCTAATTAATTGGTTAATGTTAAAGACACAGTGTTCAACACTAGCTCTTAACTCAATACATTCAATAACACTTAGCCAATTAGAATACTTACATAAGTAACGACTTAGATTTAGACCTACCTGCTTTGTTTCCAACTTTTACATAAACATTATATACGATCATCTAAAACCTTAAAATCTATATTTTCGCCATCACTTTCGGAATGGAGACAGCAAAACTTCTAATATATCTTGGTGTTTTGTAGACATACCTCCACTCACTGTACTCCAAAATTCAAAGATATGTATCCTTGAGAAGGAGCACTTGATAAAAGTACCTGAAAAAGAGAATAAAATTAGTCGCTTGTAGGCGGTATGGAAGGCGTAGGAGCAGACTGAAGCAGGTCAATGTACAATATTTATAAAATATACAGTTTCATCTACAATTTAAGAAAGGTACGAATGTTTGAAAATGTTTGGACAATACGGTCTCTACGGAAAATTAACTTAATAGCAAAACATACACAATAAATTTTTTATGGCGTAGCACGTAAACAGTAAACAAAATTGGCAACATATTGGCAGCAACATACTGACAGAAAGACGTGCAATAGCTGTGAGGGCATTGGCTTCGCGGTGTGTGGCGACTTTTCACTGACAGAGTATTGCGATGCTGGTGTCGCGTTCCGACTTTTACACCACGTAAAAATAAAGTGACAAGTGCACTTGATACGAAATAAATTGAAAAAGCTGTATGTTTTGCATATTATGTAGGTATTTATCTATCCTACAGGACTTGTCTTTATTTTTGGGACTAATTTCATTACCACAATTTGGAAAAATAAAAATTTGCATTAATTATGAAATTCAACAAATTTCCTATGCCCAACACTAGCACACGACTCAAAACCCAAAGAAAATGCCCGCCAACACCAAAACCAGCGAGCAATATTAATAAGAGTGATGAGCTAGAACAAATTTTCAAAAATGTTTCATTGTCCTTGAGATCAGCTGATAATAATTTCAATGCGAGTGAAAAAGTCAAAATATCACAGAAGTAATATCTATGATAAAAGAAAGCAGCATTACTTTCACATTACACGCTACGCTATATGTGTAAAAGAAAGATAAAAAATGAAGGGGAAGTACGAGTGGACAATAAGGGACAATACAAGTGTAATCAAATAACGCCAGTGCTGTACCAACACGAAATTTTTACGTATACATACTCAAATTCTATACCGACACGTGCTCTGTTCCGATTTTGCATCCATCTGAATGTAAACATTGCCATAGGGAGGGGAATCAAGGAACATTTCTGTTTCGTTCATACTCTTGTGCTTTTTGCATGACATGTATCTCCATCGCGCGCTTGTTAATATTTTTTTAGGATTTTTACTTAATGTTTTGCTATCATATCTTTAACTCTTTTACTTATCCTTGAGCTCCACCTAATCACTCTTGTTATTATTGCTCGCTGCTAAAACACAAAAACTTTTTCAAACTATGCCACGCGGCAACGCGCAAAAAGTATAAAGTAAGGCACTGCTCACTGGGAGAAACTAAAATATCGGATACTCGGCGACTAGGATACAGGGACTTGGAGACTCGAGACTGTACATAGTTGCTCGTCGTCTTCACACGGCCGCGACTGAAATGGTTTCCTATCAACTATTGGGTGCCGGCGAACCCAATCACAATCTCGACCGGTGCTCCCAAACAGTTAATTCAACCTACCTACAGGGTTTTCTTTGGACTACGGATGTGCTTTGATCCAGCGCACTTTGCAAAATGTCCAGTGAGCTTAGGCCCCTGTGCTGAAAGTCGTGATTCCGCTAAAAATCACTTTTTTTTTCAACTCAAACGACTTGTCGTGTCGTTACGACTCGAGATCCAGCGCAGTTTTACACCATTATATTGAAAGGAACATTAATTGTACATTGCAGAAGTTGGAAGAATCTGACACTAATCTCCTTCCATTCTACGCAGTTCATCACTCCTTCCATTCGATATACGAACTTCATCATGAGAGAATGTGTGAGCGCTGAGGAGAGTTCTGATTAAATTGAGATATCAGTGATAACTTTTTGCTCATTGAAAGAAACCAAGCAACTGAACGACTGAAACATTAGCATGTCGACCCTCCTAATCAGTTGTCGAGCATCCGCAACTGGAGCATCCCTGTATGAGTGTGTTTGATTACGTATAATGGTCTCTTAGTTGCCGAGTATTACAGTCGTTTCACTTGTGCGGTGTGCGCTTAAACAATATTCTGTTAGGGCGTATTTGAATACACATACTTTATTCTATCTATCATTGCCGTACCGTAATTCCGCATAATTCTGTCAGAGCCTTTAGCTCAGCGAGTTTTCAAAGCTTTCGGTTGCGAAATTGTGCAATCAGCCGTTGCTAAAACCGGAGATGATCACAGTTGCTTTTCGGCTTCGATTCGGTTTTAACCTTATCGTCTATCACAGCTAACCTAATTGCTTGAGTTTCATTTGGCACGAGAAAAACCTGTCCGGGAAAACCTAATCGTATGTCGCTAGCCTAAGGTTTTTGTGTATCTGGGCAGATAAATGATCACTAATTTCGAGAAACCCCTTGACAAAGTCATAGCAAAATGATGTCTGCAATGTGGAATTACATACCCTCTCCTACGGTGATTTGACTTAGAGGCAAACCCATAAAAGAGTTGCAGAAGCTGATTCTGAGTTTCGGCTGATTTGCACAGTGCCAAGATCTTTCTCACACAATTATGGATTCTTTTGGCGTAGAGAAATGAAGCTACACATCATCTGTATACATATGAACCTTAGAATACTATATTACTAGAGGAAGATCATTAATAAAAACCCTAAACAAAAGTGGCCCAAGAATAGAACCTTGAGGAGCTCCAGAGTTAAGTAAAGAGTTGGAGGAACTAGAGTCGCCGAGTTTAATTTTTTGCGAGCGGTTTGTTAAAAGGTTTAAGAGAAGTCGAAAAAAAGTAACTTGGGAGGAGAGTTTTTGCAAAAGCAAAGACTGATTGACGCTATCAAAAACTTTCAAAAAATCAAGTAACAACATACAACAAATGTGACGTCCATCAAGAGAATTGCGAATATCATTTGGGAATTTAAGAAGTGCAGTTTCGCAGCTATTATGTTTGCGGAATCCAGATTGCCACACATTTATAAATTGAAGTCTTTCACAGTACTCAAGTATTTGAGCTGCAATCTGTTTGTTAAAGACCTTTGCTATGAAGGGAAGAATACTAATAGGCCGAAAATCAGATGGAATAGCAGCAGAGGGGCACTTGGGTAAGGGAGTAATCAATGTATGCTTCTACAAATAGGGAAACTTCGATGCCGTGAGGCGCGAGTTAAATATGTGTGTTAGAGTAGGCAGCAAACATGGAATAAATCATTTTTAGAAATCGTCGTGAAATATTATCTAACAGTGGCTGTAGAATTTAAAGCAGGAATAACTTCAAGAGAATCAAAGCAACGAAAGCTGAAGCCATCAGATGAAACTATAAAAGATGTTGTGACCTGTTCAGCTGCTTGGTTGGAAATGTATATGTTGGAATAGTACTGATTAAGACTCACGGAATTTAGGTTGTAAGAAGCAGCTTCATTTTTAGAGTGGACACCCAAAACTTCGCAGATTTTTCCATACAGTTTTCAAGGATTGGAATGGATCAAGCTTTCGGGAGTAAAAATTGCGCTTGGCTTCTTTAATTTTTGCTACAATTAAACTACGAAGGCGTTTAAAAGATCTTTTTGCTGTAGCAGTTTTTACTTTTAAGGACCAACGATAAACGAACTCCCTTTCAATAATAAGCGATTTAATTTCCGCAGTGAACCATAGTTTGAATTTAGCAGAATACAACTAGTGTCGTTTGTAAGAAACACATCAAGCAAAGAGGGTATTCTAAAATTAAAATATGTGGGGAGCACATTGATTGCATCCAAAACAAAAGAATGCATGGCGTACCGAAACGTGCTTGTAAGGCTGGCTGTTTCAATAGATTAACATTAAAGTCACCTCCCTCCAACCAATATGTTCTTATACACACTGGAACTGGAGAGGTGCTCAGCACATAGGACAAGCTCTTGAGCATTAGCAGGTTTAAACAGACAGGTTAAATTCACACACTTGGGGTTACTATGTAGTCTTCATATGAGTGACTGCCAGCAGCTAATAATTTTTTACTTGTTATGGAGGCGCTTGAAACATTGTACTATTACGATTGCAGTGAAATATCAAAACTGCCTTGTTAATGAGTTTACTCTTGAAACCCCGTTTATTATGCTATTTTACGTCTTTTAGTCTTTCCAGGCAATGCAAAATCTTCTGTATGGATCCGCAAACAAGCAATTATATCCCAGAACGGTTATCCTTTTTCTCTACAAACCTTCAAAAGCTTAAGATACACAAAACAAATCGTAAAAGGTAATTTTTTCAGTTATTTTTCAGCATCCTTTAATCCTATTCGAAATATCCTGTTATATGTATTTAAGAAGCAATAGATTGAAAATGAGAGATTTTCAATGATTCGTGAAAGCCGGTAATAGTAATAAAAACGCAATCCATTCCTTTTCTGATCCCTTTACTACATGGAAGGTTACAGACGAAAACAAATTAAATTTTCTGAGAAAGGTAAAAGTTTTACTTTGGGAAACCTTTTTTTGTGCTACTGGCCACGTTTAATTTTCATTGAATAGATAAAACTCACTGAAGACTATTTACACCCGAGGACCCCCAACAGTGTGGGTATTTTTACGGAAACAACCTCATGTGGTTTACCCTTATTCAAGTTTAATCAGTTTTTAATTGGATACAAAGCTGAGCTTAAGCATTTTGCGGATGTTTACTGTTCACCTTTTGGGTATGTAATTATTGACGTGTGCTGAAAGCAATTTGCTTTAAACCTTTATGGTCAATAATCAAAAACCTGTGATTAAACATCATTAAAAGATGGCTGAATATACGTATTATGCTTCAACATCAATTTGTTTTTAGTTTTTGTTCCTTAAATAGTGCGAAATCAATTTTCCATACAAATTTTTAGAAGTCATTAAATTTAACAATAAGGGAAACGCGATGTTTTTGTTTTGCATGGAAAGGCTTAAAGTTTCTCCTTCGAAAACATTTATCCAGTGATAAAATATATTGCAACATACCTCCAGCCATAAAGTACATTTTCTGAAGCAGTCTCCTAGAACACGTATACGGCACGATCAAAAAGGAGTAATCTAATCATCTAAATCTCGAACTAACCAAAGATTCCCGTCTTCATCAATACCGCTGACGAGGAACATACGCTTGAAACAAGTAAGCAAAAGCTATGTCAAAAGCAGCCAGGCTTCGACTATGGACAGAATCCCTGCGCATCTAGTTAAATATAGAGAGCACGCTATACGTATTGAAGCTATTCGTATTGAAGCTATTCGAGAAGTTCTCTTAGCTCTAAAACTTATAGTAAGCTTGATGCAATGGCTGGCGGAGCGGCTATGGAGAACTCGAGAAAAATCCAAGCATATTTGGGAACGAAGACAATGATCACACACGGTGATCAGGTACCACCACAAAGAGGCGTGATCTCTCCTTTACTGTGGTAAGTGAGGACAAATATCACAGTTCAATAAGTAGACAGAAGTGGAGCTAAGTTAGTAGCATACACAGATGACCTAGTGATAATGGTGCCAGGGAGGTTTCCAATCCCATTAGCGAAATTATGCAAGGATGCTTAAATGAAGTCAGGCTGTGGGCTGGCAGCTAACGCGGCAAAACTAATCTGATGCTATTCATGGGAAAACGATAGTTCCCGACCTTCAACTTGCCCAACTTTAATGGACACAAACTCACTTTAACCTCCAAAATTAAATTTCTCGGTGCAATATTAGAACTAAAACTAAACTGGAAGTTGAATATCGAGAAAAATGTAGACAGCCTGTAGCCCTCTACGCCTGTGAAAACATAAATTCGGTGAGAGATGGGGGTAACAAGCTGAAGCTGGTCCTCTGGATGTACACAGGCGTGGTACTCCAAATTATAACGTATGATTCGTTAATATGGTGGCCAGCACTCAGCAGAACCTGTAATTTCATAAAACTGGGAATCCTTTAGAGGACGACAATAATAGGGTCAGCAAGCCTCATGAAAATAGGCCCCGTCTTTGATATTCTCTTGCATCTACTCACACCGACCTTTATCAAATACCTAACATCGTGTAGTGCTCTCAGACTGAGGAAATCTGGGGCCTAGACCTCAAAAACCTTGCAGACATAGCAGCACCTTGAATCTGCTATCCGTTGCTACATCTTCAGGCTATCTTTCCACCTAGTTGACCTTCAACAAACACTTCAAACTCAGTCACCACTCAGGCAGTCATTAGACTATTTGGACGAATACCGAATATCACACACGACTATAAGCCATCTTCTTCCTTTAAAGCCATCGGATTTTTTGATTCTATTCGGTAGGTACGTGGATATTGTCCAATACCGCATCAAAATCTCAATCAAGCCTGCGGGATCAAGGTCAACAATCCGTGGAATAGCAAAAAAATAGATTTTGTTCTTAAGTAGTTATGGTCGTGAATTTATGAAGTATTATATGAAATAAAAGCGTAACAAATTACTGAGTCAGTCAAACCAAGTATTCAGGCCAATTATGAACTACCCTGGAATTGATTGGCCTAGAAATTGCTTATATTTACCCCGTTTATGACTAGGTTCAACCCGGGTTCAACCCAGTCATAAACGGATGTCGAGTTGAAACTGGGTCCACTCAACCTAACTCAGCTCTCCTACCTGGATTGAGTTGAATTTTACCCCATATACGCAGGTTGAATTGCAATTGGGTTGAAGTGACATTTATCTGGTTTGTTTACTATTCGTGAAGTCCGCAGTCGGCGTTAGTTTTGTGTTTGATGTTTTTTCTGGTACAGGAAAAATAAATTATTTCATTCTAAATTTTTACGTATCTATAAATGAGAATTTTCCACAAAAATTTGAGGTTATGTGTTGAATCAATTCAACTCTATTTCAACCCAAAGTGAACTCAACTCAACTTCATATACGATGGTCGAAATTTCAACTCAATCTCGACTCAACTTTTCGACCTAGTCATAAACGGGGTAATTGAAGCATAAATTTTAAATTCGAAATTACTCTTCCTTACAACAGAGTTTGTGCTACCGATGTAAGAAATCGGATTCAATTCAAGCATAGTTTATAATTGGCCTGAATACTTTGTTTGACTGATTCCGTAGTTCGTTTCGCATACAACACAATCAGCCGCGAGGGTGATCCCCGTAAGCTCGCACTTGGGGAATCCCTGTCCTATGTAACTTGACTTATAGTGTGTGGACCGGACCGGCCGAATTGACCGGAAAAACTAGGCAAGAAACCGCATTTTTTAAAGCGGCACCGATAGCAGGATATCCGTTGCGGGAACGTCCCGGTCGTACCGCCAGCTAACGGATTAAAAAAGAATAAGTGTTCCCATGAATCGGGGTAGAGTATTCCTTGAGTTTACAGAAAGATTTTTCCCTCAAGTTAACCCGATGAGGGTTCTAGGTCGAAGTAACAGTTAAATAATTTTAAGTCATATCTCCATTAGCATGTGTACAGTAAACCCACTTAACGAGTTCAGCGTTAGCCGCTGCTCAGCTGCTGAGTGCGCGGGATCCGCCCATAATCAACTGTGGCAGAAATAGTCGAGTAAATAGGTACTTTTTCTTTGCGAAAAATACCGCACGCGATTTTTTTACCAAATGATTTTATATATTTTTATGAGTTTAAATTCAAAATGGCGTCATCCCCACCCTTATGCTTAACTTGCAGTGAAGGGAGACGCTTTTAATTCTATATCTTAGAAACTATGCATTTTACCACAAAAATGTATATAATCTTTTTTGTAGATAAATAAGTGATTTAACTTTTTTGTTGAGAAATTTTTGTTGTAAAGCCAATATGTCTGGAGTTATAGTGCTTCAAACTTTATATATCAATTTCTTTGCACTATATTTCGTTAACAGCAAGAGTTAACTCTTCTAGCACAGAAGGCGCACTTTTCAGCTAAGCATGAAAATCTATATATGCATACACATACATACATATATATATACATATATATATATATACAAATACATATATCGAGTTTCCCTTCTAACACAGAAGGCACACTTCCCAGCAGGGCTGAGAAATATTTACCACTGCCGTGGCTCAGCTGAGACATGCAAACATAAAATATTAGTAACATGTAAATAAGAACACAAATCCTATCTCTAAAAAGAGATTGAACATAAATTAAAATAAAAAGTAAGGGCATCCAACATGTAACCCACCAAACAACATAAAATGTAAGCAATCACGTGAGATTAAAAAGACTTCTTTTAAGGACATCTTTACTAATACTCACGTTAAACACATTAATATTGTTGTTCACGTTAATGAACATGCGATTGACAGGTTCAAATCTGCCGTAATTCGTATTAGAAGAGTTGATTTGTAAGAGAGGTGGTCCTCTTAACGGTTAACACGCCATGAAAAAATCCTTCGTAAGACTTATAGAACACAATTTTTGTTATTATTGTTTTTTACCTAAGGCTAATATTGCACGAGCTATAGT
Source organism: Thereva unica (assembly GCA_949987705.1). NCBI lineage: Eukaryota > Metazoa > Arthropoda > Insecta > Diptera > Therevidae > Thereva > Thereva unica. The sequence goes on along the minus strand of OX465281.1, from coordinate 53,045,077 downwards.
GCTTTAAGTGTCGAAAAACGTGAATTCAAAAGTAGTTTTTTGCCAATATCTCTTTAATTACACTTTTTATTGCAAAACTGATTATAACGTTTTTTGTGCGCAATTTCATTTCCCACATTTTTTGTTCTAGATTTTTCCTGTAAAGTTGATATTTATGGGTTTATTATACTTTAAACCATAATAAGGAATGGTTATTTACAAATATCTCTATTCATTTGCGACGAAAATTTATACCAACAAATATGCTTGTTATAAAATTCTGTACAAATTTAGCTTTAAACATTTTTTTGTAGCATTTATACTTTAGGCGCTATTCAGCGCCAAACTTTTCATATATCAATGCACATAAATGTATAGCTCGTGCAATATTAGCCTTAGGTAAAAAACAATAATAACAAAAATTAAAGATAATTGTGTGTTCTATAAGGCTGGTCGTCCACTGGAAGCGTATTCGAGCGACTACGCGCTTCGGCTACATGAGCGGCTTCAGGCGGCTTCAAGCGGTTCTGAGATACGCGGCTACACGCTACAGGGGTCGTCCACTGCAAGCTTTTTATGCTGCTCAGTTTGAAGTGAATTTGACATAATAATTTTCATTCCAGGAGAGGGAGGGAGTGTAATTATCGTAGAACCTTGTGTCAAGGATTAAATCGTGGCTTCTGATGGTGCCTACCTACAGTAAAAATTTCATGAAAAAGTAATGGTAACTTTTCGAGTAAATCTCAAAAATGAAAATCACCTGTTTCACAAAAAAGGCACTCCTTACACTCCCTATAATTAAATGTCAAAAAAATGGTCATTTTTAACGGTTTTTGAATTTTTCTGCAAAAAGTTGTTGACCGACTTCAATGGTGCAAAACTCATATTTTTCGTCTTTTTAAGCACTATTATGTAATATTTTTTGTTTTCTAACACAACAATTTTTTCGTACCTAAAAAGTGAAAAAACTTGTTTTCGCTACTATTATTAACTTTTTTCCCCTCGACCTTTTTATCCAAAACACAGGAAGAATACGCTTCCAGTGGACGACCAGCCTAAGTCTTACGAAGGATTTTTTCATGGCGTGTTAACCGTTAACGAAATATAGTGCAAAGAAAGTGATATATAAAATTTGAAACACTATAACTCCGAACATATTGGCTTTACAACAAAAATTTCTGAACAAAAAAGTTAAATCACTTATTTATCTACAAAAATGATTATATATGTACATTTTTGTGGTTAAATGCATAGTTTCCGAGATATAGAATTAAACGCGCCTCCCTTCACTGCAAGTTAAGCATAGGATGACGCCATTTTGAATTTAAACTCATAAAAATATATAAAATCATTTCGTAAGAAAAATCGCGTGCGATATTTTTCGCATTACGAAGGCCTTTTTTTCAACCTATTTACTGGACTAAAAGCGTAACATGGAAAGCGGAAGATGTGTGTTATGTGGCTCTCGTGTTGCATAGCAGCGTTGCGTAGCTGATTTCAATTAAAACTATGGGACTTGCTACATTGCGCGCAACGCAACGCATGAGGTGAACAAAGTTCAACTTTACGCGAGACATAACCTCAGTTGGCAATTTAAAAAAGATACACTTTTTTTATAAAAGAAACTCTGCCAATTTTGTTGACTCTCTACAGCACCTGAAGAAACTTTATCTGTCAATTAACGCAAAGCTAAGCTGTTATGTGACTAGGTTGTGAAAGGTCATGTTCAGCTAAGCGACGCGACGCAACTCTGCTATCTAACTGGGCCTTTATACTGGACGTAACAGAACGGAGAGTAAAGGAAATGGAATTTTGCTGATTATACTGTCTGAATCGAACGTCATTTGTACTTCCTAATTTTTCGGTGATGTTTGGCCAAATATTGGACTTATGCTAATTGGTAATCGTTTTTTCTTTGTCTTCGCACCACAACCTTAAATTTAAACCACCCTGGCCCGCGGAATCATAATGCATTTTCAAAGTGGCCCTAAAGTGTGGTCTCTCTGTGGTCTCTATAATAATTTGGCCACCCTCTGTACATAGTTCATTAAAAAACACGGCTATTATTGAACATTCTGAGAAGTATAAAATAGTTTTTTTTATCTGACATTTAATTTTTTCACTGTTTTTTAAAGGGGTATACGCAGCATGCATTCTGATAAAAAAATTCATTATTATCAAACGCGCTTTAAAAACCAAACACGCCACCACACTAAGCTTTGGAAAGTAACATACCACCCCATAAGTATACTTCCGGAGGACAACACAATTTGTCAACGAAAAAAAATTGAATGGTAACTTTCATCTTTTAACTTTTTAAATAAAAGAAGTTTAAAAGCTCCAAATTTCCAGATACACAATCTGCCGAAAATTTATCAATAACATAAAATATAAATATAAAACCAAAACCAATATGGGACCATCCCAGCAGGGAAAAATCATTTTCAACCATCCAGCATGAATTTTTGCCGGGAGCAAGTTTAAATTGAATTGAAAGGTTTGCAGCCACTTTGTTATCGCTAAAGAGAAAGAAAAACAAAAGTCCACACTTCTTACATGAGCAGTATGAAAAGGAAAAATAAGGTGAAATTTCCACCCCTTCACTTTTACGAAGGTCAACGTATCCAATTTAGTTTTTCTTTTCTTAAAGCAATGGAGTTTTCTGCATGCTGGAACACAAAATTTTATTGCATCCAATGAACAGATTGCGAAGATTTGTTTTTAGCACTGGAAATAATCCAAATTCACAAGGCACCCTGCAATTTCTTTCAATGGGAAAACCCTTGAAAGTGTGCTATGAAGTAACTAATAAAACATAATCGCTTATACTTAGCTTTAGAACTTATTATTATATGACCATCCATTCTGGGTTTCATGTACTCCTCTGTTTGGTCTCCCAGTTGTTGCATTCTTTCTCTACTTGTCCATACTGAATGACGTTATTATTCTGTAGTATGTTAGATGAATCGTTAGCAGCATATAGATAACTAGCTGGAACCCGGTGCGCCTCGCAGCACCCATCACTATGGTGGATGGTAGTCATTCAGCCCTTCTGGCAGCATTATCCGTTGTAAAATATATAAGTTGGCCAGTTTCGAGAAGACCTACCAAATGAACAACAGTTGGAGATATCTTTTATGAATGGCAAATGAAAAAATTGGCCATATCGCTCCAGCCTGCGGGACGGTCTCGCCAGAGAAGTTTACGTAGCAAGCGGTCATCATTCATTCGGCAAACATGTCCAAGCCACCGTAGTCGACGTTTTTGCATTTCTTCTTCGATCAGTGTCTGCTGATCGCATATTTTTCTGACTGTCTCGTTTCGAAGGTGATCGCGTAGTGAGACACCGAGGATCTGCCTCAAGTATCGCATTTGGAAGGCTTCGAGCTTCTTAACGTCCGGTTTTAGCAGTGTCCACGTTTCAGGTCTAAGATGTCCGTTGCTTCGGCATCCGTGTCGGTGAAGACGGCGCTATCATCGGCGAACATTAAGTCGGTTACAAAGTTGTCGTCGTATCGAGCTCCGAGTCGTCCATCTAATGCTTTACCCATAATCGCGTCGATCACAACATTGAAGAGAAGTGGAGAAGCGACGTCAGTCTGTCGGACACCAGTTTGAATCGGGAACTCCTCGGATAAGTCGCTTCGAATACGAATGGTGCTGGTTGAGCCATCGTACGACGCTTGGAGAAGTTGGATGATTCTCATTGGCACGTGTTCGGTTTCCAAAACTCCCCACAAGCTGTTCCAATCGATGTAATCGAAAGCGGATTTGAAATCAATGAAAACGACCACAGTTCGTTTGCCGCAACGAATTATTTCTTCCATTAGCTAACGAAGTGCGATCAATGCATCCTCGATGTGGTCTAAATCCCGCTTGTTCTTTCCGGCTCGTTTCCTCTCGATGTTTCTCGATTGTATGATTTTCGTAAATACTTTGCCGACGATCGAAAGAAGGCTAATACCGCTATAATTCTTACATTCCCGACTGTCGCCATTTCTTCAAAATTGGGACAACGATCGCTTTCTTCCACTCCCAAGGGACACGATCCGAATGTATTTCACAACTGGCGCGGTTTTACAAAAACCACAAATTTCCCAAAATAAAAGAAAACTAAGGAATAAGATAACACAAAGAGAAAAAACAAAGCAAAAAATGAGTATAGAGTCACGAGGGGGTCTAATCGATTTTAGGTAGACTTCTTCGATCTTAGAGACCTAGAAAACATAGGAATACAAACCCCACTCGACTTTCTATGAGAATTGACATTGCAACCCCTAGAAGGGGTGTATGGGGGTGGTTACGGAGCAATGGGTAGTTAAAATTTGTTTATGGTAATTTTCGGTTTCAGCGACCCCCAAAGCGGAGGTCAGGGGATGTACCCTCTGGGTCTTGAATTTTTTTTTGTACCTGTGTTATTTTCAAACAAAATAGAAGTGATAAAAATACATACAAAACAATTTGAGTACAAAATCACCACGCATATGTAAATAAAAAACAAAATACAAAAAAAAATACATTGAACCGACTTTTTCGCTTGCAGTGGCCAGTGACAGTCTAATTTTTACAGATTTGGCCTTTTTTCCATTATACCTTTTTCCTACTACGAACAGCGCACATATAAACTTTTTTATTTAAAGGCGTTGCATGGTACACGGTTTTTTGCTAGTTTTTTCACAAATGGAAGTGGTAAAGATTAAAAATAATCACATTCGGAAAAGGCAGTTTTTTTTTTCTTTTATTTCCCAAAGCCTTTTGGTCCATTATTTTTTTTTTTTTGCAAAACATGGCCCCTAGGCCTAGGCACAACATTGCACAGATGCGTTCACTGCAAAAGCCATGTGCAGGTTCCAATAAAATACTTTTTACTAAATTGTGTGTTTTCCTTGGAATTTTTACCTTCGTTGACCAGGACAACCCACTATACGAAAAACTGCAATAAAGGTTATTGCCTGCTTGTACTCACAATGCAATTTCCATTTAACGTAGGGGTTGTCTTTCCTGTATCTGGAAACCTGATCTAGGCTTTCTGTAGCTGCTCCCACGGACGTGGACTTTTAATTTTTTTTTTTTAATTTTGGTTTGTGTTTTCTTTCTAAGGCAGTGCAGTTTAGAATAGTATAAAGTAAAGACCGAAGAACCCAACCAGAGGATAAACATTCCAATTAAATCCCCCGGTATGCATCCCCGCAGAATTCAGATTAGTATAGTAGTTTTTCATATTTCAATTGTTTATTGGAGTTGATTGAAGTTTACTCCTTAAGAATCGTTTCATATACATATAGAGCACAGCAGGAAAAATATATGGGGAGTAAAAATCAATCGTTAACAAAAAAATCCTTAACTTGACCGATTAACTTCAAATTTTACTCATATGTATAGCTCGCTTGAAAATGCAATCCGACCATTTTGTAGAAAAACCAAGATGGCGGTTCAAAGCTGGTTGACAATTTTTGTATTTGTGTTCCCAGGCCCCGACATTTGATACCCATGAGAGGGCACGACAGGTAGAATACAATTAGTGGTGTAGTGTCTTTCCAAATTCAAAATGGTGGCCAACACAAATGGCGGAAGACTAAAAACAGGGAGACTATACAAGGAGATATAACTCCGTGTTGCCACTTTTCGTTTGATTAATGAGGGCGCCACAGTCACATTTACCCGAAAAAACATGGCGGATTATATTCATCCGGTTCATGGCCAAGTTCGTTAACTATTAAAATATTTTATGTTTACGCCTAACTTGAAAAATCAGCTTCTGAGCTTAACTGAGGAGTGGGCGAACAAAACGGCACATGTCCATGGTTTGCCGTTTTAAGTGTTTTGACGGAATCGTGTTCATTACACTAAACTGCAACTAATTTCAATCTCAAACACTCCAAAAATCACTTTCATGTAATATTTTTTTGTTAGCAAAGTAACGGTTTCCCTGCAGAAAGGCACATGTCCTACGAATATTCATATTTTTTAACCATTCGTTAATGTGGATTTTCAAAAGGGCACGTATTTCATACAAAAAAGTTTTTAATCAACAATGGAAGTTCATTGCACCTCACCTGGGGCTCTAATTACATCGATTTGTATGTGCATCATAAAATGCACTAAAAATGCACTAAAATTTACCTCACTTTTGCCTCCCACAGCCGTAGGGGGCACTATGACCCCTTAAAATTTGCGTAACAGTCCCTACTATTAGGAAAAAATACCAGAAAAATCTCCCCTTGCCTCTAACGGGGCCAGGGAGCTCCCCAAAAGGCTAAAAACAAAAAAAAAGGTTCAGTTGGGTTCCTGCAAAAGGACACATGTCCATTCAAGGGTTTAACAAAACGGGTCATGTCCCAGTTGTGTCCCTGCAAAAGGGCACATGTCCATTTTTGTTTTAATTTGTTCTCTTAAAGTATTAAACATATTTAAAAAAAAATTTTTTCGTCTGAATGAGTTCAAATAGTAGCACAACCTACCATACTCATAAATAGTTAATGTGATCAGTTCAGAGGCAGAAACAGTTTTTTGAGATTTCTGAACAATTTGAAAAACTGGACCTGTGCCGTTTTGTTCGCCCACTCCTCAACTATTCTATGGATTTTCCAATGAATTTTTATTAATTCCCAATGATTTTTTTTGCATTTCGGCTGACAATTTTGAAGAAAACGTCGAAATGGGTAAAATTCAGCTAACTTCATGTGGGGCACGTCAGCTTTAGGCGACATCTGTGGCCAAAAATGAACTAGAATTTTAGTTTCTGCTACGCATCAATTTCCGGTTATTTTCCCCATAAGAGATATCTCCTTGTATAGTCTCCCTGACTAAAAAGTAGAAAATATAACAGATCAACTTTAAATTTTGCACACATGGCGGCTGATTTTTGCATTTGTGTTCCCAGACCTCCGACATGGGTATCAAATGAAAGAGCATGACAGGTGAAATATAATTAGTGACGTCATTCCAATGGATGGATGACACAATTTCATTTTTTTTATTATAAAAGGAAGGCTTTGTATATTAGTTAATCGAAAAAATTAGCAATAGAACTTTGCGCGTTTTCGAGAAAATGTCATTTAAAAAACCCCCTACGAAAAAATATACAATTCAACCCTAAATCTTGAAAATCATTATTCACATTCAATTCCTTTATCATTACACGAAAACTCAAGAAACCTAATTTATTGAAGCATCTTGGAAGTAGGGATGATCTATATTCATCGATGTTATCGAAACATCGATGTTGAGCGTGAAAACATCGATATTTTAACATCTAAAACATAGATCCATCGATGATGTGAACAAGAACATCGAAAATCGATGTTTCCACATTCGTTTGTTGTAAAAATTAAATTGAGCTTATGCTTAAAATGAAATATCCAAACGACTTATAAAATGTCAACCAATCAATGAACACTTCGAACTTGGCGAAGTAGTTCTTAATTTTTATGTTCCATTTCTTTTGTCAAGCTAGATTTTGCAGATAGTTTTTGAAATGAAACTTCGAGAAAGAAAGCACAATAGGTATGCATATAAAAAATTTTGCTATCTTATTATTCTCAAACCCTCGATCTAAATGCCTGCTTCGAGAAAGTGAATGTAAACAGGACTACGAATACTTAAAATATCAGTGGTAGCAAGAACGAAATATCGAACTACAGACCAGTTGCCAAGCTGTCTGTCATACCGAAGCTTTTTGAATCAATCATTTATTCTGCAATCGTGCCCATCTGCAAAAAACTTATTTCTACAAACCAACATGGTTTTCTTCCAGCTCGTTCCACTACCACCAATCTCCTTGAATTCACTTCCCATGCTGTTGAAGGCTTCGTTTCCGGTTGCCAAACTGATTGTGTTTACACTGATTTCAGTAAGGCATTTGACAAGCTTTCCCACTCCATTATACTTTTTAAACTAAAGAAGTTAGGTTTCCCTGAAGCCCTTGTATTATGGTTCCAGTCCTACTTAGCTGACAGGACCTACCAAGTCCTTTTCCGTGGATCCAAATCCGCGACCATTGAGGCGTCATCCGGTGTCCCTCAAGGCAGTCATCTTGGCCCTATCCTCTTTATTCTTTCTATTGATGATATTGTTACCTTGCTAAGACACTGCAGAATCCTGATTTATGCTGATGACATCAAATTGTACCGTCACGTAAAGAGTATGGAGGACTGCAAACTTTTGCAAGTCGACCTCGACACCTTTTACTCTTGGTGCGCTAACAACAACCTGGTTCTTAATGTTAGTAAATGCGAAGTCATGACTTTTTGTAGGCGACGTGATCCTATAATTTATAACTACTCATTTTCTAGTGACCCTCACTAGACACCCTGTCCCCCGTATTAATTTTGTCAAAGATCTCGGGATTAGATTTGACACCAAGCTGGACTTTTCTACTCATATCGACTATATTTCTTCCAAGAGCAGCTTAGTCTTGGGTTTTATAAAAAGGTGGTCCAAAGAATTTAACAGCACTCTGATCACTAAACACCTCTACATTTCGCTTGTCAGACCTTTACTTGAATATGCGTCCCAGGTTTGGTCTCCTAACTATTCTGCGCATATTGGAAAAATTGAGTCGGTTCAACGTAGGTTCGTTCGATTCGCATTGAATCACCTTCCTTGGGAAGACCCTTTAATTCTTGCACCATATGAATACCGACTTAAGTTACTCAACTTAAACACTCTCCACAAGCGTCGTGAGGTGGCCGATGTTGTTTTCGTCCACCAGCTTCTTAATGGACGTGTCGACTCAGGTTTTCTAAGGCGCCGTGCGTCGTTTAGAGAGAGCCGATACAATCTGAGAGGACCACCGCTCTTACACATCAACTCCTCTAACACCAATTATGGCCGATTTGAGCCTGTTAATCGCATGTTCATTAATGTAAATAAAAATATTAATGTTTTTAGCGTGAGCACTAACAAAGACCTGCTTAAAAGGAGTCTATTTGTTGTCTCATGACTGTTTATGTGTTTTGCATGCAATTTTTATTGGTACTTAATCTTTTATGTTTGCATGTCTCAGCTGAGCCACGGCAGTGGTAAATATTTCTCAGCCCTGCTGGGAAGTGCGCCTTCTGCGTTAGAAGGGAAACTCTATATATGTATATATACATATATATATATATATATATATATATATATATATATATATATATATATATATATATATATATATGTATGTATGTGTGTGTATGTATATATAGATTTTCATGCTTAGCTGAAAAGTGCGCCTTCTGTGCTAGAAGGGTTAACTCTTGAATGAAAAAAAATATCCTAGCTGTCGCCACTCTCTTAGACCCTAGATTTAAAAATATACACTTCCAAGATGCAGTAGCATGTTCAAAAGCAATTACAAGCATTAAAGATTTACTTTCAGTAATACCAACATACTGAATACTGATTTAAACAATCACTACTCAAGAAAACGCTGAATATATAAGGATCATTATAAACTTGTGAATGACAAGAATTATTTCTTGACTCAACAAAGTGAGGCAACACATTTACCATTGTAACGGTCGCCTGTAAAAAATTCCAACCCTCTAAAACCAAAATTAACGACCAGTTCCTAAAAATCCCAGTGAACTAAAAGATGGCAGTCCCGTATTAACATGCCAGCAAAATTATACACCAATACCAGGCTAAAATGTCAGTACCGTTGGTCGAATTCAATTCCGACGGCACTGAAATGACGAACGAGAAAAAAAGGCGCGAGGACTGCGGGATAGCGGTACGTTTTTGTCCCTGCCTGCGAAGAAATCGCCTGATCGGACGGTTTTTCTCATTCCCTGACTGGCTTGGTGCTGCTGCGGATGGTGCTAGAGCTTAGAGTCAGTAGAATCACGATTGGAGTTTTTTTTTAACAACAGTAACAAAATAGTGCGGTTTTTGTACATATAGATTATAACGAATAAAAGTAAAAAAGGAATTTTGTGGTGCATCTAATTAAAATATGTAGGATATTTGCATGGCAAGTTCACCACTAACCACTGTAATAACTACTGCAGCTTAGGAGTTGACACTCGGCCTACTGAGATTAATGTTAGGAAAATTTAATTAAAAACAAAACATGTGAGTCAGTCTGGAATAAACGATAGCAAGGAAAACGTTTCGTTTTATTTAAAACATTTTTCGATATTTATATTTTTCATAGAGTAACGCCTACAAATATGAAATTTCACAAAAACATATTAAGGCGCAAGGGAGCAGTACTTAAAAAAAAAGCTAAAATTGAATAGGATAAGAAGGAGAAATTGCTTAGTTTCATGAATCAGAGTGAATAGGTGAATAAAAAAAGAAAAAACCAAATCAAGGATTTTCCGGAACAAAGGTGGAATTAGATGAGTATTTTCTTTTAATACATACATAATTGTGAAACATTTGAGGATGGCTGGGACAGTATTTTTTTAAACAGTTAGTCCTGTCACGGTCGCCAAAAAGCCAAATCAAGGATTTGGGATAAAGGTGGAATTAGATGAGTATTTTCTTTTAATACATACACAATTTGTGAAACATTTGAGGCTAACAAGTAGACATCTTATGATTTAATTTTCTCCAATAAGTATGCAATTGAAGTGTTTTCAGGTGTTTGGTAATTTTTCATTGTGAATTTCGAGAGGTTCGAGTTTATTTAAAATTTAAGACTTCACGTATTTTCTCCCGTTAAGTTAAGACCATTTCTCCCATACACTTACAATTAGGGACTTATCCAGCACTTTTCTCCGCTGTTGCAATATGAATCCGTGAGAAGTTGCAATTTAATCGCTAGTAGTTCTTATGTAGTTTTTGGGTAAGCGAATAGTTCTTTTCTTATTATTACTATTACTAATATTACTACTACTACTATTGTAAGCAGATATTTTTGTTCCTTATTATCGGTGATGATTGGTAGGAATCGTCGCTACCACAACTGTGAAAAGACTTTTGCTTAAGGACTTTAAAATTAATTTAAACAAAAAGACAATATATTTAAACGAAGAACAAAACTGCAAATTTATGTATGGTGCTTTAAGTTTACACCCTGTGAACTATCATCCTTCTGTTATAATATTAAAATCAAAAGCTTTTATATATATTTTTTTTGCTGAAGTATTTTTTCATATATCTTTATTTTTTTTTATTATATTTTTGAGTTTTTAAATGGATTTTATTTAAGTTTTGAATTGGAGCGTGATTACCCAAGAAGGCTTATTTGGGTAAAATAAAATTATTTGTTGTTTCTTATCAAAACAATTAAAAAAAAATGAATTTAATTTGAAATCCAAAAAAAAAAAAATTACAGATAATAATCCCACACAATATGACTAACACTCAAAAGAACTAACAAATGAAATAAATAAAACGTAATCTGAGTTATTAAATTAATAATAATAACTAACCAAGATTTGTCAATGAAAAGTATTAATTAAACAAAAGCCCCTATATTGTTTTTCCTCATGATGATATGATAACAAAGAATATGTTGTTACTTTTCTGAGGGAAAAACAAAATAAATAAATAAAAATAATCAAAAAATATAAAAATAATAAGATTGAATATCTATAACTCGAAACTAAAGAGTTGTACATATACCACAATATTCATATTTAACATAAACATACTGAATACATATATCTAAAAGTAAATAAACATTTTTAACTATTATTAATCAATAATCAATAATTTTAAATGAAAAAAACGAAATAAATAAATAAGAATAATCAGAAAAATATAAAAATAACAAAATTGAATATCAGTAACTCGAAATTAAGGTCGAATTGTTCATCACAATATTCATAATTAATATATACATATTGAATTCATATCTAAAAGTAACAGACCACTATTATTAATCAATAAACAATTATACAAAGAAAAAAAATATTTAATAATAAATGAATAAAAAGGAAACGCGGAGGAAATGAACGGCTAGAGGTTCTTTAAAGGAGGGGTGAGCCCCCCAGGAACTACAATGTTACCCACCTAAGGTAAGTGCTTCTTCTTAGTAAAAACGTAGTTATTTTGGGACCTCCCTTGATAATGGCAGGATGATCAGTGACCACTTCACTCCCCTACTTAATAGTCCCCCTCTTGTTGGCCTCGGTTGGCTCGTACCTCTCCGCCACCGCCGCTTTTCTATAAATCGTTAGCAGTCACGAGTTTTATGTTGATAAACTGTCACTTTCTGCATCCCTGTACCGTGAACGCCACCCCACCCGGGGTTTCAAACATCGCTGTTTTTACATCGATGTTTATCGCACATCGATGTTTACTTTCTGATATTGGCATCGATGTCAATATCGATGCTTTTTTAATATCGCCCATCCCTACTTGGAAGTACAGTCCAGAATCTTGCACCCTCTGCGGTTGATGTTATTATTGATTGCACGTCGCTTTTACATTATATATGGTCAGAAATCTCTTGAACAAGTGCTGATCGGTGCAAAAGGACTTTTGGGAAAAGATTGCAAATAATTTTTCCTTCTGATGCTATAAAATTAACACTTCATTCATCCTGGCATCCGTCACTAACATACATCTATTCGAAGGGATAGCACGATGTTCCGGCCATCTACCGAAGTATGCAACTAATTTCCAGCAACCAGCTATAGCTTTATTCCCGCCGGATGCTCTCAAAAAAAAAAGATTCTCTAGATATTTTATTGCCCACTTGAAATCAATTGATGACATTTCCATACTAGTCTCCAGGACTGATGTTGAATATGCGAAAGAAACGCTTTCGAGAAAAAGGTGGTTGACACCAGGATTTTGCTTCATGTTGAAAGGTAATCCAGTGATGCAAACTCTGCTGGAATAGGAGCACTTGACATTTTGGACTTAATTACACTTGGTTATGTGGACAAATTTCCTGGAACTCATGTCCAGATGGATGTGGGCAATGTTTCAAACAATGCTTTGAGTTTTATAAATATTTCTAGGTTTTTTAAGGAGCCTGAGGCCAACCAACTACATACATATGAGCAAGACTTTTCCGGAATTTCACGCTCTAGCTAGCTGGAAGCTGAAAACCACTCATACGAAACACACTGTGGCTGGGTGCTTGAAAGTCACTCATACGAAATACCTAATTGCTTGTTTGATATCACAAAGAAAGCCCAATATGATGACTATGCATGAAAGTGATGAAAGTCAACATGAAATTGATGCGGGTGATGATGATTATGATGATGACGGTGAGGAATTCGACAAACATATGAAAGACTGTAATATATTTTGCCATATTAAAAGCAATTAAATGGTGTAATTCATCACCCTTTTTTATATAAAATTTTATTTGGGAAACAATGTGTGCAGAATGTTTCTGTATGAAATATGTTTTTCTTTGAAGTGCTAGCCTAAATTTGTGTGTAAGGTTGTGATTAAGTGGAATAGGTTCTCTAGAATCTATCATCTATTTAGTCTTTCTATCTACCCCCAAGCAAAAATATAAAATGGGCTCACAGCGGTTGAACAGCGGCCGCTTGGATTTTTAAGGGGGATACGATACCCGTAAAACTTTTAACCATTTTTAGTGGGAGCACATACGGCCTCTCGAAGGCCAAACGATATCGTGAAAAGTCGTAGAAACCTATAGTCACGAAAGCCACTAAAGGCTCGATTACATTAACCGATTTTACAAATTACTAACCGGCGAATTTAGAAGCCGGCTAGTCAGCTAGTACAATAGTGACGATGACACTTACAATTTTCCATTCCCTCAGTAGTCAAGAAGCTAGCGTGAACTGGAACCAAGATACTCACAGCTAGTCCACTAGTTACTATGATGACACACGGCTAGTTTACTACCTTAGCAGTCCACAAGCCAGAAAGTAACGGGTAAAGTAGCACGGCTTTCAACTTTCTCGGAAGATTGTTTACGATCTGCTAGTTAGCTAGTGAACATGATGACACTCGGCTGGTTTATTAGCAGTCAGTAAATTCGCCGGCTAGTAGCTTGTAAATTCGCTCACTGCAATCGAGCCTTTAGAAAAGAGCACAATAAGGAGTTCGAGTAGGGCTAAATGTGATTAATAGGCATAATCAATCGTTAAACGCTACTGCAAGCTTATGGGCACATGAAGAATCGAGAGTGGGAAAGGTGGAGAAGCCATGCATTAGAAGTGGTACTAGTAAGGGTTTAAGCAAATTCATACGCAAAGCCATTTTTAACAAGCCACAATGATAACGAAATTTAGACAGGAGTCCGTATGTTTTACTCACAATGAAATTAATGTCCACGATGCTATTCAGTACCACCCCAAGATTTCTTGCTTTATTAACACAAACAAGACGAACCGACTTTAACGCGATAACAGAAATGTCAGAACAAACAGTAGCAGAGTGAGAAAGGTAAAAATGCACTGTAATTTCGAAGGATTTAGCTGCAACAGATTTAATGTCAACCAGTAGCATACCTGACGCTAGTCAACAGCAAGCTTCTTCACACACATATGTATTTCATCTCTTGGCGCAGGGAAATAAAGCTGCACATCGTCTGCATACATATGAATCTAAGAATATCGTTAGTAAAAATGCTGAATAAATCTGGCCCAAGAATGGGGCCTTGGGGTACTCTACCGTGGAGTAGTACACTTGGGAAACTATAACCACCTAGTTTTACCTTTTGAGACGATTAGATAAAAAACTATGCAAAAGTTCAAGACCAGAAACTACAAAATGGGCTAGTGGGGCCAGTTTTCACAGAAGCAGGAAATGATTGAAGGCTGTGACGTTTACGAAAGCCAGATAGGCATATATGTAAGTTTGAGACGCTCACAATACGTCATTGTTCGAGTAGCCATCAGCTTTTCATGGAGCCAGAAATAAAAGAATACTTGATAGGCCGAAAATCGGAAGGGCTGGTAGGAAAAGAGCACTTGGGAATGGGGATTACAACATGCTTCCAAGTCGAGGGGAGCTTTGATACTGTGAAGTAGGACTAGAGAATGTGAGTTAAAATAAGCAATAGACGAAGTGTGAGCATTATTAAGATACCATGCGAAATATAATGTAATTGTTCATTTTTCGTAAATTCCATTTTCGGTAAGATACGATTCGCCGTTGAAAATTGAACTAAGTTCCACATCTACTTGGCCTAGACATCACAAACTACAAAATTTACAACTTCAATGTTAGGCAAATCTTTTGAATATTTGCCTCGACAAACTCAACTCACAATACGCGCTCACGTTTTCATCAAAAATCTTCCGGCAATATAGAATTACAAATAAAGAACTATTGCGACGTGACTGCCAAGAAAGGATAGATGACGAAATCATGCAAAGCAAAGGGAAAGAATTCGGCACTCATAACACACTAGCTCGATGTTGACCAAAAAAGTGTGCTTGCTTGTAAATATGCTTGTTTTCTGTGTTACCTCCTTGGCACTCAAATTTATCACGGATGCGGCCTTTATTTTAAATTGTTACAGAGAAAAGCAATTGTTTGGATTTTTATCCATCAACCCTGTTCACCCCAGAGCTAATACTTTGTGAAGTTAAACCATACCAGGTACTTTTTTCTTTTTCACATGTTGGATATGCTCTAGGAATAGCTACAGCCACGCTGGATGTCGTTAAAGAACGGGGCTAGTCATTGGAACTGCATTTATTTGAACTCATTTTACATTCAAACTGCGAGCTTCCCGACCACTCTTAATTTTATTAAAGTATACTGAAATGTAAGTACCAGTCATTAGAGGTATGTTCATTGTAGACGAGCAGTCAAGTCAAAGAATCCCAAATCTTAAAATAACTTTAGGGATCGGTTCACAAAGCAGATCCCCACATAAAATATAATGTTTTCTATTTCATTAGAACGGGTAATTTGGATTTTTGTCATGAAACGAGTTTAAATGAAAATAACTAATAACTACTAATAACAACTAGTTGGGATGTGGGTTTGACCCGTTCGGTCCACACGATGAACTTCCCAGTATGATAAACGAAGATGGAATAAACTGACTTCTTACAAAATAGTTATACGTTTAGCACTAGTGGAAAATTGGCTAGTATCAGAACTGATGACGAAGCAATCCCGAGAGAAGCTAGTTCAAATAACTATAATAGAAGTAAATCCACAAGATTTTCCTAGCGAATTGAGTGTGTTTCCTGAACTTTAGCAAACAAACATTTCCTCCGTATTTCATTCGCTGCACTAAAGCAGGTGTTCAAATTCGTATTGAGCGGGCTGAAGCGCCATTGACAAACTGAGAAGCGAATGACTTCATATGGAAATTCCAAAGCTTTCCGGAGATATTAGCAAAACTGTAACTGTTAAGTACTTGTCGGACTTGTCGAAAAAGAACAAATTTTGCGGTAACTACTGGAAATCCCGGGATGAACCGCAATTTTCTGAAACTGTATCACGCGTAGAAAACAATTCCCCGTCAAAAAGTGCTAATCCAAAGTTTGAAAATATTGGGCGCTCTTTGTAAAGGGTAAAGAAATTTTTGCACGATTTTGAAAGGTTGTCGGATTTTGACAAGTGATGTTTTGTTCGAAGGCTATCGCTGTGCAGAACCCAAAAAAGATCACTTCGTTTAGAACGGGTCTCATTCCATTGAGTTTATTAGATATTAGCAAAACTTGTCAATTTAAGGTCTTTCTGACAACTAGCCGAAGTTTTTTCTATTTAAACAAAAAGGGCCCGACCGAATATTATGAAATTTTTTTCACCTCAATGAAGTCGATATAGTTTTTAATTTGCCCGGTATTGTGCAGGTACAAAAAGCATAAACGTCGTTTAAACAAAAAAAAACGGTTCGACCGAATTTTATGAAAATCTTTTCAGATCATATTTTGGTTAATACTCTTCGAACGGCACGTCAACTAAGTCGATATCTTTTATAGTTTGCGTGATATCGTGTATCAGTCTGGATTGTACCGGCATAGAGTGCGGGCGGGTGCTGCCGCAAGTCCACTTCGCAGCCAAATTAATCTATAAAAAAAAACACAACAAACAAAGAAATAGAAATCAAATAAACAATCCCAAATTAAATTCATACTCCGGCCAATAAATCTGTGTTAATAATCATTAAAAACCGCAAAACTATAAAAATGAAATCTGACTGTGTGAAGTGGTGAAAAAAAAGCTAAGGAAACATCACCAACACGGACACCACTAACGCCGTACTGACGGACAGCAAGTAAGTTCCCGTTCCTACTTCTCCCGCTCCCCCAGCTAGACAACGCCGGCGCTGCAGCATTATCGGCCAGCTGATGGGAATCGTCTTGCTTAAGCAGGCATAACACTGCAGCAAGGCTGTTCCCGTAAGCTCCGATGGTTGCAACGCCGGCCGAGTCAGCCACAAATGAGGTCATGGACCTTGCGCAGGAAAGGCCCCTAAACAAAAACAAATATTTCTCCTTTGTTTTTTGTAATATTAGGGGTCTCCTCGCGAATTTTTATCATGTAATGTGCTATCTCGATACGCATGCCCCGGCCATATTCGCACTAAGTGAAACTCAAGTCACTGACACCGATTCAGATCGATTTCAGGTGGCTGGGTATACCTTAGTGCACAATTTCTCCGACCATAGGGGAGTCGCCATGTATGTATATTAGGAATGACGTGGCGTTTCAGAAGGTGTACAATAGTACATCTTCTGAATTTAATCATGTATGGATTAAAATTATTCTTCGTAACCACGTCATATTCTTCTGTTTTCTATACAGAAGCCCTAATATCAGTAATGAAGCCTCCACATTAGCCTTCGATGCTATCTCAGAACAAATCTCCGGATTTTTATCTTCCCACCCGGAGTGTGAAATCATTGTTGCGGGTGATTTCAACGTTCATAATGTCAATTGGCTAAATTACTCTAATGGCACCAGTGTTTCTGGCAAAGACGCCGAGATCTTTGCAGACCTAAATAATTTGCACCAAATAGTGAACTGTGCAACGCGAGTTCCGGACGTTGAAGGTCAAGGAGCCCATCTGCTTGACCTGTTTCTTACTTCTCATCCAACTCGATACTCCGTCGTAACTCGGATCACAATCTAGTCAGCGCTAATTTCCCATATCCATCTTCTACCCCAACGAACACAGTTCCTAAAAAAACTGTCTGGCACTATGGGAAAGCCAACTGGTTGGGACTTATACGCTTTTTCAAGCCACAGACTGGAATTTGTGTTTCCGCAGTGCCAGTGCGAACTATGCCGCTTCCTGTATTACTAAAGTAATACGGGCAGGAATGCGTTTGTTCATTCCTCATTCTACCATATCTATAAAGCCTAGGCCAAATAGATGGTTCAATGGGGAATGTAGGAACGCAATTCAAGCTAAGGAAGCCGCTTATAGAGCGTACAAACATTCCCCCAAAGAGTCACTTCGGCGTGAGTATATCAAGTCGAGAAACTCCTGTAATTCCATCATCAGGAAGGTCAAAGCATCATTTGACAACAAATTGAGAAGTAAGATCCTCAACACACACGTAGGCAGCAAAAACTTCTGGTCCTTGGTAACTTCCATCAAGAAGAATTTTACCTCTTCCTCAACCCCTCCATTCATTAATGGAAAGGAGGTGATAACAGAAAGCAAATCCAAGGCCGATTTACTGGCATCTCTGTTCGCCTCAAATTCTTCGTTACCTCAAGCTGATACGTCACCACCGGTCCTCGATCGCAACGCCCATTCAATGGACGGAATTTTTTTCAGGACACGAGAGGTGTATAAATGTCTCAAAGAACTTGACGTCAATAAATCCACTGGCCCCGATAATATTCCCCCTATGGTACTCAAAGGGTGTGCCTCATCCTTGGCTAAACCTCTGCGCAAACTCTTCGCCTTGTCATATTTCTCCGGAGTTTATCCCAACTCTTGGAAACTAGCTCATGTTCAGCTCATTCCCAAAAAAGGTGAAGCCAGCGACCCTTTAAACTACCGCCCAATATCATTAACTTCTGTTCTCTCCAAAGTTATGGAGACAATAATCAATAGAAGGTTGTTGAAATATCTAGAATCTAACCAAATTATTCACGACAGGCAGTACGGCTTCAGATAAAAACGGTCTACTGGCGACCTTCTTGTGTGCCTCACCTGACATCAACCAAAGCATCCATGGCTTCGGTGAGTCTGGTCTGGTTGCTCTAGATATCTCCAAGGCCTTCGACAGAGTATGGCATCCCGCTCTGCTGTCGAAACTCCAAGCTATTGGTATTGACTCAGTTCTAAGGAACTGGATTGAGAGCTTTCTTTCTGGCCGTTCAATCAAGGTAGTATTGGATGGCGTCGAATCCAACCCTCATTCCAATTCGGCCGGCGTTCCCTAAAGGGCGATTCTCTCACCAACTCTCTTTCTTATATTCATTAATGATCTGCTCTCAATCTCCTCCAATCCACTTCATAGTTTTGCCGATGACGGTACTTTGCGTTACTCATACCCCTCCCACAACACAGGACAAGCAAGTGCCAGACCTTGTCTCTTAGAACGTGAACTCATGTCCAACTCTCTTAACGCGGACATTAAACTCATTCTTGATTGGGGCCGCAAGAATCGTGTCGAGTTCAATGAAACCAAAACCAAGTACTGGCTATTCTCCACTAAAACCTGCACCAACCTTCCCTCCATTTCAGTGGGCGAGGATAATATAACTGCTGATCCATATCTTCACATCCTCGGCATGACTCTATCCAACGATTTGCGATGGAATAATCACATACTCCAAGTCACCAAACAAGCGTACCAATGCCTCGGCTTCCAAGAGATGCAATTTCTCCTTCATCCTACTGCCTTGGCTACAATCTACAAGTCCTACATTCGGCCACGCCTTGAATACAACTCGTATATCTGGGCGGGCGCCCCTAAAACCACCTTGGCTTGGCTAGACAAGGTGCAAAACCGCGCCATCAAACTCATTGGCGATAGCACCCTTTCCATTGATCCTTTAAGCCACCGTAGGAATGTAGCAGCGCTTAGCAAGTTTTACCGCTATTTTCATAGCGACTGCTCCACTGAAATCAAAAATCTCCTGCCTACACGGCAATTTTTCTCCCGCAACACAAGACTAGCCAACTCGGCTCACCCCTTCACCCTTCAGCCCTCCCCTTCACGCACATTACGTTTTAGCAGTTCGTTTATAAATAGAACAACTCGATTGTGGAACTCTCTTCCGCAGTCGGTGTTTCCGAGCTCATATAACATTTCAGAGTTCAAACGCAAGGTTCATCGACATCTACTCATGCACCCTCCAGACCCCTAACCTATCCTCCTTCAGATCAAGCTTACTACTATACATTGCACCATGACTTGTAAGACATGACGGACTAGTAGTACAAAGGGTGACTGCTAAGCTTCATCTTGCCAAAAAAAAAAAGGGTACAAAAACCACTTATGTCATTTAAAGCAAAAAAACCGCTCGACCGAATATTATAAAAATCTTTTCAGATTATATTGTCGCTAATACGCTTCGAACAGCACCTCAAGTAAGTCAATATCTTTTTTGGTTCGCGCGATATCGTGCAGGAAAAAATGACCACATCCGCACTCACACACACACATACTTCCTCCCAATTTTTTGCTTAAAATGCTCCTGGGACCTTGAAAGAAAAATTTCGATTTCGATTTTCGGACCGATTACAATAACTTCCTCTATACTGGGAAGTTAAAAAAGTATAGCACCAACAAAAATTGCCGCCCCGAAAATGCTTGCACCCCATGGCTATAGCCCATTTAGCCCTGTGGTTCGGGTGGCCCTGGGTAAGAGACTTTGTGGGCTATTATGAAACCAAGGCCACCATATCAAGTTAAACATTTTGTTTAAACAAAGGTTTCAAGATCTTTTACAAAAATATGTTACAATCACAAACTATTGAAGCAACATAAATATGAGGAAGTGCCCTAATTTTAATCGTATATTAAGAAATAAATGAATTACTTAGCCAGAGGTTAATAACGTCGAGGTTATTAACGTCGTGGCCCATTTATGTATATATAAGAAAATAATTTTGTAATAAAATGAAAATGTAGATCGTCAGCAAAATGGACTGACATACATATGTATAATAAGAGTAATTAATATGAAAATTGACACTCGATGTAATTTTTTCAGCGCGGACGGTAATAATAAAGTTAATTGTAAAATCAAAGTTTGTTTTTATTTAATTTTTCTTTCCTTTCAAATTATTCGTTTAAATCTATGTGCTTGTACATATTTACGCGCACACAAACAATACAGACTCCGCTCTTGATATTCAACGACTATTATTGAGTTTTATTTAAAATTAAGTTTATTAAAATTAAAATTTTCATTGACTATCCTAAATATTTCGTTTCTTAAGTTTAATATGAATGCCCGCATTAGCTTTTAACGTTAAGGCTGATGCCAGTTTAAGTTCATCATCACCATCTTGCTGGTCCCAGTTGTAGCCATCATACTTCGATACTTTCTCGTTGGCTGGTAATATTTCAAAGTTGCGAACTATTTTCGATAAAACACACTTGAGTTCTTGTAGAGCAAACTTTTGTCCTATTAAAATAAAATTTTGTACATCAGTCATACCAATACAGTTAAAAAATTTACCAATGCAGTTTCTAGGACCTGCGCTGAAAGGGACATACTCGAAAGGATTTTTTTTATCATAATTTGCAGGATTAAATCGATCCGGATTAAACTTATTTGGCTCAGGAAAGTATTTCTCGTTATACCCCATAGCCATTATGAATATGCTGACGGAAGTTTTTGGTGGTATGTAGCGTCCACCTAGTGAAAAAAAAAACAAAGATGAAAACTAAGTAAGATTATCCAAAGAAATATGTTGATTGATACTTACTAATCATTATACTTTCTTGCGTTTCTCGTACAATTACTGGAACACTTGGGAAAAGTCTTTGGGATTCCTTGATTACAAGTTCCAAATACTTCATATCTAAAGCTTGTTGAAATGTGGGATTTTGCGTCATATCACCTAGAATTTCTTGTTGTTCCTCAAAAACTTTTTGCTAAAACGGAAATTTAATATATTGAGAACTACTCAGCAATATTTTATTATTAAAATACCTGCACTTCCGGATGTTTAGCTAACAAATATATTACAAAGGCTATACCAGAAGTAGTTGTATCATGACCCTAAAAATAAATGTTTACAAGTCTCTTGATAAAAACACATTAGTGTTCAAATTTGTACTTCAAATAAAAAGGTTGAAACTTCTTCGAACACCTCCTGGAATGTAAGAGGTCGATTGTCAATCTTTGCTGTTAGTAGATTATCTAAAAATGCTTTCTTTGGCTTCGGCTTGTATTCATCATCATTTTTGGTTCCATTTACTTTGTTTTGATCATCCAACAGTTTCTTGCGTTTTTCAATGACCTCAGAAATAAATTTCTTAAGGACATTTAAAGATCTCATTCGCCCGCGGCAGTGTGATGTAAACTGGTAGAGAAAATCAAATCTCCTTACTACGCTGAAGGCACGCTCCTTTGTTGTAAAGCACATACTGTAATAGATTTAATGTGAATTAATTAGCCAACATAAAGTTGGATTTAATGAAATACTCTTGATATGAGGACACAATTTCGGATCCAGGATTATCCATTGCGTTGATATTTGTACCCATTGCGGTTTCTAGAAATATTTGTATCTGATTAATAAGTAAGAAGGGGCATTACGTAACGCTAAATGTGATGATATTCGATACCCCCCTCCCCCCTGTAACGGAACCGTAAGGGAAAGCCAAACCCCCTCTGAAAAATTACGTAACGCTGCAGTTAACCGCCCCCCATTCAAATTTCTGAATATGACGAAAAGAAAATTACTTTTTTTGCAAATACACATTGAAAAACAAATTGTGTTTTTTTTAATGTAGTTATTTTATCGAGTTCATTAAAAAAACGACAAGGCAATATGTTTCTAAAAAATCAATTATTTGTTATAAATTTGCTCTCATCCCTTTCCTGTTGTTTTTATTTTTAAATTACGTCTTCCCGACCCCCGAAAGTATGCAGCATTCCGAAAAGAATGAAGGTGAGCTATCAACAGAATAGTTGGAATAACATGAAGTATATTAAAATACGAGTGTTCTTAAACCATGCCGTAGCAAATGAAGTGCAATCGTAATCTTCAAGCAGTGTCCTAAAAGAAAGAATAAGCTAAAATGATAGGACCTGAGCAGTAAAACGGGCTTTTAGTCGAAAGCTAACACCAATGCAACGTTCGCAGCCTGCACTACAAGAATCGAACTAAATATAGTGCTAGAACTGCACCTATGGGTGCATTCATTGTACAATAATTATAGTCGGAGAGCCGATCACTGAAAACCCTATGTTATCAGAAAGAAGAAAACAACACCTATTTTAAATAATATTAGAGGTAGACGAATATTTTAGGCATGGTGTGCCTGAGCTAAAGTGTAGCCTAAGGTGACAAATTAGGTAATAGGTTATGATGGTGATTTTTTGGTCAAACCCTATGTTATCGACAAGAAAGATAATTTTTTTTTAAATTGAAATATAAACCATGTAATTACTAAAACTCATGGTATGCCGCGTCCTGTCTATGGCCTAACCTGATCTGCCAGGGTTTTTATATATGTATTTTTTTGGTATGGAAATCATTAAAATCGCAATATTTCCCGAACGGTCACCCATAGAGAAAAAGAGCTTTTTTTAGAGAATCGCATAATAACCGTTGTTGCTCTAAACGTGACCACCGGCGGGTGTTTTTTAATTAATCTAAAATCTTGGTTTTCTAACACGGCGACGACGGGTGTTTTGGTGTAAATTAAATTGAGCTAAAGCAGTTATAAGTGAAGTAAAGTTAATCAACAATTTAATAGAAAGAGTTTTTTTTACACATGTTTGCTGGAAGATTTAGAGAAGTCTTCGCTCCCAAATCTAACACAACGCACACTGACCCCACTTGTACTGAATCGTCAACCATCATTAATCTATGTCTGTCAGGTGACGAACTAGAGCAGGTGAAACATCTTGATATTAATAAAAGTCACGGCCCCGCCAATCTGCCTGCCAGCTTTTTGCAGCGCTGCTCAAATTAAATAGTATTTCCCCTTCATCTAATTTTTGACAAGTTTTCCTAAGTTTTGGAAGAAATCCTACCTAATAGCAATTCATAAATTATGCGACAAGCATTTAGTGGATAATTATAGGGGCATTGCCATCCTATCCATGATTCCTAAACTCTCCGAAAAGTTTGTGCATGATAAGATTGCACCTCTTATAGCTCCTAACATTAACGAGCAACTACAGTGTTCGATTACTTCAAATCTTATGGTTTTTATCTCTGAACTTCTATGTAGTATGGAGAACGATTATCAAATTGATGTTGTCTATACGGACTTTAGCAAGGCATTTGATCACCATATTTTGATTACTTTGATTACTTAGTGTATCACCATATTTTGATTACTAAGCATCACCATATTTTGCTGCCTTGAAATGGATAGAATCATTATCTTTGCGATAGAACTCAGGTAGTCAGATTTCAAGTATTTTTATCCAAAGAAATCGGTCCGCTCTTGTTCAATATCTTTATTTCCGACCTGTCTCAAATTAAATAATATACCAGATTTCTTTTATGCAGACGACCTGAAAACATATAGCGTTATAAAGGCCTACACCGATGGATCATTCCTTCAGACAAAACTGCATTGCAAGACTGGTGCAACTTAGTACTAGCAAATGCCATGCAATAACCTTTTCCTGGAAAAAAATGGTGCAACTGCATCAATACTATCTTGAAAAAAAAAATTATTAAACCATGTTGATGGAATCGCAGACCTAAGTGTTGCCTTAGACAATAAGTCAAACTTTAACCTACCTACCAGGTTTTATAAAAAGAAGGGCTAAGGAATTTCAAAACCTTTGGGTTACAAAAACACTTTTCTGCTCAGGTCCGCCCAATTCTGGAATACGCTTGCCCTGTCTGGGATCCCATATTTCACGCCAGCAGCAACGATTTGTTGGCAGGAGACTTCAGACAAACTATGCCAGTGATTCCCCGTGGGACCGCTACAGATGAGCTCAATGCTTGCCTGAAGGCATCAGCGTTGCGGACACACGTGACAATATTGGTTGACCACGAATACGAGAGTTCAGCTTTAAAAAGATCGAAGCTCTGATCAATTTTCAAAGCAATTGTTAGAAATAGTCTCTTATCCACCAAATGCTTACTGGCAGGATGGTGAGCTCGATCCTGGGCGATAGCTCAGTCCAAAAGGCCGTAAATAGAAGCACTCCGCAAGGAGGAGTACTCTCCCCGCTGCTATGGGTCGTAACTATGAAGCAGCTGTTGCGACGCATGCAGGCAGAGGGACATGACGTCCTGGCGTACGCAGATGATGTTGTTATCATCAAAAAAGGAAAATTTCCTCAAGTCCTCTGTGATCTCATGGAGGCAGCGCTACAAACCCTCTCAAGCTGGACTGCTACCCGCGGACTCAGCGTTAACCCAGTAAAAACGGAGCTGGTCCTCTTCACAAGGAGGTACATATAAGATCTCTCCGTTAACACCCCCCGGCTTAACAATGTTAGGCTCAAAATTAACAACAGTGCCAAATATCTGGGAATAATTCTGTACAAGAAACTCCTCTGGCATGAAAACACAGAAGAGCGCATTAAGAAAGCAAACATCGCACTTTCCGCTTGCAAAAAATCCATTGGCAAGAAATGGGGCTTCTCCCCTTACATTGTGCGATGGATCTACACAGCGATCGTCCGCCCAATTCTCCTTTACGGGGTTTTAGTATGGTGGCCAACTCTGAGTAAATCCACCGTGCTAAACAAATAACAGAGAGTACAAAGATGTGCGGAGTTATGCATAACAGGAGCACTTCGCTCCACACCTACAGAGGCCTTAAATATTATGTTATACCTCCCTCCTTAAAATCTTGTGGCAATGGAAAGCGCAACCATCGCAGCCCTTAGAATAAAAGAATCCAACGATTTCTACAGAAGCTGTAAGAACCTGGACGAGGCGAAAAGTGTATTACATCTCCTCTGTCACTGCCCGGCCCTAAGCAGGATAAGGTTAACCACATTTGGTGAACCCTTTCTAAGCAACCTTGCGGAAATCTCGAAGTTTGGGATCCCGCAACTTAGAAGATTCATTACTTCCTCGAGATGGTTTAACGAAGAAACGACATTTTAACATCGGGTTTAAAGTGGGATCACTATGGCATCACAATGGGCCTATCCTTCTGGCCTAAGTGTGTGGGCTTGAACCAAAAGCTCAGCCATATCTAACCTAACCTAACCTCCGGCCCTTCGAGCATTTACTAGGATAGGCATAGGCTCATCCGGCTCTCTTTGCAAATCAAAAACGGTTCGGTCGGCTTTGTGTTGGTGTTAACAAATTGCTGTGGATAAATTAGCTTCAAAGTGCGCTTGTAAACGCGGCTTAACGCTACGAAATTTGGTTTTGATGCCGAATTTGATAGAAGCAGCAATTCTAAACAGAAAATATTCAAGGGAAATGGGTTCATTCCCCGCATTTAGTTGATTACGACCAATACTCCTTTTGATTTCAAAAGATTACAATTTCCAGTTCGATTGGCATTCGCAATGACAGTCAACAAATCTCAGGAACAATGCTTCCATGTTTGTGGCCTGGATATGGAGAATCCATGTTTTTCGCATGGCCAGTTATATGTAGCGTACTCATGTGTCGTCAAACCATCTGCTTTATATGTGCATGCTCCAGACAAAAAAAACGAAAAATATAATTTATCATAAAGCACACGGATGGAGTATCGACACGTGATGAACCGTTGATTACATTTAATGCAACTATATTTGCAAAACCAAATAAAACATAATGAATCAGTTGACTAAGATTTGAATATATTGAATGGCTTTTTTTACCAAAAAAAATGTGACCATCGTGTGAAATGCTGCAAAAACTGTAAACAACTAAACGTCACCTACATAATAGCCGTCTGGTGGCCAACTGTTGCGGGCAAAACGGAGTTATGCCGGGTCCAGCTAGTAATGTGTTACAAAATAAATAAATAATTACACAGAGTAAATTAAAATAAAATAAATACGAAAAAACATTAAAAAACCCAAAAAATAACAAAAAAACATAAGAAATGCACATGTAACTCAGCTACAAGTCGACAACCAGGTGGCAGATACATAGATAGAAAATTGAACAAAAAAAATGAGAAAGCTAAAAATTAAATCTAATTCACGGCCAAGGTCAGAACAACAACAATTTAAATGGAAACTATTGGTGACGGGCTCATTGGGAACAGGCAGTAAGAACGGGCGAGTCGTAGTTGTCGTTGGACGTCAAATACTGCTGAACATGAGAATTTTTAAATTTCGCAATTCTTTTATAATATTTTCGAAAGTCAATTCTATCGCAACTTTTGCAACGTTCAAATTCGCTTGAAACTAAAATTTTGTTGAGCCCCCTTTTAACATTTGCAGTTGTTGCACCACTGCCACTATGTAATATAATTTCTAATGAAACTTGTTAGAACTTACCACATATAATATCCAGAGTGGCGCAATGGACTAACTCTTGTATATCAAAGGCAGATCCATCTTCAGCTTTATCCTTTAATTTATTAATAAACTTATCCGAAACTTGATTCATTATATCAAAAAATTCCACAAGTATTGAAAAATGAAATGATGGTGTTATCATTTTCCGATGCGAATGCCATTTTCTACCTAAAAGTAAAATTTAAACAAAATATACAATATTTACGCTGCTCCATTCTATTCGAGTCAATAGTTACCGGTCGCAGTTAATAATCCATCTCCAAGCCAATCGTGTAGAAGTCGATAAGTTTGACCTTTATCAATAATCGTGTTGCTTGTCAAAATAGTCTAGATTATAAGAGTTTAAACTTTTAATTTATAAAATTTTTTAGTTTTTCGAACCTCAACATCTTCTGGATCGCTTAAGATAAGAATCGGTTTTGGACCAACCCAAAAAATATAATTGTTATATCCAGCTTCTTTCCACCATCGTAGCAGATTATTGTTGTACTCTATAAGTGTAAACGATAATGTAAAATATGAAAGATTAAATTAAAAAAAAAACTTTATCATAAAAAATAAGATAAAAAAACAGTCATAAAGAAAAAACAAAGTAAATATTTTTATCATTTTGTCAACTCTCTTTGAAATTGCCTTGCAATCGTAAACAGTTTACTTAGAAGTTTGATCGGGGTGTTTTCTTTGAACCAGCTTTACCAATAACTTCGGCAATCTGTCTTTAAACTTAGCTTATGCTAATAATGTTATAAACAAATTCTTGTTACTAAAGAGTCTTACCAACAGAATCTGCTCCCAGCATGTGAATGTTCCCTAAAAGTAGATGTGGTGGAGGCCCAGGAAACTTTCTAAAGTATTTCCAGTACGTTACATTCCTGTAGAAACTGAATAAAATCGTCAACACAACAACAAAAATCGCAATCAAAATTATATCCATCTCTAGCCAATATTTGCACTGCTGATTGACTTCAAAGCACGAGCTCAACTAAAAATAGAATAGTTTTCAACTTGTTGTTCCAATGTGGAACGTGAAGAACAACTTCCTGTTCCTAACTTGGCCGTACAGATACTAGGCGGTCCAAAACAAACGAGAATGTGTCTGCTGATGTCTGATAAACAAAGTGCCACCGCATGAGCGCGGTTTGATCAAGTCACTGAGCAGAATATTAAATATTCGAAAGCTTTTGTTCCACAATTTGGAAATAATGCACTGCAGCATGACTTGGTCGGTTGTAATCTGTTGATGAGTCTGTACAATTCGCGATTTCTGATTATTATTTTCTTAGTTCTATCAACCAATAGCATTTTTATATCTTCTTGTAAAGTATAGATGCCAAGTGGGACCTTTGTATTGTGGCTAAAGTTTAATAGATTAATTTCAAAGTAAGAAAATGACTTGGCATTTAAATTATTTTTCTTGGAGTTCAGCATTCTTGCAGGAATATGTCCTCGTATCGAAAATTTGTCGTGTTGATCGTTATAATTAATTACACAGCATAAACTGTTTGATTTTTCCATCTATGCCTTGCATGTGACATCACTTATCACGGATTCTGAACTGCGATCACGACGATATATGTATAGTCCAATCAATCAAGACAGATCCATCTAATAATTGCCGGCAGTAACAGACTAGGAAAATTAGGGTTTTCAATCAAACGCCTGTTTTTTTTATTAATAATATGTTTTTGGGGGTCAATTGGAGCATTGGAAATATTTTAAATAGAAATTTCGACTTCTACGTTTTGAAGAAATTTTCAGGCTCTCGAAGGT
The DNA here is from genome assembly GCA_949987705.1 of Thereva unica. Classification (NCBI taxonomy): domain Eukaryota; kingdom Metazoa; phylum Arthropoda; class Insecta; order Diptera; family Therevidae; genus Thereva; species Thereva unica. The sequence goes on along the minus strand of OX465281.1, from coordinate 53,015,899 downwards.
GTCTAAAAAAATAGGTAAAACAAATTGGTTTGCGTAGGACCACACTTTGTTGGAAGTGAAAACTATTACGGCCAGTCTATATTTCCAAATCACTCTTAATATTGCAGGAGAATAAGGGTTAATAAATTTTGTTTATTTCAGTATATTTTCTTGTTACTTGCTGTTGTAAGAAAAAACAGCAACGTACATAATACATCTTCTTTTTCTTCTTTGATCCGTTAGCTGGCGGTCCGAGAAGAACGTCCCCGAAACGGGTTTGCTGCTGTCGGTGCCGCCGGGTCTCGAACTCTATTCACGATTTGTTTCCGTTCTTGCCGGTTTTTGACGACGTGAGGAAGGACATTCGGGAGACTAGAGCTTCGGTAACTGATAACCGTTGATCCTTTAGGAAACCCTCGATATTATTTAAACAGGTTTTCTTCGGTGCCGATCGTTGGATTCTAAATCCTGCGGAACGGTCTCGCCAGAGAAGTATACGTGGCAAGCAATTCATAATTCCTAATACCATTGACAGCTGCGTAAATTTGAAATTTTTGGAATCGATGAAATCGGTCAACCCGTTTCGGAGGAGTTCGATAACAACACGAGATGACACGAGATTTTTATACATTTAGATTAATATAATCATCGTCATCTGAACAATCTATAATTTGGCAGTTGCGTCATTATTTTATCGGAACGGCAAAATAATATTATTATAATACTAGCTGGAACACGGGGCGCCTCTCTGCACCCATAAGCCAATAGTATGGCGTGCGCCAAAACAATTCGGATGGGATCGATGGGCACTGATGGTCTCAAACTGCGCCACGAAAGTACATTCATAAAGAAATAAAGAAATATGTAACTCCGTTCGTTTAAAAACCCAAATCACTTGCTCATTTAGTGGTCAGATGCTATGAGGGAGTGTTTTTGCCCGCAAACGAATTTCGAAGAGGAAATTACAATGCCAAGCGGACGTGTTTATCCATACACGAAATTTTAATGAGTATGAAATTGTCATTTCCCCGGCTGTGTTTATATTTCCAATTCTTTTGGGGCGCACTATGGCTTCCGTTTATTTTCCGGTTGAGGTGATAAGAATTTGAATATACAGTAGGAGACTTTAGGGAAAAAATTTTTTTTTGATTCGGAATTATCATATCGATATCGGTTGGAATACCGCCATTAGAAACGTCCAAAAGTTGATTTTTTCAAAACCGTTCCATAGATGTGCATGCTAGCCCAGTCACTTTATACATGAACCTCTGAAAAAATGCAACTGGAGATTTATCAGCGGGATTCTCTTTTTTATGTGAAAGACTAGAGTCTCAGGAAAGGCCCTTAATACTGTTGACAATCTATTTTCTTCGTATAGAGTGCAATGTCGAACAGCAGCTTGCTCTAGTCGGGGAGGAAGGAATTGCCACAACCTACCTGCGATATTTTTAGTCCACCTACTCCCAACCATTACTATTGCGACTTTGACATCGGGGCATCGAGAAACAACTCGCTGGAGTGTTATGCCTCCTGAAACTAGTTGAATCTCATCAACCAACCGATGTCATGCGCTTTGGCGGAGCGGGGAAGGGCTAAGGAAGGCTATGACAGGAGGGAACCGGAATGTAAAGAGGGAAGAAGAAAGAATGAAAGTTATGTAGGTGGGAAAGTGGAAAAGGTGAAGGACCTCTGGGATAGTAGTCAGACGCCTTACTTCCTAAGCTACCGAGGCCCCAAATAATTTTTTTGGGCTCACAAATAATTTCCCCAAAAGTCCATAAAGCCAACTGACCGGCTACTCGAGCTATGAAAGTTTCGAGCTCACGAAAATCAATTTTTTTCTCAAATATCTTGTAAATTGTCGGTTTTATGCAATTTTTGGCTAAGATTGCTCGTCAGATGAATCTGCATAAAAATGTCCTATACGAAATTTACGTGGAATCAATGGTTTTTGAAATAAACTCGGGCATCGCTCTGCATTCTTTTCAGCACCACCACTTCGGCGTAAGTATATGAAATCGAGAAACTCCTGTAATATCATCGTCATAAAGGTCAAAGAGTCATTCAACGACAAGTTGAAAAGTAAGATCCTTAACACACGCGTAGGCAGGTAAAACTTCGTGTCCTTGGTAACTTCCATAAAGAATAATGTTATAATAATAATAATAATAGAGTTTCCCTTCTTATGAAGAAGGCGCACTTCTCAGCTGGGCTGAGAAACTTTTACCACGACCACGTGGGCTCGGCTGAGACATGCAAACATAAAAAATTAAGTACCCATAAAAATTGCATGCGAAACACATAAACAGTTATGAGAGAATAAAGAGACTCCTTTTAAGGAGATCTTTACCAATGCTCACCCTAAAAACATTAATATTTTTATTTACATTAATGAACATGCGATTAACAGGTTCAAATCGGCCATAGTTGGTGTTAGAGGAGTTGATGTGTAAGAGCGGTGGTCCTCTCAGATTGTATCGGTTCTCTCTAAACGACGCACGACGACTTAGAAAACCTGAGTCGACACGTCCATTAAGAAGCTGGTGGACGAAAACAACATCGGCCACCTCACGACGCTTGTGGAGAGTGTTTAAGTTGAGTAACTTAAGTCGGTATTCATATGGTGGAAGAATTAAAGGGTCTTCCCAAGGAAAGTGATTCAATGCGAATCGAACGAACCTACGTTGAACCGACTCAATTTTTCCAATATGCGCAGAATAGTGAGGAGACCAAACCTGGGACGCATATTCAAGTAAAGGTCTGACAAGCGAAATGTAGAGGTGTTTAGTGATCAGGGTGCTGTTAAATTCTTTGGACCACCTTTTTATAAAACCCAAGACCAAGCTGCTCTTGGAAGAAATATAGTTGATATGAGTAGAAAAGTCCAGCTTGGTGTCAAATCTAATCCCGAGATCTTTGACAAAATTAACACGGGGGACACCCTCACTAAAAAATGAGTTGTTATAAATTATAGGATGACGTCGCCTACAAAAAGTCATGACTTCGCATTTACTAATATTTAGAATCAGGTTGTTGTTAGCACACCAAGAGTAAAAGGTGTCGAGGTCGACTTGCAAAAGTTTGCAGTCCTCCATACTCTTTACGTGACGGTACAATTTGATGTCATCAGCATAAATCAGGATTCTGCAGTGTCTTAGCAGGGTAACAATATCATCAATAGAAAGAATAAAGAGGATAGGGCCAAGATGACTGCCTTGAGGGACACCGGATGACGCCTCAATGGTCGCGGATTTGGATCCACGGAAAAGGACTTGGTAGGTCCTGTCAGCTAAGTAGGACTGGAACCATAATACAAGGGCTTCAGGGAAACCTAACTTTTTTAGTTTGAAAAGTATAATGGAGTGGGAAAGCTTGTCAAATGCCTTACTGAAATCAGTGTAAACACAATCAGTTTGGCAACCGGAAACGAAGCCTTCAACAGCATGGGAAGTGAATTCTAGGAGATTGGTGGTAGTGGAACGAGCTGGAAGAAAACCATGTTGGTTCGTAGAAATAAGTTTCTTGCAGATGGGCACGATTGCAGAATAAATGATTGACTCAAAAAGCTTTGGTATGACAGACAGCTTGGCAATTGGTCTGTAGTTCGATATTTCGTTCTTGCTACCACTTTTGTGAATAGGAATTATGAACGAATTCTTCCAAAGAGTAGGAAAGTACCCTTTATCCAGGGACTTTTTAAAAAGGGTTTTCAGTGGACACTGGAGAACCTCCACACAGGATTTAAGGACAGCAGGAGGGATACCATCAGGGCCGGAAGTGAAATCGTATGGGAGTTCATCAATATGTTTCACGATATCGTCACTGGAAATTGAAAGAGATAATCTAGTAGCCTCTCGGTGTGGAGTTATGTGACGAAAATTATTGCCATTAGGCTGAAAGTTAGAAGGAGTGAAAGATTGATGAAAGAATGAAGCAAACATGTTGCAAATCGAGGAAGACTCACTACTAGACCAGTTAGTGTTAGAGTTGACAAATTTAAAGAAGTTTCTAGGATCAGTAAACACCTGGTCCCTCATGCTGCTGAGATATTCACCATACAGAGCAGAAGAGAGTAAAAGAAAACTGTTATAGCAATCGGTCCTTTCTCTTTAAATAGGTCTTCCAGAGTCTATTTTGCTGATTCCTTAAATGCTTCAGCTCATTATTGTACCAAGGTAGAGAAGAACTGCGCAATTTTTGGGGCTCAAAAGGTACACCTGAAGCAATAGCTTCATATAGTACGGTATAAAACCGTGCCACATCGACATCCAACTCATTTGCGGAAAGTAAGCTGTTGAAATCAATCAAGGCAAGCTTAGATGAGAGTTCATTAAAGTTAGCCTTCATAAAGTTGAAGGAGTGAGTTACCGCCTCCGGACAGGGATTGTTCTTTGAGTTGAAGCAGTAATTTAGCAAGAGAGGAGGGTGGTAATTGTCAACGGACGTCATGACTATTGGACTGGGTTCAACAATCATGTTTCCTGAGTCAGTAAAGAATACAAGATCCAACTGCCACCCTAACACATTAGTCACACCACTCATTTGATTAAGGCCGAGTGAGAATAAGGAATTGAGAAAACAGGATTCCTTAGAATTAATATTGCCTTCAGGGAGGTAGTTATCGTCAACTTCGTCAAATACCCACTGAATATTGGGTAAATTGAAGTCCCCAAGTAGAAGTAATTCATCCCCAGTGTTCATCATACTCAGGCTATAATCAACACAAGAGATGAGAATATCATAGAGGCTTTTACCTCAATCGTCAAGTGTGCTAATCATATCTGGTTGGATATAGCAGCACAGCAGGAATAGATTTGATTTAGAAAAGGAAATCTTGAGAGCGACAAGCTCAATGTCTAAGTGGTTAGAGAAACTAGGAAGCGTAATTGGGTAACAATTAAGGTGACTGCGGCAAGCAAGAAGAACGCCGCCCCCACGAGCTTCCGAGTCAGTGTAACGGTCCCTCCGAAAGACTTGGTAGGAGGAATCGAAGAGTTCAGTATTAAGAAAGCCTTCATGGAGCCAAGTTTCCGTGAGTGCTATGACATCGAACCCGCTAGCCGCCGATGACTGAAGGAAGTCGTTGGTTTTTGATCTTAACCCCCTTACGTTCTGGTAGTAGAGGGCAAGCGTCTCTAGTTTTTTGACCTCCTTGGTGTACTCGGAATGGAGACGTTTGAGTGATGGGCTCGAGTACGGCTACGGGGAACAAAAAGCTTGGTAAGGGCGCCAGCAGGCCAGAAGCCATGGTCTAAAAGAGTCTCGGCAATAACGGGCGGTGCAGACAAGACAAAAGAAGCAACAGGCTTGGAAGCCTTGCTGACTTTTCTGCATGGAACAATTCCAGGGTCTATAGATTTCTTCCTCATATATTCACAGACAGACTCCGTCATAGTTTCAGGAGAGAATCGTGATATATGTCTTCCACAACCCCTCCATTTATTAATGGGGAGGAGGTGATAACAGAAAACAAATCCAAGGCCGACTTTTTGGCATCTCTATTCGCCTCAAATTCTTCTTTACCTAAAACTGATACCCCACTCCCGGTTCTCGATCGCAGCGCGCATTCAATGGACCGAATTTTCTTCAGGACTCGCGCGGTGTATAAATGTCTCAAAGAGCTCAACGTCAATAAATCCACTGGCCCAGACAATATTCCTCGTATGGTACTCAAGAAATGTGCCTCACCTTTGGCTAAACCTCTGCGCAAACTTTTCGCACTGTCATTCTTATTCGGAGTTTATCCCAACTCTTGGAAACTAGCTCATTTAACCAACCGCCCATTAGCAATTACTTCTGTTCACAATCAAAAGAAAGCTGATGATATATCTAGAATCCAACCAAATTTTACACGACAGGCAGTATGGCTTTAGACCGAAAAGATCTACTGGCGATAAACAGGTAATTATCTTCAAAATATAATGTATAGTGTACTAGCATGTGGGAACGATATAGCGGTAGGGATACGCTGTACTGATATGCATAGCAAGCGAGCAATTAATTGTATATATAACCTTTTATTTTATTTATATTAAAATTCTTCTCGTTGTCATATTGTGATTAAATATGGTTTAAACTGACGTCACGAAGCTTACTGCGTTATACTCGTCATACACTTTCATTTAATACCCATGCCGAGGGCGTTGCAAAGAAAATTTGGAATGAATGAATGAATTTGGAATGACACCACACAGCTAATAGTATTCTACTTGTCATACCCTTTCATTACATACCCATACCGAGTGGGTTGTAAAGATAAAGGTAATCCCCCATTTTGGATTTTGAATTACGCCACATAGCGAAGTGTATTCTACCTGTCATATTATTCTACCTATTTGATACCCATGTCGGGGATCGGGGAGCCCAGTTGCAAAATTCGCTGCGCCATCTTGATTTTTTTACAAAATAGGAAGTGGATCAAAATCAAGTTGGAAGATTTTTTTATATACTAAACACATACAGAAGAAGCTGTATTTTGTATTGTATTTTTTGATTCTTCACCTACGTCATGGTATATTTCTTTTTTCGATATAAACAATAGTTTTTCAGCTGCTAATCAAAACTGTATGCCATAATTTTGTTATAATCGATTTTTTGTCTTGGAAGCAAAATTTACAGACGTATTCACGTCCAAAAAGCGGTTTGGATAAACCCCATTTCACCCCCTTAGGGGATGAATTTCGAAAAATCGCTTTTTAGTGGATGTCCACGTCATTATAGGGATGCACTGTCAAAATGTCAGCCCTATAGCTCCAGCGGTTTGGAGAAACCCCATTTCACCCTCTTAGGCGATGAATTTCGAAAAATCGCTTTTTAGTGGATGTCCACGTCATTATAGGGATGCACTGTCAAAATTTCAGCCCTCTAGATTTAGCGGTTTGGATAAACCCCATTTCACCCCCTTAGGGGATGAATTTCGAAAAATCGCTTTTTAGTGGATGTCCACGTCATTATAGGGATGCACTGTCAAAATGTCAGCCTTGCAGCTCCAGCGGTTTGGAGAAACCCCATTTCACCCTCTTAGGCGATGAATTTCGAAAAATCGCTTTTTAGTGGATGTCCACGTCATTATAGGGATGCACTGTCAAAATTTCAGCCCTATAGCTTTAGCGGTTTGGATAAACCCCATTTCACCCCCTTAGGGGATGAATTTCAAAAAATCGCTTTTTAGTGGATATCCACGTCATTATAGGGATGCACTGTCAAAATGTCAGCCCTATAGCTCCAGCGGTTTTGAGTTGACCCCATTTCACCCCCTTAGGGGATGAATTTCGAAAAATCTCTTTTTAGTGGATGTCCACGTCATTATAGGGATGCACTGTCAAAATTTCAGCCCTCTAGCTTTAGCGGTTTGGATAAACCCCATTTCACCCCCTTAGGGGATGAATTTCGAAAAATCGCTTTTTAGTGGATGTCCAGGTCATTATAGGGATGCACTGTCAAAATGTCAGCCCTATAGCTCCAGCGGTTTGGAGAAACCCCATTTCACCCTCTTAGGCGATGAATTTCGAAAAATCGCTTTTTAGTGGATGTCCACGTCATTATAGGGATGCACTGTCAAAATTTCAGCCCTCTAGATTTAGCGGTTTGGATAAACCCCATTTCACCCCCTTAAGGGATGAATTTCGAAAAATCGCTTTTTAGTGGATGTCCACGTCATTATAGGGATGCACTGTCAAAATGTCAGCCCTGCAGCTCCAGCGGTTTGGAGAAACCCTATTTCACCCTCTTAGGCGATGAATTTCGAAAAATCGCTTTTTAGTGGATGTCCACGTCATTATAGGGATGCACTGTCAAAATTTCAGCCCTATAGCTTTAGCGGTTTGGATAAACCCCATTTCACCCCCTTAGGGGATGAATTTCAAAAAATCGCTTTTTAGTGGATGTCCACGTCATTATAGGGATGCACTGTCAAAATGTCAGCCCTATAGCTCCAGCGGTTTTGAGTTGACCCCATTTCACCCCCTTAGGGGATGAATTTCGAAAAATCTCTTTTTAGTGGATGTCCACGTCATTATAGGGATGCACTGTCAAAATTTCAGCCCTCTAGCTTTAGCGGTTTGGATAAACCCCATTTCACCCCCTTAGGGGATGAATTTCGAAAAATCGCTTTTTAGTGGATGTCCAGGTCATTATAGGGATGCACTGTCAAAATGTCAGCCCTATAGCTCCAGCGGTTTAGGTTGTGCGTTGTCTGTCAGTCAGTTACTTTTTATACAATAGAAAAAAAAGTAAAGAAAAAAAATCCCCTTACAACTTATTGAACTCCATTTCACCCCCTTCAACCCTTTTTTTCTCCATAAAAAGTAGCCTATGTCCGCCTCCAAGGTCTAAACTATGTCTGTAGCAAATTTCATCGAAATTGGTCCAGTGGTTTAGGCGTGAAAGCGTAACAGACAGACAGACAGAGTTACTTTCGCATTTACAATATTAGTAAGGATTTAAATAAATATTGACCAGCTGCGATAAATATTACATGCTCCGGACAACATTAATGATTATTGCAAAAAAATAATCATAAATCCATCGAAATTACGTTCATACATCATAGTTATATCTCTCTTTACAGATCTGAATTTTAAGATACAATGGGTGCATCCAGCGCACTCAGCGGATAAGCCGCTTAGCTGAACAGCACAGCGTAAAAAGTAACTCAGCGATATGTGTCGGCTGGATGGGTAGCTAAGTTAAAATTTATTTTGACAGCTATATTTTTTTTTCCTATTTTAAATAACATCAATTCACTATTGCTGACCTACTTAGCATAAAATTTTTACGCTGAGAAATTTGCCAGCCGCTGAGCTAAGCTGCTTAGTTCAGCTAGCCATCCAACGAGCTCAGCACTTAGCCGCTACTCAGCCGCTGAGTGCGCTGGATGCACCCAATGTTAGGGGCTTGCTTAGTTACCTAAATTTTATATTTATATTATATCCCCGTCGAACACCATGTATTTAATGTACATAGTTTAAAAATCTAAAAATAAAAACATTATCAAAATTCGAAGCTTATATTTTTCTATTTACATATAGAAAGGAATGAAATTCTACATACATATGTATAAACATAAAATACTATCAAAACAATTTAGTCAGTAACTGTCTATTTTAGCTTCCTCGTGAAAAGACTAAATCGCACTGCAATACCGACCCTTCCAATAATTTAGTTTAGCCTCAATTTAGCCAGAGGTCTGTTCAAGATTTCTGCTAAAGCTGCTTTGGTAGCAGAATTTTGAAAATGTCAAATTACAGTAAAGCAAGAAAGAGCAGCTATGATATCATGGATGCAAACAAGTTGCTAGCATAGCTTTGTATTAAAACATGTGTATGAGTATTTCATGCAGTAACCCAGCGGGAAATATAGTATAATGGCTACCCAGCGGGAAATGTAATGGCTAGGTAAGCGCGGTGGTAATGAGATTATCCGAAAAATGCTTAAGATTGCATTTCTGCTACATTTGGTGAGAATTTTACTAGCAGGATATCTTTTTGACTGCACTTGGTCACAATCCACTCCGAACGAATTTTGAGGACGGAATAAACTCAACAGGAAAGGCTTCGACAAGTCAAAGACAAAGAATATAATAAAAGCACATCACATTTCCAACGAAAGTATTTCACAAGTCATTACCTAGCCGCTTACCTAGCAATTACAATGTAAAGAACTTCATTTTCCTAAATTTGCAGTAGAATTTTTCGATTACCAATGGTAATTTACCATGCAGGCAGTTACACAAATCATTGAAGAATTCTTGGGTTACCTGAGTAAATCCCTCGCTAGTTTTCCCGCTGGGAAACTATTCTTCTCCCTACAGTTAGAAAAAAAGCGTGCCCGTGCAGTTGCAATCCCTAAATTTATTATTTAATATGGTATTAATCTAATGTCAACAAAACCTCACTCGAGTCAGTCATTTTGGCAAAACGATCAATGACATTTACACACACATGTATGATTTACGCAGCTGCTTTCTTGCTTGCAATCGAAAGTGCGAGCAACAAAAAGCAGCTACATGCATTAGCAGCTTTTTTCCAATCTTGGACAGACCCCAGTATTCGCTCAGGCCTTTAATATGTTAATAAGTCATTTCAAAAAGTCGGTAAAGTAGTTTTCAATTCAAAATATTCGTACAGACTCGATAAGTATACGAAATTTCTCACCGGAGAGTTTGTAATTCTTTAGAACATTAATTCAATCAGAATGAATTTAAGATAGAAAAGAAAAAAGTAGAGCAGGGTTTTGAGCCTGCAATTCTAAACTTCACTAGATCAATGCCTTGACCACTCATCCACGCCAGTGTTGCTAGATCAGGGGAATCTACCCTAAATTTAGGGGAATTTTAACTTGCTATGGGAATTTCTGGGGAGAAAACCCTCAGGGGAATTCATAAGGGAATGAACCTAAATATAACGGTATTTGCAAACTTGCAACCGCTTTGTAGTCGCTGCCATCTGTAATAATGACTGGATGCAATCATACGAAAAACGTTCGACCTTTTCCAATGTGAAATCTAATGACCAGTTTCAAGAAATATTATGTAGAATTTGGTGTATTCGATGACTGCTGTCTGGAGCAGAACAAATTATGTAGCAATTTAGCGTTCATGGTGACTTTTAACAGCTCTTTTCTGCCCTCAATTGCCATGTTCTGTGTTCTTTGAGCCTGCTCTGGGTCTACTTCTTCTGCTCCATCAAATTTGTTGGAGCAGACAGAGCAGGAAAATTTTTCTGTATCTTTTGACAGTTGTCAAATCTAAAACAGGAAAAATCGGAAAATTGATTTATGAATGATTTATTCGGAAAATACTTGAAATTTTAATAATGGAATATTAAAATTTGAAAATATAACATTTTGATACTATTCAATTGTTTGTATCTAACCTCTAAAAACGGAATTTATAGCAAAGTTGAACAGAAAAGTGTTCTTTGAGATTGTTGAATTTTCTGATTTTGTCTGTTCTGACATCAATGCTCCCAAATGAGCTGCCCTGCTCTGAACTTAACTTAAAAATTTTTAAACAGTCATCGAACACATACTATGTAGCTTTATCGAATAATACTTTTTATATGTGTACTTGCAAATGACAATGTGACCTCTTTGATTTGAATATAACTTTAATGCATGGATGTTATAATTGAAAAGTGTTTAATAAAGCAAATAATATCTGTAAAAGAAGTTAATTGAAATATTAACTTGTTTAAACTAAAATAATTTGTGAATATTCCTTCGCTCCAAAGATATCAACACTTGCGGCTTTGAATAAAGTGCCTTATTATTTAGAAACATGCTATTAATATCAGTATATTAATAATCAATAATTAAAAAGAAATTAAATTAACCTCGGAGATTTATTACGAACTCATCTATATAAATATAATTGGAGTGTCTGTCTGTAATTTCAAAATAATTATGTTTTTTTAAGTTTTTTTGGTTATTTACATGTAATTAAAACAAAATCCACTATTTTTAAAATTTTTGTCTGTCTGTATGTCTGTATGTCTGTATGTCTGTATGTCTGTATGTCTGTCTGTTTGGCCGCGGTAATCTCGGGAACGGCTAGGCCGATCGGGATGGGACTTTCACTGAAAGATTCAGTATTTTTGCGAGCATGTTTTAGGCTATTTATATACCCTATATATTAGCTCTATCTCTGTGTATGTATGGATGTATGTATGTAGACAAAACTTAAAATTTGATTTTGACCCACTTCCCTATAACCGATAAACTTCAAATTTTGCACATAGTTCGGGTGTCAATATAATCTGACCACTTTGTAAAAAAATCAAGATGGCGGTTCCAAGATGGCGGGCGAATTTCGCAATTGGGCTCCCCCACCCCCGACATGGGTATCAATTTAAAGAGTATGACAAGTAGAATACAATTAGTTATGAGGTGCATTCAAATTTCAAAATGGCGGCCAATACAAAATGGCGGACTACTTTTTTTCTTACAACCCACTCGATATGGGTATCAAATGAGGCGCTAGGGAAAAGTTCCGGTGTTAATGAAATGAAATTATAGGTAAAAAGTACCCCGATTAGACCGAAAACTTGAATCCTTAGTCGGAAGAAATAGAGTGTGAAGACTTTTTTGAACATTCCAATTCTAGGTCTAAAAGAGCTCTAACTAATTATTTAGGTTCTCCAAAATTACGTACTATATGAAGCCTTTTTCTTTTTGGTAAAATTTTCGTAGTTAGGGTTGCCTAAAATACCTCTTTGAGGTCTACAATTGGAATTAAATTATGAGATGCAACCTGACTACATACTACAGTGAACCGACTAAAAATTAAATCTCTGTGCTATTGGTAAATTAACCATGTATTGTAATAACCGGGTCATAATATCTACTTATTAAAAAGGATAACAGATTGCAATGAATCACAGAGACATATTACACTATCATAATGATACACTGTAATATCCCTTAATATTTATTTATTGGCAAAGAGAGTATAATTTTACAACCTACGCGAATGAAATGCTGTCACTACGAGATATTGTTCTTTTAATTGGTGGAAATACTCAGGATCATTATGGTTTCCCATTTCCACAACTAATCGATGGGTCTGAAAATAATCTAAACACAAAATAGATGGAGCACAATAAACCAAAGTTGACGCATTATCAACAGTGTCAATACGGGTGAATTTTTAAGGCCCAACAGGAGGCACTGGCATGACGTTCTTACGTGCAAATAACAGGGTTATCCCAGCAGGGTAATTAACAGAGATTGTGGCAACTTTACTCATAAAAGCAAAAACAGCTCATTCTATCTTTATAATACCGATCGGAGAAGATCATATGGAAAATTCTGCATGTAACAAATCTAAAAACCGCCACAAAGCTAAAGTTTTGCAAGACTGCATGATGGTTGTCTGGGAATGGGATGATGCACCTTGATAAATATAGTATCTATTGAAGCCGTTTACAGAACAATGTAAGATTTAAGAAGAAAATACCAATTACTTATTTTGGTGTGAAACTGTTTTATTGGCATATATTTCGGACAAAGCTTGCCAGTTGTTCCAACAGATACGCGGGCCGATGAAATTAATGCAGATCTAAAATGATCACTCATTTAGGGACAGATTGAAAAATTTCATCTATATAAATATAATTGGAGTGTCTGTCTGTAATTTCAAAATAATTATGTTTTTTTAAGTTTTTTTGGTTATTTACATGTAATTAAAACAAAATCCACTATTTTTAAAATTTTTGTCTGTCTGTATGTCTGTATGTCTGTATGTCTGTATGTCTGTATGTCTGTCTGTTTGGCCGCGGTAATCTCGGGAACGGCTAGGCCGATCGGGATGGGACTTTCACTGAAAGATTCAGTATTTTTGCGAGCATGTTTTAGGCTATTTATATACCCTATATATTAGCTCTATCTCTGTGTATGTATGGATGTATGTATGTAGACAAAACTTAAAATTTGATTTTGACCCACTTCCCTATAACCGATAAACTTCAAATTTTGCACATAGTTCGGGTGTCAATATAATCTGACCACTTTGTAAAAAAATCAAGATGGCGGTTCCAAGATGGCGGGCGAATTTCGCAATTGGGCTCCCCCACCCCCGACATGGGTATCAATTTAAAGAGTATGACAAGTAGAATACAATTAGTTATGAGGTGCATTCAAATTTCAAAATGGCGGCCAATACAAAATGGCGGACTACTTTTTTTCTTACAACCCACTCGATATGGGTATCAAATGAGGCGCTAGGGAAAAGTTCCGGTGTTAATGAAATGAAATTATAGGTAAAAAGTACCCCGATTAGACCGAAAACTTGAATCCTTAGTCGGAAGAAATAGAGTGTGAAGACTTTTTTGAACATTCCAATTCTAGGTCTAAAAGAGCTCTAACTAATTATTTAGGTTCTCCAAAATTACGTACTATATGAAGCCTTTTTCTTTTTGGTAAAATTTTCGTAGTTAGGGTTGCCTAAAATACCTCTTTGAGGTCTACAATTGGAATTAAATTATGAGATGCAACCTGACTACATACTACAGTGAACCGACTAAAAATTAAATCTCTGTGCTATTGGTAAATTAACCATGTATTGTAATAACCGGGTCATAATATCTACTTATTAAAAAGGATAACAGATTGCAATGAATCACAGAGACATATTACACTATCATAATGATACACTGTAATATCCCTTAATATTTATTTATTGGCAAAGAGAGTATAATTTTACAACCTACGCGAATGAAATGCTGTCACTACGAGATATTGTTCTTTTAATTGGTGGAAATACTCAGGATCATTATGGTTTCCCATTTCCACAACTAATCGATGGGTCTGAAAATAATCTAAACACAAAATAGATGGAGCACAATAAACCAAAGTTGACGCATTATCAACAGTGTCAATACGGGTGAATTTTTAAGGCCCAACAGGAGGCACTGGCATGACGTTCTTACGTGCAAATAACAGGGTTATCCCAGCAGGGTAATTAACAGAGATTGTGGCAACTTTACTCATAAAAGCAAAAACAGCTCATTCTATCTTTATAATACCGATCGGAGAAGATCATATGGAAAATTCTGCATGTAACAAATCTAAAAACCGCCACAAAGCTAAAGTTTTGCAAGACTGCATGATGGTTGTCTGGGAATGGGATGATGCACCTTGATAAATATAGTATCTATTGAAGCCGTTTACAGAACAATGTAAGATTTAAGAAGAAAATACCAATTACTTATTTTGGTGTGAAACTGTTTTATTGGCATATATTTCGGACAAAGCTTGCCAGTTGTTCCAACAGATACGCGGGCCGATGAAATTAATGCAGATCTAAAATGATCACTCATTTAGGGACAGATTGAAAAATTTCATTAAAAATAAAATATGAAATAGCAATCGGAGAACTCAGAATTCAGTACTATTCTCCCCAACATAGGAGATAGAAAATGTTCTGAGATTAAAGATATGACATTGAGCTGCTCGCTGCTCTTTGAAATTTCGTAATAAACGCTGAAGTTTTGACATTTATGACTATTTGTAAAATATCAACTAAACAAAGTCCACTCACTTAGTAATGTCGCAAACGTTCTAATACTTACAAGGGAAACATCGAGCATCGTATAAAAAGAAGTGTTACAGTGAGTTGTTAGCCTTGCATGAATATATTTTGAACCAGTGCCGTGCGGGTGGTATGACTAGCTGCACCGAAACAAGAAAACGGGAAGCAGCAGTGGTCCTTTTTCAGAATCAAATCAGTAGTGTTGTTTTATAATATTGCCAATGTTCGCCTCCCACGGATATTTATTCGATTTTTTAGGGGCATAGAATTATGAATTTTTGAGCTGCACAATAGGCATCAATTTTGAAAAGTTGATGATCTTTTTTTAAACTTTTTTTGGAAAACAAATGTAGAGGCCGCCATAGGGAAAGTCTTGAATAGGGTGCCAATTACCTGGGAACGTAAAAATCCACGCGCATGAGAGGAATTCTGAATATGGCTAGGTGTCTGTACTGTCACGTAGTATAAAATTTTTCCTATAGGTGGTGCTCAAACTCGAATTTAAAAAAAATTGTGGGTAACACATTTTTTATTGGTAACTAAATTATTTTATGTACTCAAAATCATGTTTTGCAAATTTGTGCTTTGTTTCATTATAAATCATCCCGGACTATGCACACCAATTTTTATTTATTGAAAGGCGTTGCAAGGCACGCGGGTTTTTGCTAGTTAAAAATAAAATATGAAATAGCAATCGGAGAACTCAGAATTCAGTACTATTCTCCCCAACATAGGAGATAGAAAATGTTCTGAGATTAAAGATATGACATTGAGCTGCTCGCTGCTCTTTGAAATTTCGTAATAAACGCTGAAGTTTTGACATTTATGACTATTTGTAAAATATCAACTAAACAAAGTCCACTCACTTAGTAATGTCGCAAACGTTCTAATACTTACAAGGGAAGCATCGAGCATCGTATAAAAAGAAGTGTTACAGTGAGTTGTTAGCCTTGCATGAATATATTTTGAACCAGTGCCGTGCGGGTGGTATGACTAGCTGCACCGAAACAAGAAAACGGGAAGCAGCAGTGGTCCTTTTTCAGAATCAAATCAGTAGTGTTGTTTTATAATATTGCCAATGTTCGCCTCCCACGGATATTTATTCGATTTTTTAGGGGCATAGAATTATGAATTTTTGAGCTGCACAATAGGCATCAATTTTGAAAAGTTGATGATCTTTTTTTAAACTTTTTTTGGAAAACAAATGTAGAGGCCGCCATAGGGAAAGTCTTGAATAGGGTGCCAATTACCTGGGAACGTAAAAATCCACGCGCATGAGAGGAATTCTGAATATGGCTAGGTGTCTGTACTGTCACGTAGTATAAAATTTTTCCTATAGGTGGTGCTCAAACTCGAATTTAAAAAAAATTGTGGGTAACACATTTTTTATTGGTAACTAAATTATTTTATGTACTCAAAATCATGTTTTGCAAATTTGTGCTTTGTTTCATTATAAATCATCCCGGACTATGCACACCAATTTTTATTTATTGAAAGGCGTTGCAAGGCACGCGGGTTTTTGCTAGTATTATAATATGGATCATGGCCCAACAAATCATATGAGTGGGTTAGTAAGTATACGTTTTTGAAAAATTTAAGGGAGAAGTAAGGAGATTAGGCAAATAGGGCACTCAGGGGAGAAACGTACAAATGATCTGGCAAGTTATTTGTTCGCTGCCTATGAAAGGTTCAGTGTACTAATTTTAACCGTTTTTTATGGCTAACTTCGAACTCCTTTATCAGAATTAAGAAAAAATTGCACGAGACCGTGAAAAACTACCCTTTCAAACAAACATAGAAAAAACAAAAAAGTTATTGGGTTACAAAGTAATGTGTCGAATTGATAACCTCCTCTTTTTTTGAAGTCGGTTAAAAAACAAGTAAAATGAGAAAAAACCAACTCGCTACATGATACGGAGAAATTTCAACCCTATCACAACTTTCAAATAGGTACATGTATGCTCGACCTTTCCCGCATATAAATTCAAAATGGCCCCACCAATATGGCCGATGAGTTTAACAGTTGTGTTCCGATTCCAAAACGGCGGACGAATTTTTCCAATTGTATTCCGATTGCAATGAAAATCGGTATCTGGGTTTTTTTAGGGTTGCAAACAACGAATTTACGATCAAAACTGATAAATTCAAAATTTCGGTCCAATATAACGCACGAACTTTGCCAAGCCACATTCTGAAATATAGTAAAGTTCTTAAATTCCTTCTAACCAATATAGAACCAGTAAAAATGGTAGAAAGGGTCGAAGTTTTCAAATTTGTACGCCTCTACATTGTCATCACGAGGTTAAACGATGTCATCTATATCTATCTCGCTTCCAAAATGCTCAATCGGTAAGAACGGGACCTGGAGGAAGCTGTGTTTGGGACGAGCAATGAGCAATAATGAGTATGGTACACGGATGGCTCTAAAACGGAGACAGGTGTAGGCGCCGGAATCTGGAGTGAAAGTCCCAGATTCAGCAAGGCTATAAGTCTAGGCACTCTGGCAACTGTCTTTCAAGCAAAGGTGTACGCTATTCTGGCATGCACTCATGAGAACTTAAGAAGGGCCTACCAAAATAAACGGATTTTTATCTTCTCTGATAGCCAAGCGGCAATTAGAGCGATAAGGTCCCGTAGGACCAAGTCGAAATTAGTTTGGGACTGCCAACGTGCTCTTCATGAGTTGGGCGTTCTCAATCAAATTACACTTGTCTGGGTCCCGGGTCACCGGGGCTTCGAAGGCAATGAAAGTGCGGATGCCCTGGCTAAACAGGGCTCTGATTTAGAATTCATTGGTCCAGAGCCGGCTATTGGGGCACCGTCCAGCTTGCTGCAAAGGGCCCTGGCCGATCGGACTTTGATGAAACATATTGAACGCTGGAGGTCCGCGCCTGGACTGGCCAACTCTAAGCGGTTCCTTCCAGTGCCGTCCTCAAAGACGGCCAAGGAATTATTACGGCGCAGTAGGAGTGATGTTAGGACACTTGTTGGCTTAATTACCGGACACTGTGCCCTAAATTACCACTTATGGAAGATAGGAAGAGCGGAGGACCCTACATGTAGGCTTTGCCTAGAAGAGGATGAGTCTGCCCTCCATGTTCTCTGTGAGTGCCCTGCAATAACAAGGAGCAGGGTCTCTCTGTTCGAGAAGTCCCTGCTCGAACACTCAAGTCTAAGCGACAAACCACTAGGCAGACTGCTGAACTAGGCCGGGTTTTTGTTCAGTTGGACAAAGATCAACGACCCCAAATATTCAGATCAGCCATTGACCTGAACGATGCCGTTTCTGCCAGGCCTTAGCTCAGGAGAAGCATCTGGATTTTGGAGCATCCCTTTCAACACCGGGAATATTACAATAGAGCACGCGGCAAATTTGTTGTTAGCCTTTTTCTTCTTGTAATGATGGAATATTCCTCACTGATGTTATCGTGTTTTAAATTTCTAGATTTTTTTTATTTTTGTTTTTATTTTTATTTTAATTTTAATTTCAATTTTAATTTTTGTTTTTATTTTTATTTTAATTTTTTATTTTTATTTTTATTTTTGTTTTTATTTTTATTTTTATTTTTGTTTTTATTTTTGTTTTGTTTTTATTTTTACTTTTATTCTTATTTTTATTCTATTTATTTATTTATTTATTCGTGTATAGGGTATGACATGTGTAACATATTGAATTATTTTGTATTGCATGACATGCGTAGCGTATTGATTATGAAGTGCGCTCGTGTTGATAGAGCACTTTGCTGGGCCCCGGTATTGATTGCTTTTGCGGATGGCTGCGGATAGTTTATCGCCCCTGGACAGGGTAAGAGTGCTGTGTAATATTTTCACATCGTTTAGGTCGGGACTAAATGTAATATATTTGAATGCTAGAAGTGTAAGAAATAAGATTGATCAAATTCATGATATGTTCTCTGGGACGAATATCCACATTATATGTATGTGTGAAACGTGGTTAGATGAAAATGTTAACTCGACTCTTGTTGCAATTCCAGATTTCAACTTGTTTAGAAATGATCGTCGTGGGCGTGTTGGAGGAGGTGTATCGATCTACGTACATAATACCTTAAAAACAACTCCTCTTAAAATTTCGTCACCTGGTGAAATTGTTGAATTCATTGGTGTTGAAGTGGCATCTGATTGTGAAAGTTTAGCCGTATTTAGTGTTTACTCTCCTCCAGGCACCTTCAATCCGTGTAACTTTGTTGAACTTACCGAATCACTCAATCCTGTCGTTCAGAAGTATCGCGACGTTATTGTTTGTGGTGATTTTAATGTAAACGCTCTGAAAGCAGGCTCTGCAGCGGATGAATTGTCCTATCTCCTACTAACATTAGATCTAAAGGCTCTCAATAATCAACCGACCTATTACAATGCGTCCTCCCCCTCCCAGTTAGATTATATGTTGACTACAAACATTCTTAAGGTACTATTTCATAACCAGATTTCGCCTCCAAGCAACTTTGATCATGATTTTATCTTTATGACGTATAGGATGAGATTGGCGGCTATTCCTAAAGTTATTTCCTTCGTTTATCGTGACTTTAAGAATATTGAGAAAGATCTCTTGAAGACTGAGTGTAGTTGTATGACTTGGGATAATGTATATCGAGAGGAGACTCTAGATGGAAAGGTGCAAAATTTAACATATAGTTTATTAAATCTATTTGATCGTTATGTCCCTCTAAAGATGTGTCGTGTACGTCGGCGGAGGTGCCCTTGGATTACTGATAACATCCATCGGGCAATGGCTGAGAGAGATTACCTCATTAAACAGTACCGGAGAAACAAGGAAGCATTGATATACAGCAGGTATAAAGCTGTGCGTAATAGGGTAACAGCTATGATTCGCTCTGCAAAAAGAACATATTTTGCCTCTAAATTGGACACCAATCAGCCTTTGAAAAAGTTATGAAGGAATATTCGCAGTTTGGGAATACATGGCAGTGATGATTACAAAACTGCTATGGACCCAAATGTACTAAACAATTTCTTTGTGAATAGAAGTGTTCAATATTCTGACATTTTGTGTCGCAATTCAAATGGTCAGGCTGATGTGGGGTTTAGTTTTAGATGCACTGAGGCCTCTGAAGTACTTACAGCTATACACTCTATTAAGTCGAATGCCACAGGATTCGACTCTTTAACACCCGTATTCTTGAAATTGTTAGTACCTTTTATTGTGAGTCGTGATTTTCGTCCTATCAGTCTACTGTGTTTCTTTGCCAAAGTTTTTGAAAAAGTCGTGCACAGCCAAATAATGCAATATGTCAAACAACACAATCTCTTATCCAAATGGCAGTCTGGTTTTCGACCGAATTATAGCTGCGAGACAGCCTTATTAAAAGTTACTTCGGACATCCACGAGGCGCTCGATAAGGATCACTTAGCTGTTTTAGTTTTGCTTGACTTTAGCAAAGCCTTTGACTCGGTAAATCACCAAAAGCTTCTTAGTAAGCTTAAAAGGGATTTTAACTTTTCATCTTCGGCTGTGAAGTTGATATGTAATTTTCTGGCTGGCAGGTCCCAAGTTGTTAAAGTGGGAAATGACTACTCGTCCGCTGCGTCTCTTTATTTGGGTGTGCCTCAAGGCTCAATTCTTGGCCCACTTTTATTCAGCCTGTACATAAATGACCTACCAAGAGTAGTACGAAATTGTGCTATCCACTTATATGCTGATGATGTCCAATTGTATCTCACTCGTCCGGTTGGGCTAATTGAGGACTGTATTGTGCGAATAAACGAAGACCTGCAATGTGTTCATGAATGGTCTCAGACCAATAGCCTGTTGCTTAATCCATCTAAATCAATCTGCTTAGCTGTTTATAGAGACATCATAGACACAAGAGTATTACCACCGGTCGTATTAAATAATGCCGTTATTGACTATGTGCATTCTGCGAATAGTCTGGGTATTCAACTGAACTCCAGTTTTAGTTGCTGCAGTCATGTTCGTTCGACTCTGGGTAAAATTTATAGTAGCCTAAGGCAGCTGTGGATTAGCTCGGTTAGCGTACCTCCTGGGTTACGAATGAAGTTAGCTAAAGCTGTCGTGTTACCTCACTTTATGTATGGTAGCCTTATCTTTCCCAAGTTGGATTCTGTATGTGCGAGGAAAATAACGGTGGCATTTAATGATGTCATTAGGTATATCTACAACCTCTCCAGAGGAAGTCACATTTCCAGATACGTCAATTCGTTTGTTGGTACATCCATTGAGACTTATTGTGCAAGGCGTGCTCTTGCCTTTCTTCATAAATTAATACTTACTAAGAGCCCAGATTACCTACATGAAAAGTTAGTGTTTTTGAGATCTAACAGAGGTCTCCAGCTCCTTATACCAAGGTGTAATTCTCGCTTTGGTGAGCGTTCTTTCTTTGTCCAGGCTGTTCGTAGGTGGAATTCTCTTCCGAGTCATGTGCAAACTGAGGGATCCAGCGGGGTGTTCTGCAAGTTGATTAAGAACGCAGAATTGTAGTCATGTTTATGGATGCTACACATGTCATTCTCTAAATTGTTTTTCCCTAAATTGTTCTTGAAATTATTTGTAATTTTAGTTCTTAGCTTAAGATTGTTCATTATTGTAATTTTATTTCAGTTGTTACTCTTACTATTATTATTATTATCATCGTTCTGTCACGCCTGAATTGTATTTTCTATTGTGTAGTGCTATATAAGATGTTGTAATCTTCAGCGCTTTTTATAATAAATTATTTGTATTAAAAAAAAAAAAAAAAAAAGTCCTGTCAAATTAGTCCTTAAAATAGAGGTAAGGTTACAATAATTCCCATAGAGCTAAAAATTGGTATGAATGTTCAGAATACCATTATAAATGAATTGTGAAAAGTCCCCATCAATCCCCCTTGTGCAAAAAATTTTATCGATGGTGAAAGTTTGCAAAAATATGTTTTTCGCGTTTTTCAGCTAAACGGTGAGTTTTACAGCAAAAATAGTTCATCCGATTCTCTACAAAAAATGTATCTACACTTTTTTTCATAAGTATTGCCATTTCCGTGATATAGCGGTTGAAAGAATTGAAAAAAATATTTTATTCGTAATATGCACGTTAATGTACTTTTATATACATTTTTGAACCGTTATATGAGTAAATACATGAGTCCCTATGTCTTATACATACAAATTATAAAATTCTTAGAATATAAATGAACGTCAAAAACTCCTCCCCTATTTTCATTTAGTCGCATGGCCTTGAGTAACATCTGTCTTCCATTCAATTGTCAGCGTGGCGATGCTCGTATACCTGCTCCGTTTCGAAGGTCTCATACTCAACAAAATACTGTTAGTCGTAAGCATTCCTTCGTAGTGACAACTCGTGGCTATCGCTTATATTTTGTAACAAAGTTTGTGCATTTTACTGTTTTTAAAAAAAAATGTCGCAATTCTGCTTTATTTGTAGTCAACCTTTGACTGAAAGTGGAGTTGTTACTGTTGATCGCGGCATGAAAGCATTAATTGATGCAAGTATTGAAAGAGGTGATGAGTTTTCGGAGTACCTGAAAGACCAGACATCTGTAAAAATTCATGTGCAGTGTCGAAAAAATTATACTCGAAAAAGTAGCATTGATGCCGTGAAAAGACGGCGCCAAGAAGAAGAAGCTGGTTCATCAAAAATAAGTCCTCCTCGTACTAGAGCACGAGTAAGTGAAACTACATTTTGCTTCAACCAGTGTTGTTTATTTTGCGGCAATGAATTAAATGAAGAGTTGGAGAAGAAAAAAGCACTGCAGTACCGACGTAAGATTTTTAAAGTGACTACACTTTCGTTCAAAGACAGTATTCTAACTATAGCTAAAACTCGTTGTGATGATGTAGCCAAAGCTGTTGCTGCTCGAATTGAATTTGAATATGATTTAGTCGCTGCCGAGGCTAAGTATCATAACGATTGCTACAATTCTTTTCTGAAACCGACCACTGGGGGTAAAGTCGGTCGTCCTAAAGATGAAGCTACAAATATTGCGATGAGAGAAATATTTAAGTATATTGAAAATAGCGATGATTGTCAATTCACATTAGACGAATTGAAAAGTATTTGTAAAAAATCAACAATAGATAACAGAACCATTAAAATGCGATTGAAGTTGGAGTATGGTGATAGAATTATTATTACAGAAAAATCAGGATCATCAACATTCGTATGTTTTATTGATAGTCACAATGATATTTTAAATCAAGCTTGGTACGAAAAAAAAAACCGATAAAAAGAAGAGCGATTTCGCATCTTAGAAGCTGCAGCAGCAATTATTCGAGAGGATATTCAATGTGCAGTGTTAGATAATTCTAATTATCCTCCACCAGGTCGTATGTTTGAAGATATTGATACAGACATTCCAAAGTCACTGACTTATTTCTTAGAGAAGGTCATTTAAAAAAATAAACGCTCCAATTTAGAACATTTACAATTAGTATGCACGAATATTAGCCATAGTATTATGAGTGCTGTTCGGCCTAGGTCTTTCAAGTCCAAATTACAATTGGGTCTCTCCGATGAATAATTTTTCCAAATTATTTTTTCATTTATATATTACATAATTTACGCAGCTTTCATCATTTTCAATACTCCATTTGCATTCAATAGGATCATAATAGATCGTGGAATAGGCCTACCGGGGAAACCACGTTAAAAAAAAGCGCCAAGCACACTACCTCATAGGTGGTGAGGAAACGTGTGCATATTACGAATAAAATATTTTTTTCAATTCTTTCAACCGCTACATCACGGAAATGGCAATACTTATGAAAAAAAGTGTAGATACATTTTTTGTAGAGAATCGGATGATCTACAATTTTTGTCTGAACTATTTTTGCTGTAAAACTCACCGTTTAGCTGAAAAACGCGAAAAACCTATTTTTGCAAACTTTCACCATCGACAAAATTTTTTGCACAAGGGGGATTGATGGGGACTTTTCACAATTCATTTATAATGGTATTCTGAACATTCATACCAATTTTTAGCTATATGGGAATTATTGTAACCTTCAAAGTCTTATTTGACTGGACTAAACTTGTTCAGGCGGTCTGGCCTACAAATATGAGGTGTAGGGGTTGTAGTACAATAGGCCAACTTAATGGCCGCAGTACCTTTGGACCTAATACCTCACACAGCAAAAAAAAATGAGCAATAAGATGGCAGATGGCACTGATAAGATTGGGAAGAGGGAATTTTTTCCAGATTTATTGTTTTTTTCATTATACTTTTTCCTACCGCAGACAATGCACCCATAATTTTCTGTTTTAAGGCGTTGCAACGCACGCGGGTTTTTTGCTAGTTATAAATATTTTCGCCTTATTAAATCCATGCGTACCAATACCAAGCTTTTCGCGTTCGTGTAACTTTGAACTTTCGATTTCCATAGAAAATTTGCAATTCCGCGATGGCGGGTCTTTCAGTGCTGCTCCCCGCCTATTATATTTTACCAAAACAAATAGATTTTTATACTCAAAATATTTGGATAGTATTATATACAGTTTTATTAAGCTACATTTATTAAAAATATAATTTGCATTCGAAAAATTTGACTAGCCTAAATATTTCGTTTCTTAAGTTTAATATAAATGCCCTCATTGGCTTTCAACGTTAAGGCTGATGCTAGTTTAAGTTCATCTTCACCATCGTTCTGGTCCCAGTTGTAACCATCATATTTCGATACTTTCTCGTTGGCTGGCAATATTTCAAAGTTGCGAACTATTTTCGATAGAATACACTTAAGTTCTTGTAGGGCAAACTTTTGTCCTATTAAAATAAAATTTATTTCAGTTTATCAGTCATCCCAATACAGTAAAAAAGTTACCAATGCAGTTTCTGGGCCCCGCGCTGAAAGGGACATACTCGAAAGGATTTTTTTTATCATAATTCGCAGGATTAAATCGATCCGGATTAAATTTATTCGGCTCAGGAAAGTATTTTTCGTTGTATCCCATAGCCATTATGAATATGCTGACGGAAGTTTTTGGTGGGACGTGGCGTCCACCTGGTGAAATAAAAAAAATATTTATATTTCAAAAATTTATCTGTGGTATTACTTACTTATCGTTATACTTTCTCCCGTCTCTCTTACAATTAATGGAACACTTGGGAAAAGTCGTTGGGATTCCTTGATTACAAGTTCTAAATACTTCATATCTAAAGCTTGTTGAAATGTGGGATTTTCCGACATGTCACCAAGAATTTCTTTTTGTTCCTCAAAAACTTTTTGCTAAAACAGAAATTTAGTATATGTATTTAGTCATATATGTTTTTGTAAAATACCTGCACTTCCGGATGTTTAGCTAGCAAATATATTACAAATGATATACCAGAAGTTGTTGTGTCATGACCCTAAAAATAATAGTTTACTAGTTTACTTATGAAAATACATTGTTGTTCAAATTTGTACCTCAAATAAAAAGGTTGAAACTTCCTCAAACACCTCCTGGAATGTAAGAGGTCGATTGTCAATTTTGGCTGTTAGTAGATTATCCAAAAATGCTTTCTTTGATTTCGGCTTGTATTCGTCGTCATTTACGGTTGAATTTACTTTGTTTTCGTCATCCAATATTTTCTTACGTTTTTCAATGACCTATTTCATTATGTTAACATTTCATTTAAATAAATTAAACAATAAAGTGAAGATTTACCTCAGAAATAAATTTCTTAAGTACATTTAGAGCTCTCATTCGCCTTTTGCAGTGTGATGTAAACTGATAGAGAAAGTCAAACCTCCTTATCACACCAAAGGAGCGTTCATTTGTTGTAAAGCACATACTGTAATAAATATAATGCGAGAATTAATTAATTAAGCACCATGCGAAGATTCGATGGAATACTCTTGATATGAGGACACAATTTCTGATCCGGGATTATCCATTGCGTTGATATTTGTACCCATTGCGGTTTCTAAAAATATGTAAACCTGATTAGTTAATTACTACTTTTATCATTGAGTTTTATTATATAGAACGCTCTAAATATTTCCTATATATGGAAAGCTACAAAACAAAAAGGTGTGAAAATGAAACATTTGAATCCAAAGAAGCGTTAACCCGCGAAATAGAGACAGGAAAAAGCCAAAAGAGCAAAAACCTCGGAGGCGAAACGAAAAATCGTTATTTTGGCGCTCTGGCCATCCAATCACTGAAAAAGGGCCAAACCTAAATGGGAAGTTAAGTGAAGTTAGGTACCATTGCATATGAGTGTATGAGAGTGACCAAAATGGAAGTAAGTGGAAGTTAGATTTACTTCAGTGGAAGTTACGTCTACTTTACTTCTGCGTTGCTTTTTATTTAGGTTTGGCCTAAGGGTGATGAAATTCTTAAAACTTCCTTCGAACCAACGCATAAAAGTTCATGAGCAAGTCTTGAAACATTTTTTCAGCAGCCAATATTTATCTCTTTTGATTAGATCGAACTGGTTTCATATGTAAGAGTAACTATTCAAATAGATGAAAGTAGCGTAAACGTAAAAACGAAAAACAATAAATTCTTTGAATAATTTAACAAAATATATATGACTATAACTAGCTGGGACCGGCGTGCGCCAAAACAATTAGGAATCTCAAAATTGCTTTTTCCATGGGCAGTAAGAGTCTCAAATCCCACCACGAAAGTACAAACGAAAAGAAAAGTGTCATTCCGTTCGTTTAAAAACCAAAATCTTCTTCTTCTTTAACGGCTCTACAACCGGGAACCGCTCCTGGCCTCTCGCAACTGTTCTCTCCACCGGTCCTGATTTTAACCCGATGCGTCTTAGAGTCCTGGTCTACGCCATCCTTCCAGCGGAGATTGGGTCTCCCTCGCTGTCACACTTCATAGGTCTTACCACAGAGAACCTTCCGAGCAATATCTATGACGCGATAGCGCTCGTAGATCTCGTCATTGTAGAGTCTCTGAAATCGTCTTTTCTCACATAAGGGGCCAACAATCCTCCGAAGTATTTCCTTTTTGAACACGGCTAAGAGGTTTGAGTGCTTTTTGCTAAGCACCCACGTTTCGGATGCATATGTGAGGACCAGTAAGACCATAGTCTTATATAGTACAAGTTTAGACGGTTTTGACAGACTGTAGTAGACTTTTTTGGCTTTTGGCAGTCGTGCGCGTATTTCTGATTCCATGCTATTGTCGGCTGCTACTATTGACCCAAGGTAGTTAAATGATTTCACCACTTCAAACTCGTGTGCCTCTACCTTGATTGTGTTTTGCTTTCGTAAATGTCTTCTTCTTTAAACTCCTTTAATCCCTCATTAAAGGAGCGCAATGAATCCCTCATGGGACATAGGGCGGAAACAGTTGCCCTCCAGCGGACTCTATTTTGCGCGACAGCTCTTAGCTCCGACCAGGATCTCCCAGTTGTTGCGGCTTCTTCTAGTAGGGTTCTCCTCCACGTTGTTCTAGGCCTTCCTACTCGACCGGAGCCTTGCGAATTCCAGTCAAGGGCCTGTTTGGCTAGATTTTCGTTTTCGCGTCGCAAGGTGGGGCCAACCCAATTCCATTTCCTTCGCCCGATTTGGTCGTCTTTCCTTTCTTGGCCCACACGGCGCCATAGTTCTTCGTTTGAAATTCTATCTTCGTAAATGTGCAGTCCCAGATTTGTCGCCTGCTCATTCTAAGTGAAGGGTTCTTGTACACTTGTGAAAGATTGTGCCCCTTGATGTCACGTCTGAATCTCGTATTACTTTCTCCAACGACAGGTTGAAAATGAGGCAGACTAGAAGGTCCCCTTGTCGGAGTCCATTATAGATGTTCATTGGTTTGGATAGTCCAGATATCCGAATCACCGCTCATTTATATTCCCAACCACTATTCAACGGTCTCACTGCCACTCTTGACGAAATGGCATTTCCCCACCTGCGCTTAAATTTCCAATACTTTTGGTGTGCACTATAGCTTCCGTTTAATTTGCAGTTGAGGTGATAAGAACTTTAATATATATACAGTAGCAGACATTAATGAAATTTTTTTCACATTTTTGATTCCGAATAATAAAATGTTCTGCTATCGATTGGAATTTCGCCATATCCAATGTGCAAAAGTTCTTTTGAAAATGTTTGACACGCATTTTCGTTGGAGCGTGATCTTTTCCCCAAAACTGTTCCATAGATATGATCACAGACTTAACTATCTGTAATATTATTACAGATATTTAAGTCTATGATATGATGCTTTCAAGCATGCGTAAAGCTCATTTGCAGGCGTTGATCGAGGCATAGCAGGCAAAGTTGAGCGAAACACCCCTGCAAATTGTGTCAGAGAAAGCCCTGTCAAGCGCTTCGGGCGACTTTTTATGGGCCATGGTGCATTCGAGCCAAATTATAAGTTTGCACATTTGAAGAACTGTGACAATACGGTAGTTCTTGCTGATGTCACATGTAAGTGTTTCTTGCTGGTTCAAATTGAATGTGAGCTTGGGTACTAAACCACTGTACGTCCACCATCAAGCAGCGTTTATGCAATTCCCGATCATGTCACTGCAAGTGCAATCTCATTCTGCATTCGAATCCACGGCAAAAGCAAATTGATAAGAAATGTTTTGCCTGTACCATCTAGGAAAAAACCCTGTTATTTCCGTTTTTTTAATCAGCAATTAATTGTCTTGTTTGAGTTTTCACGAAAAGTTTAAGCTGATTTACGTTTAATTGCTGTTCACGCACCGTCTCTGTCTTGCACAACATTTCTGCCTAGCCTCGATTTGGAACTTAGTTGCTTGATATTCATATTCATAAGTTTCGGTAACATCGGTATTAAAGTTTCATTGAAAATTTCGTTAGAATAATCACAGTTGCGTATGTGTATAATACACTTCACACTTTATATGAATGGAGACGGTCAATGCCTGGCACAATTGAGTTCTCGGCATTGCGTTTAGCGGGCGATGGTAGGGTATTTGTTGGTAAAAAGCGCACTTGAAACCAGTGGCGGATCTAGAAATTCATTTTGGGGGGGGCCATCCTCATCCATTGGCGAATTTTTTAAGCTTTTGACGAAGGGTTGTAGAGCTTCACAAATATAAATAAAAACACAAAGATTTTGTTTTTAGTTATTGAAATAACTTAACTTAACTTTTATTTATTTAAATAATAAAATTAAGTCTTCTTGCTTTTTGTTTAGCAAATCTTTCGATAATATTGTCAATATTCATATGGATATCATGGTGAATATTTAGCAGGGCTAGACCCGTAAGCCTGTCTTCACCCATGCAGGTCCTCAGCCATGTTTTAATACGACGTAATGTTGAAAAGGACCGTTCATCTGTCGCAACACTTGATGGAAGCGTAAGCAATATCTGTATCATTGTGCTGATGATAGGATACTGATCCTTGTTACAATAACTGAATGTCGCAACAGCAGTTTCGGGTATGGAACTTCCCTTTTCCTTCTCTCGGTTCCATTTTTGTCTCCAGGATTCATACTCCTTTTTCATTTTAAAGGATACAGCTCCCCTTACATCTTCAAGAAAATCCTTATATTGGATTGCCAATGACAATGCTTTATTGACATCTTCGCTGCTATCAGTTATACGGCTCGGAATGAATATGGCCAGATTAAAAGAATTTAAGGTATCTTTAGGTAAACGTTCTTTCAAATCTGCAATAACGTAGTCTAAGACCGGGATATAAACTGACCTCAAGTATAACTCTTCCACGTTATCTGCCGGTGGATTAGATCGATGTTCTTGTCGGGCTTTTGAGGAATTGCGTGGAGTGGTAATTTGAATACCTCTTTCTTCTGTAATCATTTTCGTCTCGACGAATAGGTTTTTAAAGCATTCAGATGCTTTTTCTCGATGTGACTGTAGAATAGCCAACACATCTGGAAGAGCATCATTTGCACAAACCAAGTCTAACGACTCAGACTGCAGAAGAGTACTGAGTTGTTGTGTAGTTCCCAGGACATCGCATAGAACAATTACTGAAACCAAGAAGTCGCTGTTTTCAAGAACACTGCGAAGACAAAAAGCTTCCGATGATGTTGACTTGTCCTGCCAATTCTCGATTTTGTCAAGTGCGTTCATGATTCCTGGCAAATTTGTACGAAATTGCAAAACGTCATCGTGTCTTTCCGCCCATCTAGTTTCACAAAGGCCTCTGAAAGCTATACCGAGTTCTTGTCGAAATAAGTGAGCCCGTTTGGCTGAAGCATTAGCGAACTGAGTCACTTTTTTCATTGTTCCCATAGCATTTCTGCAGGACGCCACACTGCAAGTCTTTGCAAGATAATTATTCAAAGAATGGTTGTAGCATGGGCATCTTTTGGCATTCGTTGCTTCAAGCTGGATTGTTGCAACAGCTCCCAGATTCTTTTGGTTTCCAGAAATCATTACGCTGCAGTTGTCCGTTCCGATCCCGACACATTTTGAGGTATCCAAAGTAAAAGACTTGACAATATCCAGCACTATATGACCTAGAGCCTCGCCAGAAAGTCGTTTCTCTCCATGCTCAGCAACGTCCTCCTTGCGAATAGATTCGTAACAATCGACAAAAGATAAGAAATCTTCTCTGATTTGGCCCTCGTAAAAATACCGTAAAGAAAGGCTAAGTTGTTCGGTATGCGACGTATCAGTAGTCTCATCAAATATGATGCTATAAATTCCTGATTGAAGCACCTGATTGATTAGCTGCTCTTGCACTTCATTTTTGCAACAGTCAATGATTTCATTTTGTTGGTCTTGCTAGTATACAAAGCATTAGATGATGCGTTTTTCAGATGTTCTTGTAAAACGGCATCTCCAGCAAGCATTCGAAGTTGAAGCAAAGCTCTGAAATTACCTTCATTCGTCGAAAAAGAAACATCCACATCGTCACAGCTCGCAATCCTACCATCATCTCTGTGGCCTCTAAGTGGGATATTCTGACGTCCATAAAAGATTATTGTTTCAACAATGCTGCGCAATTTGACTCTGTTTTCTTCAACTGTTTTTTTGTGTTGAGTAGTAATCATATTTACAACATCAGGATCTTTTGAGTGGTAGCGGCGAAGAAATTCCTGCCCGACCTCTACAGCATCTCTGTGATACTGATTTTTCAAGTGGCTTTCAAGATGACCTCGTATTCCAGTCAGTTTTGCAAATGATTTCAGTGGCGTTTTCACAAGATTACCCATACGTGCGCTTGCCTGATGCCCGCCATATTCACCGGCCGCAAAAATGACGCAATACTTGCAATAGAGTCCTTGATCCTTGTCAGATAATACCAACCAATGCTACTGATTCAAATGCTGATGACCCACGAATCTTTTTACCTGTTTGTCACACTTGGTGTGAACAGAATGTGGAAAAGTGGAACAATTTTTTTTTTTTATTTTTTTTTTAAACAATAGTGATACTTGTTGGTTTGGGGGGGGCCATGGCCCCAATGGCCCCCCCCTGGATCCGCCACTGCTTGAAACCTAGGTAAATTTGCAACTGCCACCAGCACACACAGGCAAACTTTCACTTTTATACATATATGGGTGATTGTCATGAAATGGGAGTTTTTGAGATTTGCTGGTGAACAAAAAAAAAGTGCTGAAAAAAAATTTTCTCATGTGTTTTCAACATTATTTTGAAGTACTTTCTGTATATTTCCACATAAATACACACGAGGTATAGACAGT
The DNA here is from genome assembly GCA_949987705.1 of Thereva unica. Classification (NCBI taxonomy): domain Eukaryota; kingdom Metazoa; phylum Arthropoda; class Insecta; order Diptera; family Therevidae; genus Thereva; species Thereva unica. The sequence continues at coordinate 52,984,307 of OX465281.1, read as the reverse complement.
GAGAAGTTTATATCGAAAAGCCGAAATTATATGGCTTCGGAGGCGACAATTACGGTAGCGACATTTCATCGAAAAATCCGTCGCTTTCATGATCAATGAGAGCAAACAATTTTTCCGAAAATTTGCTTGCTCTACAAATGCAAACAAATATACCGAACCGAGTTAAAAGAGATTTGCAACACATATCACAACGAAAACACACATTACGTAGGCGACAGTTTTTTTTTCTTCGATAATTTTCTTGAGGGTTGCTCTCTTGTTTATAAATTGTTCACAGTCTAAACGTCCGGCGAGGATAAACATTCATAAAGAAACTTGTGACGATTCGTTTTCACTACTTAGTGCCACTTGACAACCAATTTGTCGTTGCGTGTGCGCTATTCTTATAGTTTTTATTGAAATTGCAACAAACAATAGTCAGAATGTAAACACTGACATCTAACTAAGCAGGTATCCGCCCGCGTAATACATACCGGTGATCAGTTTCGGAACACTGCTGCTATCGTTTGAGACCCTAGGCGCGTGGCAATAATGCACTGTTTTTCCGTAAACGTAGTGCCGTGATGTAAAAGCGGAAAATGGACAGGTTACGGAGGCGACATTTTCGGTGGTCGAAGGGCCGCCATTTTGTTCAAGAGTGCTTGCCGCGGGAGGCGATGAAGGAGAGAATGTTTTATTACTGGATGGAGATTTTCACCCCAGAAAAAATTTGTTTGAGGCGTTGTAGCTAGAGAACAACGGCCAGCCAGCCACAACCCCCATTTCATGACAATCACCCATATAGAAGGTTATGCCAACTGACATCAACACTGCTAGTAGTCACTTTCGACTTAAATTTGATTTATTAAAGGCTCAAAGCATTTTATATATTTTGCTAAATTTTAATACGATTTGATTGGGCAATTGAAATAACACTATCTGATATCACAATTTTAAGTAGCCACTTTTGATTAAGTAACTAGAATGAAGACGATAAATGCTCATTTTCAAAATCATCAAAAATACCTCGTTCGCCATCCCTTGGCTTATAAAAGATTTTAGTAGTTTGCCTTGATTTAATAAATGCATTTATATTTTTTCGATAATTAAGTTTAAAAAAAATCAATTTAAAAAACCATTATTCAAGAAGTATGCTTCGATTGTGCTGTGTTAAAAGTAAAGGAATGGGGATATAAATAAGAAGCGCGTTGGCATTCCTTTTCAGCGCTTCAGAATTTGTTCAAAAGTGCTTCAATTCCCAACTGGGTGCTTTAAATCATTTACACAAAGTTGGATACAACAAGAAATCAATTGTATAAATTCCTTATGAGTTGAGCGGGAAAAGCATGATCGACTGAATTAAAATCTGCGAGGCGTTGATGATACGAAATGAAATTGACCTATGGGCCATGTATGACAATCGATGATTCTCAAATCTTTTGTGGACGACTACAGAAATTACGCCAAACAATTGAATGGGAACGGCCCGAATTGAATAATAGGAAAACTGTTGTCTTCCATCATAACAGTTTTGTTAGGAAATTTTGGCGCATCCACTCCACGGTATAGTCCGGATATTAGGCTCTCTGACTATCATTTGTTCCGATCTCTGCAGAGTTCCCTCAATCCAATTAAGCTGGCTTCAAAAGAACACTGTCAAAACTAGTTGGTTCCAGTTTTTCAACCAGAAAAAAAGTTCTTCATGGCTCTGCCCTAAAAATGGGGGAACATTTTCGATAATAATGGAGCAATTGAGTTCTCATAACTGTAGAAGTTTTGATGTTACGGAGTAGGATACTGCGTACTTGGGAAATTAATTAATCTGAGCAGCAGTAGTGAGTGTCCATTGTATTGAGAGAATATCACTGTCTATTCGACGGATACCTAATTAGATTTTTTTTGCTGGTCCCTTTCATCCCTCAAAACAGGGATGGCCAAGGCACAGTTTTTTCCCAAATGGCTCTCATTTATATTCGATTATATTCCAAGAATGGAAACGATAGAGCATATAAGAGCTCACTATGAAAAACACTGTAATACAAGTTAATTTCTATTATGACAGTTGTAGTAGGTAGTTACTAGCAAGGACGTAGCCAGGGGAGGGGTTTTGGGGGTTCAAACCCCCCCCCCCGAATGAAAAAAGACATCGCAGATAGCATGAAAAATTAAATAATAATAAATAGTTTTTCTTCAATTGTATACTAAATTTGAGATAGGCAGAACACCATTCAAATCGCATTTTTTCTTCTTAGAAATACGTTTGGCGACAGCTACATATGTATAGCGCGAACCAAACGAGATGAGGTTTCTCAAAAGGCTATTTTCCATGCGCAGTAGCATTCTTGGTACATTTCGAAGCGGTTTGAAAATACATAAGCGAATGTCTTATTCATATGTGCGCAATGTTTATTGGTGTGTAATTTGCATTTCCGAAGAAAGGAAAAAATATCTAGATGACTATGTACATATAAAAAAAGTAAAAAAGTATAGGGGGAAGGGGAGGTCTCATTTACACAGATCATTATTATGATTCTTACAAAAACCCATTCTGCCGTCACAACATCCACGACTGCACTGAACTGCCGCGGGTCTCTGTGTGAGATTGCCATTCAGTTTCATATAAAACTTTGTTGGATTCCTAGACATAATAGGATTAGGGGAACCGTAGGGCAGATGAGCTTGCTAGACAGGGAACCGAAGTGGAAAGGACACCCCACTTATCCCGGATAGGAATGACCTACAAACTAGCTTGGAGAAAAATCAGCTAAGCTCGAGATGGGTTGAGATGGACCACAGCAACGGTGTTCCGCACTCTTCATGCAATCTGGCCAACTTTGGACGCAAAGCGTTCAAAATTTCTAGTTTTGTTAAACATAAAGGAGATAACCCATGTAGTAAATGCTCTGATCGGTCACTGCCCCTTTGGCCGGCACGCCGAAAGATTAAGACTTCCCCACAACGACTTATGCTGATGTTGTGGTAATGAAGAAGAGGAAGAAACTGTCTCCCATCTTCTCTGTACATGTCCCGCCCTCGCAAGGAAAGAGAGACCTTCCTTGGCTCACCCTTCCTTGATGCATTGAGCGAGCTGCAAAATACTGGGGTCCCTGAACTCTGTCGCTTTATCAAAAGCTCCAAATGACTTGAAATGGCCTGCACTTTGTTCCAACACTAGAATGGCTAATGGCATCACAATGGGCCCAATAGCGTGCCATTTCAACCTAACCTACAAAAACCCCTCCCGAAGCAAAATCCTGGCTACGTCCTTGGTTACTAGCGACTAGCAGCTACTGTATTATAAGTGGATTTCATAGCTAACTTAAGTTTTGTAAGCGACGTAGGCTAAGTTAGGGGTATAAATAGCTGTAAGGACTTTGTAATTAATCATTAAATTCCCAGTACTCAGTCTGAGTAGAGGAAGCCCGCACTTGCTGAGTGAGAATAGAATTTGTTAAAATATTAATAAATAGAGATATATTGAAATATCCGTAATTTAATTATCCTACACTAAAGATGGAGGCATTAGACGCCACATATGCACAAAGGCGGGAGTTCCAGCGAAGAGTCTGCAGTATGACGTAACTCACACCATGTTACACATACTCCAAGGACAAAGAAGGGAATCTGATCACCGATACTAAGGGCATCTTGTGGCGATGGAAACACACGCACTTACAAAAATTTCTAAATGTCGAACTAACGAGGATTCGGAAGCTCCCCCAACACCTGATGATAATGCTATGCTGCCGCCACCAAGCTTGAAAGAAGTTAGCAGATTCATAACCGGCTCAAAAACAACAAGACCTCGGGTACAAACGACATCCCAGCGGAGCTTTTCAAATATGAAATGGCTGCATTACACCAAGCGATTCATGAATTAATTGTGGAGGTATGGGAGCAGGAAGTGGAGACTGGAGAAAAGGCATCCTATGTCCGGTACATAAAAAAGGAACGTGCACTAATTATCGCGGTATAACGTTGTTGAACAGGATCGCCCCATACGCCAGAAACATAATAGGCCATTCCCAGTGTGTCTTCGGCCCAGGAAAATCAACGACTGATCGGATTTTCACCTTAAGGCAGGCTATGGAAAAATGTTTAGAGTTTCAAAACTCAATTCAACACCTCTTCATAGACTTTAAAGCCGCCTATGATAGCATAGCCAGACTACAAAGCCATGAGAGAACTCGGCATTCCCAACAAGCTAACAAAGCAACGCAGATTGACCATGACCAATGTGACAACCCAAGTAAATGTATCCGGAACACTGTCCAGACCAATCAGCAACGATAATGGACTCCAACAAGGGAACGGTCTGGCCTGCCTCCTTTTCAACCTGGCGTTGGAGAAAGTGATCCGAGATTCGGGCGTGACATAAAGGGGCACAATCCTCCACAAGTCCACCCAATTACTGGCTTATGCAGACGACATTGATATCATTGGAAGAACAGCAACAGCTGTACAAGAAGCTTTCACTCAGATTGAGCAGGAAATCTAGGACTGCACATTAACGAAAGCGAAGCAAAGTACATGGTGGCCTCGTACTCAAGGTAGAGGAACACGAGTTTGAAGTGGTAAAATCATTTAGCTACCATGGGTCAATAGTAGCTCGTATGAGTGAAAATGAGCCTGCTCGGAAAATTCTCTGGGGTAAGACCTATGGGTTGCGACTGCGAGGAAGACCCAACCTCCGCTGGAAGGATCGCGTAAACCAGGATGCGCAGAGCTTAGGAATGCCAAACTGGATGTTATCGACTCAGAATTGGGACCGGTGGAGTAGAACAGTTGCGAGATGTCAAGACCGGATCCCGTTTTTAAAGACTTTAGAGTAGAAGTATATCAAAAGATATTTACGAACTGAACTACTTTGTCGTTATTGTTAGAGTCTTCAGTAGTTCTAGATTCAACCTAGAAGGAAGTCATGAACTCCACCTAGAAAATAGAGCAATTAAACAGCATCAATTACGTCGACGCAATTGACACTTGACAAAATTCATTATATATTGATAATTGGACAGAGTAGAACCTCCTATATGTGAAGTCAATTCAATCAGTTTTGGTCAACTTGTAATGTATGAGAACCAGCCTCAGGAACTCCGTATAAGACTAAAGATAATCGGTGATCGCTCAGAAGATAACTCCGATATAAGAGCCTTGAGAGCAAATGTAAAAACAACCTGGACTTGAGGAATTGACACTTTCCTACTTTTCAAATATGTTTGAAATAAAAATCACCAATGATCAATCAATTTTATGTGTATGCCTTAGGCTGAAGCCACACCGAACCAGGCAGAACAAAACAAAAGCAAATTTCCATACTAATTCACACAACTCAAAGCAAAACAAGCAAAAAAATGTATGGAAATTTGCTTTTGTTTTGTTTGCCTGGTTCGGTGTGGCTTCAGCCTTAGGGTCCTCGTAAATCTTACAATGTTATAGTTGCTTGAAACTTGAATAAAAAGCCTAGTTATTTGTGAACAGACCAGCTCCAAAAAATTGTACAATCTATACTGTTTATGTTTTTCGCGAAAGGATTTGGCAAGACATTTACTTAGTCCAACTGATCCTAAGCCATATCACTGCAGAAATAGATCAGTTAATTTTTATGGCTGGCATTTTTAAGGCTATTATTTCACACCATTCCAATAACAATTAAATCTTACCACATATTATATCCAGCGTAGCATAGTGTACTAAATCTTGTATATCAAACTCTGATCCATTTTCAGCTTTATCTTTTAATTTATTAATAAACTTATCCGAGACTCGATTCATAATATCGAAAAATTCCACAAGTATTGAAAAATGAAAAGATGGTGTTATAATTTTTCGATGTTTATGCCACTTTTTGCCTAAAATGAAAATCAAATAAAAATATTAACATTCTTGATGTTTAGAGCTATTAGTAACCTGTTGCAGTTAATAATCCATCACCAAGCCAATCGTGTAGAAGTTTATAAGTGTCACCTTTATCAATCAGTGTGTTGCTGGCCAATATAGTCTATTTCTCAATTAAAGTTTCAATCTTCAAAAACTAAAAGAATTTCCTTACCTCAACATCTTTCGGATTGCTTAAGACAAGAATCGGCTTAAAACCAATCCAAACAAGATAGTTGTCACATCCAGCTTCTTTCCACCATCGTAGGAGATTATTGTTGTACTCTACCAGTAAAAGTAAACAAAAATGTAAAAGTCATATAACAGATACTATAATATTTTGAAACTATTTTTTTTTTCCTGAACTAAAACAAACAAATAATATAACCAGCCTTAAAGATAAGTAAAACAGGCCAAAATAAGCATTTTTATCTTCTTATCGATTGCATTTAAATTCTTTTATAAGCTTACACAGTTTACAAAGAAGGTCGATTGTGGTTTTCTTCGATAAGAGCAACAGCTTTCCTTACCAATGCCTTCCACAATCTGACTTTTCAACTCAGGTTATGAATAAGGGACTTATAATTTTTCAGTTATGCACTAAGCTATAGTATTAAACTTCTGGCTAATTTCTAATAATAACTAAAGAGTCTTACCAACAGAATCTGCTCCAAGCATGTGGATATTTCCTAAAATAGGTGATGTTGGAGGTCCTGGAAAATTCTTAAAGTATTTCCAATAAGTTGCATTCGTATAGAAGCCATATAAGATCGTCAACACCACCACGAAAATTGCGATTAAAATTATATCCATTTCTTATATCTTTACTGAACCAAAACTTAAAAGCGACTTAAACTAAAAATAAATAATATTAAACTTGTTTCTTCCGGTCCGGGAAAGTGAAGACTAGTAGTTGCAGAACAAGTTATTATTGACTAAAACGCTTAAAACGAATTAGTATTCAAATTAAGAGTTTGTCTGTTGAACTAAACCTATGTACATAAAATAACAGAGCTAATCAACCACGGCGAAGTTATACTGACGAGCAACGAATTATTCGAAAGCTTTTATCGCATTCAAAGTTCGGCAATTCTTCGAAGTGTGACGAGCCCCTCTGGTTTATCACCAAAAAGCCGCATTGCCGCCATGACTTGGTTGGTTGTAATCTATTCCATAGATGAGTCTGAACAATTTGCAATTTCTGATTACTATTTTCTTAGTTCTATCAGCGCCATTGCGAAGTAGCAATTTTATATCTTCTTATAAAGTGTTGATGGGGGTGTTGGACCTTTGTATTGGTGCTAAAGTTTAATCTCCAAACAAATAGAATGACTAATCATTTTGAATGTTTTTATTCTAGAGTATTAGCCCGGTCAATTTATACAAAAATGCCAAGCTTCTAAAAAACTTCAACCGAAGATTTTCCAGCGAGCTTCAAAAGTCGATTAACAAACTGGACAGTTAAATAAAAGTTACAGAAAATGAAAGGGCTCCCAAACCAGTTTTTCGCCGGCTATGTTCCGAAATATAACCCAGTAATACTGGGCCAGTATACAGGGCAGTGCTAATGACTTCATTAATTGATGGCATATTTTACTTCTGTGAACTGGTGTGACGTACTGGTAATCACAATAATATAAGAGATTGGAGCATGAAACAGTTTCAAATTGAGCACTTGAATTTACACTTTCTCATTGGGTAGTATACTGGTTGATCGTTGATATTATGTAACACGGTCTCAGTGCCTCCCTCGTAAAAAGAGATCAACTGCTTTCGATTTTGCTGCTTTGTGTGATATTTGTGGCGAACTAGACCAGGGGCCCTATTCTCTATTACAATACTCAAATGCTTTTTACTCGAAACTGATATCCGAAACTAAAATGCTTCCGTATTCCCTCCCAGTAAACCACGAATGCATACAAAATGAATTCCCAATACATTTCAGAAATGAATGAAATTCATTACAGAAAACATTTTGTAAGTAATACGGAATGCATTAAAACACATTAGGCATGTCCTAGGATGAAATGCATTGCTTGTAATGCATTAACAATATATGTATTTCATATAGAAGTATGTAATGCATAAATAATAAATTACAAATACAGTTTATAGAATGTGGGAAATGCATTACAAAAGGCATTTCATAAAACTAATAAAATGTATTGAATAGAATTAGGATTGCCGTAAGAAAAAATGCATTGATTCTAATCGACTAAAAATGCATTTAATAATAAAATATTTTTTTAAAACAAAATTTATTATAATTTTATGTTGAACTTTGTATTTTAGATGCCCTGAATTTCTGGATATGTGTTCTACCATGTGACGTCCGTATAGTCGCCCTTATATCTCTCTCGAAAATAGAAAATGAATAATTTTCAGTATGTATGCTATCTGAAATGAGATACGATTTTATTAGTTTAATTACTGAAGACTCCAACAAAAATTTGTTAGCGTGGCGGAATGGAGTGCTCGTGTATTTGGCCCTTTATAATACGCTTTTGAATCCCCAAAATCCTAACAATTTAATACATTGCTTGTAATGTATTTGTAAGGCACTTGTAAGCAGTCGCTGATTGATAACTTTCAGATAGCTTACTTGTAATGTACGGCGAATGCATTTCTTTGTTCTATGCATTACATGTGGTTTGCTGGGCTATTACAATATTACTTCCTCTCGGAGAAATGTCCCCGAGAGAATAGAAAATGAGCGCACAAGAGCTTTCAATTAATACCCAGCAAACCACATGTAATGCATAGAACAAAGAAATGCATTCGCCGTACATTACAAGTAAGCTATCTGAAAGTTATCAATCAGCGACTGCTTACAAGTGCCTTACAAATACATTACAAGCAATGCATTAAATTGTTAGGATTTTGGGGATTCAAAAGCGTATTATAAAGGGCCAAATACACGAGCACTCCATTCCGCCACGCTAACAAATTTTTGTTGGAGTCTTCAGTAATTAAGCTAATAAAATCGTATCTCATTTCAGATACATACTGAAAATTATTCATTTTCTATTTTCGAGAGAGATATGAGGGCGACTATACGGACGTCACATGGTAGAACACATATCCAGAAATTCAGCGCATCTAAAATACAAAGTTCAACATAAAATTATAATAAATTTTGTTTTAAAAAAATATTTTATTATTAAATGCATTTTTAGTCTATTAGAATCAATGCATTTGTTCCTAGGGTAATCCTAATGCTATTCAATACATTTTATTAGTTTTATGAAATGCCTTTTGTAATGCATTTCCCACATCTATAAAATGTATTTGTAATTTATTATTTATGCATTACATACTTCTATATGAAATATATTGTCAATGCATTACAAGCAATGCATTTCATCCTAGGACATGCCTAATGTGTTTTAATGCATTCCGTATTACTTGCAAAATGCTTTCTGTAATGAATTTCATTCATTTCTGAAATGTATTGTGAATTCATTTTATATGCATTCGTGGTTTACTGGGTAGCTAGTATCTAAAATTTTATAAATAGCTCGATTACCCTTGAGCTTTCGAGCAAAAATATAACAATATTGTTCCAGTTTCGAGTCAGTTTTGTAATACAGAATACCATTTTGGCAGTTTCGAGAAAAATTCTCCCAATATTGTAATAGAGAATAACCGCAAACGGTATAATCTTCGAATGCGATCTAGAGCCAGCTAATGAAAAATATCACGATATATGTTTGGGTGATTTTCTTTTGCCACTTTCTGATATAAAGAAAAGTTGGTCTAACCCAGTAGGGAATGGAAGCCTTCCAGATTCGAATCTGTACACTTTCCTTCGAATGCATAATGTCCACTTTCTAGATCGAATCATCCCTTCTTTTAGCATTGCGATGTCCTAGGACCGAAGGCATAACGGCTGTAGTATAATGATAAATGAGGAGTGGGCGAACAAAACGGCACATGTCCATGGTTGGCCATTTTAAGTGTTTTGACGGAATCGTGTTCATTACACTAAACTGCAACTGAGGAGTGGGCGAACAAAACAGCACATGTCCAGTTTTGCAAATTGTTCAGAAATCGCAAAAAACTGTTTCTGCCTTTGAACTGATCACATTAACTATTTATGAGTATGGTAGGTTGTGCTACTATTTGAACTCATTCAGACGGAAAAACATTTTTTTAAATATGTTTAATACTTTAAGAGAACAAATTAAAACAAAAATGGACATGTGCCCTTTTGCAGGGACACAACTGGACATGTCCCGTTTTGTTAAACCCATTTCAATCTCAGACACTCCAAAAATCACTTTCATGTAATATTTTTTTGTTAGCAAAGTAACGGTTTCCCTGCAGAAAGGCACTCTGCAAAAAAATTGTCAACACTAACAACGTTTGATGAGAATAAAGAAATAATCATACAAACTGATGCCTCACAATCGGGATTAGGTAGTGTATTATTACAAGAAAATAAACCAATATGCTTTGCGTCAAGAAGTTTATCTGAAACGGAGAAAAGATATGCACAAATAGAGAAAGAAATGATGGCCATTGTGTTCGCTTGTAAAAAATTTCATTACTATATATATGGCAAAGAAATACGCATATTAACAGACCATAAGCCTTTATTGGGAATATTTAAAAAATCGATCAACCAAATTAGTTCCCCACGGTTGCAGAGAATGCGACTACGTCTACTAAAATATAGAATCGTTTTAGAACACATACCTGGGAAACAAATGTTAATTGCAGATTTTTTGTCCCGATACTTTATGAAGACTACAGAGAAACCCGAAATAGAAGACCCCTCTGAAGTAGTTCACTCAATAAATGTAAGTGAACCAAAGAAATGTCAAATTAGAAAAGCCACAAGTGAAGATTCAGTTTTAAGAAAATTAAAAAATGTACTAATAAATGGTTGGCCAAAAACGAAAAAAGAGCTAGATAACGATATAAAAGGATATTGGAATATAAGAAATGAATTATACATAGAAGATGAGCTAATTTTTTTTAAAGATAGAGTGATAATCCCACAGCAGTTTAAAGACTATATGTTGAAAGCGCTACATGAAGGACATTCAGGTATCGAGCGTACGAAAGCCCGAGCGAGTCAATTGATTTATTGGTACGGAATAAATGAAGCCATCGAACAAATGATTATGAAATGTAACATATGTCAAAAATTTCGCGCTACAAATCAAAAGAATACGTTATTGCCGCACAGCATTCCCGAATTCCCATTTCAGAAAATCGGTATGGATATTATGGAAATAAATTCAAGAAATTATTTGATTGTGGTAGATTATTACTCAAAATATTTTGAGATAGTAGAGTTAAGAAACAAATCAACAAATGAAACTATAAAGAAGTTAAAGGCGTTAATGGCAATCTACGGGATTCCATAATCGCTGACAATAATCCATTTGGTAGTTGGGAAATGAGAAACTTTTGTAAAGAATTAGATATTATTTTAAATACTAGTAGTCCTTATCATTCTCAGTCTAATGGGCTTGCTGAAAGAACTGTGGGTATATCAAAGAATATTTTAAGAAAATGTACTGAAAGCAAAACAGAAATTTGGTTAGCCTTATTGGAGTATAGAAACACACCTTTGAAAGGGTCTTATCTATCACCAGTAGAACTAATGATGGGTAGAAAAACGAGGACACTACTTCCAGGGAAAGATAATCTTTTCAAATTTAGAAACATACCATCTATGAGCCAGTATAACAAAAATAAAACAGAGCGCATGAAACAATACTACGATAGGACAGCGGGGAAATGTCCTGAATTTCAAGAGGGAGAGAGAGTGTGGCTCCAAAATAATTACAAATGGGAAAAAGCTACTATTATTAAAAAGTTAAATATTCCTAGGTCATATCTTGTTGAAACCGAAAGTCATGCTGTATATAGAAGAAATGTGAAATGGTTAAGAAAGATAGCAAATTAATCTATTAATTAAAAGTATGCAACCAATTTAGAAGTGTTGACAGAGCAAAAGCAAATTGAATGGAATTTGGCATCAAAAATTGTGATACGTGGGTGATGAGCATTCCGATTTTGTATTATATTTTTTAATCAATAAAATACAATTGTAATTTTAATTTGAAAAGGGAGATGTAGTATAATAATATTTGAAGTTGTAAAGTAAATTTGAATGAGATGTAGTATAATAATATTTGAAGTTGTAAAGTAAATTTTAAAGAGAATATGAAGAGAATATTTTAAATTAATTTGAAAAGGGAGATGTAGTATAATGATAAATGGATTCCCACTACACTCCCACTGTATTATCATTGTAACAGTAATAATATGAATGTTATCCAAACCCAGTAGGAAAAAAAATGCTTCGAAAGGCCTTTTAAAGCGCTATTTTGAAGCAGTAAAGCGCTTACGCTCCGTAAGAAGCTTCATGGTATTTTAACATTGCATGTCCGCAGAGCTCAGCACTTTTATTAGGCAGCAATTGTATAGATTTATATGCATCTGCTGAGATAGTGCTTTGATACCGTTGCTGTAGGAAGCAGACGGACTGTCTTACTGCTTTAAATTTGCTTCGCAGCAAAGTACTTGTACTTTTTCCTACTGGGAAGCAACTGGCCCAGCAGTCAGTCTTCAATCTGATCTGTAATAAAGAAGTACTCGAGAGCACACAGTGTCTTTTAATTTAATATATAATACAACGGCCACCTTTTGCATTACCATACCTTCCAATATGAAGGCATAAGAGCCACCTTTTGCATTACCATACCTTCCAATATGAAGGTATGAGAGCTACCTTTTGCATTACCATACCTTCCAATATGAAGGCATAAAAGCCACCTTTTGCATTACCATACCTTCCAATATGAAGGCATGAAAACTACCTTTTGCATTACTATACCTTCCAATATGAAGGCATGAGAGCTAAAGCTGCAGAATGTCCAGTCATTTCGTTATTCCGCCTTTAAATATGCTGTCCGTTTCGCATCTATTATTAAAAAAGCATCCTTTATTAATCACAAGTCCGAAATATGATATTAATTTCCCTTCTGTAATATAAATAGTAAACTTTATATCGCAACACGTGCTTACGCCGTAATCAATCTAAATAGACTGAAAAACAATTTAAGAAAATCGTAAGAAAACCGATTTTATGAAGGAGAGGGTGAGACAGGACGAATGTTCGGCTGCGGCTTCAGCATTTTTCCTCGATAATGAACAAAGGGAAATGCGTGCATATTCCTTATGCATGACACTTTGCAATACCATTCCTTCCAATAGCCATCGATTCACATTGCTTCCAATGTCTACAAAGATATACTGCATTCCGATTTCATGACTTCGTAAATTCCCTACTGGGAAAAAAGACCAGATTTAATTTTATTATATGAGTATGGGGCAACCCATATGCTGAACACCACAGCCAAGTGAGGCTTATTGCGTGCAAACCCCACTAACGGAAGAGACCGTCAGTCGTCTTTACTTGAAGATGTTCGGAATTGAGCCGGGCTAAGAAGCAGTGGCATAGCAAGAAATAATAGAAATGTCGAGTCTTGAACTCTTAAGATTATCTTTCAAAATTGATATGTTTAGTAGTATGATACATTTTGTTATGTTTTAATAGGAATAAGATCAGAAAAAATGTTTTAGAGGAATTCAGTTTATTTACTATTGACAAACATGATCAATGGTTCCAGAGAAATGCTTGTGTAAAAGTCACAGTTCTATGCTTCTATGATTTTCAGCAAAATTTATTGATTGGTTCCTTAGCCGTTACGTCGATTTCAATGTGAATAACTTCTTTTCTTTCAGTGCTAGTAAGAGTGGTCTCAGCTAAGTTAGCTCCAATATTCAGATAGTTTGCGACTCTCAGAAAAAGTGTGATTAAAGATTAAAGCATCGATGAATGTGTGTGTGTGTGCATTGGACGATGGACTGATATATACTGTCGAAAAGATTGATTTTCACCAGGGTCGTTCTAAGATATTCGGCTATTAAAAAAACTGCGCCCCTCTTCATAGGAAAATACACGCGATATCTAGCGGGAACAAAGACCATCAGAGGAGAGGACAAAAAATGATAGGAAACTAACAAATGATAGGAAAACTTTACAAAGATTACTGGGACTAACGCCCTACTTCAGAAGAATTATAGAGACTAGGCAGTTGAAGCGAAGACGTTCAGCGAAGTGCTAATAAAGAAGGTCATATTTAAAATAGAAAACGAACAGCAAAATGCATTTAAAGCATTCAAAAAAATATTGGTCAAGGTACCAGTGTTGAAGTTATTTTAACCAGAGACCCATACCGAGATTCATGCCAATGCTAGTAAGGACCAATTCGGAGTTATTGTCTTGGAACGGAATAATATTATTAATTACTACGTTTATAAGCGGAGTTTTCCTCCGGATGGAAGTTTCGATCCGAAGTGAAACACCGCTTATAAACCGGGAGTGAAAATCCAGAACTTGGATTTTCGCTCCCGAAGAAAAAGCTGGAGTGAAACTTCGATCCCGGTTTATGTTGTGCTTATAAACGCTGACTGGGAGTGAGAATTTTTTCCGAAGGGGGAAAACTTTGTAAAGAAGAAGCTGGGTGTTTTATTTTGCTACAATAGTTTTTTTCTTTGTTTATGGATATTTTTAAATTACATTAAATTAAACATTGGGTTTATATTTGTCTTTGCTATGATTTTGAATTTGAGCTTGGAGCTGTCATCTCAAACCAGAAAGTATTTTGGATTTACACTCCCATTGCTTATAAACCCATGGGGAGTTTTACTTTGGATTGAGAATCCGGGAGTGAAACTCCGCTTATAAACGTAGTAATTGATATTTATTAATAGACAATTTATGTACAAAGACAGAGTCTTACAAATAGTACACTATTCTACTATAGGCATGAATACAAAATCAAAAAGTGTTAATAATGAAGCTAAAAATTACTGGAGACTACATTACAATAAAGCACATAAGAAATGAATAAAAAAAATTAGAAAGAATAAATAAAATAAATAAAAAAATTAGAAAAAGAAAACGGAAAAACAGAAAGAAGAAGAATAAAGTAAGAAACTAATTAAAATGATAAAAATTATATAAAAAAGCAAAACAAAGGCATGTGATGTGTGGATAAGTGGGCAGATGCTAGACTTCGGAGAAGTGAGTAGTAATAAATTTTCTGAATCTGTTAGCGGAAGCAGCTGATTGGATTATTTGGGGCAAGGAATTCCATATTCTCCCAATATGAACGAAGTAAGAACTTTCGAGAACTTTGAAGTTGAATTTCGGAAGTGCTATCATTTTATGTCTTGTACTTCGGAGTAGCTTAATGAATTCTCTGAGGTAGGCAGGTTCGCCGCTATTAAGAATTTTATAAAAAAAGAGTAGGTTATTCTTAACTAGATGATTTGTTAAAGAGCAATTCAAGATACTGAAACGATATTGAGCAATGTGATCAAATCGTCTTAGCTTATAAGCAAATCGAATGCAATCATTGTACGCGATCTCAAGCTTTTTTCCACACAGGCAATCCAATTTAGGAAAAATGATTGAACCGTGAGTAAAATGGGGCAACAGCAAAATTTTAATTAGATTACATCGCAAGCTAGTCGGCAAGAAAGAAAGAATAACCAAAGTCTACGGATACTGGCGTAGATAGTTCTCAGTTTGGCGTTAACATGGTCACAGCAGGTCATTGTTGAATTCAAAATTACCCCTAAGTTTCGCGCGCGCTGAACATACGGTATAGGACTATTTCCTAGGAAAACCCTAGGAAAATAAGATAAATCCAGCGGGTTTCTGTATATTACTAAGGCCTGAGATTTTTTAGGGTTAAGTTTCAATTTGTTTTCAAGAGCCCAGTTCAGAACACGCATTAAGTCATCGTTAAGTCTCCATATACAATCTTCGATAAGTCCTAACGGTCGATTTAAGTAAATCTGTACGTCATCTGCGTATAAGTGAATCAGACAGTGCTTAACTACAGTGGGGAGGTCATTTATAAATAGGCTGAATAGTAAGGGGCCAAGGATGGATCCTTGGGGAACGCCAGATTTTAAGGAAGCTGGCTTTGAGCAGCAGTCCCCGATTTTAACTCTCTGGGAACGTGATTTTAAGAACGCATACATTAATTTTAGCGCTGGTTTGCTGAAGTTAAAGTAGTACGCTAATTTTCTCAACAGCAAGTCATGATCGACGCTATCAAAGGCCTTGGGAAAATCCAGGAGCGCAAGAGCTACAAAATTGTCCTTATCCATCGCAAGGCGAAAGTCAGAACTGATCTTTAACAGCGCAGTGTCACAGCTGTGTGCAGGACGGAAACCCGATTGGTACGGACTTAAAAGATTGTTTTGGGTTAGATGGAGTCTAATTTGGGAGTCTATTATTTTCTCGAGCGCTTTGGCCAGAAAGCAAAGAAGACTTATTGGCCTGAAGTCCCCGACAGATTTTGGAGTGGCGATCTTGGCAATAGGGATGACTAGCGCTTCTTTCCACGCTGTGGGAAAGACACTGAAAGTGAGACAGTGGTTGAAGATATCAGTTATAGGGTAAGCGACATAAGGGAGGATTAGTTTTATGAATTGTGGAGCAACTTCATCAGGACCAACAGCATTCGAGCGAATGGATAGTATCACCCTAGCAAGATCTATAACATCAATACAGCTGAAACTGAAGTCACTATCGAGATCACACTTAGCAGAGAATATTGCATCTAAATTTGGTGAGTCTGTTTCATCAACGTTTGAAATAGATGCAAAGTAACCATTCATGTCGTCAACATCATAGCTGCAGGAGATACTGGCATCTTTATGCACACCTAGGTTGCTCAGAGTATTCCACAGCTTTTTTGGAGCTACCTTTGGGTTGAGTTTATTTTCATAATAACGCCGTTTCGCATCTTTGATTTTCTTATTCACTAAGTTCCTAGCTTTTTTAAAGCGAGCAAGACTTACTTCTGATTTGGTTCGTTTGTACATGGCATGCAAGAAATCGCGTTCAGCTAGCGCATATTGTATACCGGTTGAGAACCATTCAGGATATTTTATATTAATACGCTTTATTTTCAGAGGAGCATATTTGTCCAGGAGCAATTTCACATTACTGCTGAAGTTTAGAACCATTGTGTCTAAGGTACTCAGGTAGCTTTCAGAGGGCACGTTCTCGTGTATATTCCAGCTGCTCGGGGCAAACCAGTCCGTTTGACCACATTCAATGAATAAGGAATTTATGTCAACGTTTTTGAAATCGCGGTAAACAGACTCTTTGTATGGGCGGGTATATTGTGGCAGTTTTATGTCATATTTTAGCACCAGAATATCATGATCTAGGTTTGCGGGGGGTGTGAACTGTGAAATAGATTTAACTTTGTTTGGGTGTGTAGATAGTAGAAGATCTAACTGCGATGAAGAAAACTTGCTGTAATAAGTTGGAATTCGATTTAGCACTGATATGTCAAGGGTTTGCAGGAGAAACAGCAAGCTATCTGAAAGTTCATTTCTATTTAGAATATTAACATTAAAATCACCGGCTATAATGATATTATCGTAACGATGAGTTAAATCGGCAAGGTGGCTTTCAAACTCAGAGAAAGCCTCTAAGCAGAACTGCTGTGGGGGACAGTAAACCGAAGATAGTATGCATTTTTCTAACCCTGTGTCAAGTTCCGCAATGATATACTCAAGCACACCAGAGCAGGAGCAATGAAGCAGTGTAGACTTGAAACACTCCCTGACATAAATGGCCACACCACCACCCCTTTTTTCTAGTCTATCATTCCGAAAGATTTTGAATCCATTAATTGAAACTAATGTGGAATGTGCTGCTTCAGCCAAGATTCGCTCACAATGACTACATGAGTCTCAGTGCCTGCTAGCATTAGGTTGAACTCAACAGATTTATTCACTAAGCTACGCGCATTAAAGTAGCACTTGGGGGCCTCGGTAGCCTAGGGAGTAAGGCGTCTGGCTACTATCCCAGAGGTCCCGGGTTCGAATCCCGGCCAGCCCCTCGGCCCTTCGCCTTTTCCACTTTCCCACCTACATAACTTTCCTTCTTTCTTCTTCCCTCTTTACATTCCTGATTCCTTCTGTCATAGCCTTCCTAAGCCCTTCCCCGCTTCACCAAAGCGCATGTCATCGGTTGGTTGATGAGATTCAACTCGTTTCAGGAGGCATAACACTCCAGCGAGTTGTTTCTCGATGCCCCGATGACAAAGTCGCGACAGTAATGGTTGGGAGTAGGTGGACTGCAAAATATCGCTGGTAGGTTGTGACAGTTCCTTTCTTCCCCGACTAGAGCTGCTGTTCGACATTGCACTAAGAAAATAGATTGTCGACACAGTATAAAGGGCGCTTCCTGTGACTCTAGTCTTTCACATAAAAAAAAAAAAAAACACATTCAATCCTGGAGATTGCGAGTTAAATATATTAATTAAAGTTCTTACCTTGTTCATACATATCTGACTGTTAGTATCAGCCATTGGAGAAAGGAAGCGAGGATGTAATCCAATCAATACCGCAGATAATATACCGCGCAGACATCACTAAATAAAACCAGTAACAGAAACAGAAAGAAAAATCTAAATAAAGAGAGCATTATAGAAATAGTCTTCATCATGACGAGCCATGTAACAAAGTACTTCGCATCCGTGCTGAGCCAGGATTAATTGGGAGGAACTGCCGCAGTATGTAGAATCATAAGTTACGCTTACAGTTAATGATGCCATCAGTCCTATCTTTAACGAAAATCAGTCCGTTCCTTGTAAAAACAGAATAGTTTTCATTATTAGAGCCTTAAAGTTTCCCTCAGTATATGCGCATTTCTTTGAGTTAAACTTTCGTTTACAAAAACAGCGCTTTCTGAACAGAATTTGTCATCTAACTCATTCAGTTTTATTGACTTTTTGATTCTGCATTTGCTAATAAAGGCCTTTTGTTCATTACAGGAAGGAAAGCGAACTATTATTGGTCCTCCAGATGTGTTCGTAGAAACACCTTTAGCACTTTTATTTTTAGACAGTTTAATACGGAAGGCCTCTGTATATGGTGACATACTATGATGTACTACATTTGCAATTGCGTTCACAATTACAGCAGGGTTTTCATCAGGCAGTGAAGGGATGCCACGTATGACAACCTCATTCAGGCGAGATTTGCGAATGAGCTCCTCGTTTACCAAAGACAGTCGTTCACACCTCTCTTCTACCTTAGTATATTTTGCTTGCAGCTCATCCAAGCGGGAACTCAGGTCATTAATCAGGTTCACTAGCTTCTTTTCGATCTCGCTGAAGAACGCCGTCAGACTAGACTCACATTCAAGCATCACGCTTCCAACGATAGCGGTGAAGTCAGCTGGCATGCTGTCAGCAGTCTTACACTCCGATGACCGAGGAACGCTGGCATTAAAATGACCACTGCGGCGAGATGAAGATGATGATGTCGATGCACCGGGCCGACTCCGTGTGATACGGGATGTCGACTCATCACTAACACAATTGCCATTTTTACGGTTGGAATTGTTCACCATGATTCAGCGGATAATTAGAATAAAATGCAGGAATGAATACTGTTTAAAAACACCAATAATTAAAGTTTCTGAGGCGAAACTAGTTAGTTTGTAAGGTAACACTAAAACTTTAGTTAATTAGCAGCTTAATTCAATTAAAATTTAAAGCAAAGACGGAGCGAAAGTACACACGTCTATTCCTCACTTGCCATCAACACTGAACTTACGAATGACGATCAACAGTTGCATCCATTGCCATACATGAGTCGTAGGCCCGTCAGAACAACGCTCTATTGTTACGAGCTAGAAGTACTCGCCATAGTACACTCCCTAAGGAAGTGGAGGGTTTCCTTTCTGGGAAGGAGGATTAAGATTGTGACCGACTGCAATGCTTTCGCCACGACAATTAAAAAGGAGTTGTTCCACTGAAATTGGCTAGATGGGCAGTGTTTCTAAAAGATTTTACTTACAAGATTAAACACCGTTCTGGCACGTAGATGCGCTAAGCAGAATTGCAATACCAATTGTCGATATATTAACTCACCTAATTAAACAAGCACAGAATAAAGATCAATATTTCAGAGCTCTAAGAGAGGTATTAAAGACCTCCGTTCATGAATATTTTTATCTTAAACATGACTTTTATTTAAGAATCCAGGGGAAAAGTAAATTGTCATTCCCACATCAATGGAAGAGGAGATCATTAAAACTATTTAATCGTATTTTCATTTTTCATGAGTATTTTAATCAAAAATTTGAGAGGAAGTATGTGTGTGTGTACGTACGTATGAGGTCATTTTTTCCTGCACGATATCGCACGAACCAAAACAGTAACTACTTCGTTGAGGTGTCTTTCCAAGCATATTAACGGAAATATGATCTGAAAAGATTGTTATAAAATTTGGTCGCGCCGTTTTTAGGTTTAAACGACATAAGTGATTTTTGTACCTGCACGATACCGCGTGAACCAAAAAATATATCGACTTCTTTGAGGTTCCGAAAGAAGAATATTAACGAAAAAATGCCCTGAAAAAAATTTCATAGCATTCGGTCGGGCCTTTTTTGTTTAAATGGGAAAACTTTGGATAAGTGTCAGAAAGATCTTAAATTGATAAGTTTTGCTAATGCATATCTAATAAACTCGATGGAATGACACCCGTTCTAAGCGAAGTGATCTTTTTTGGATTCTGCACAGCGATAGCTTTCCAAAAAACATCACGTCTCAAAATTCGACACTCCACAAAACTCGTACAAAAATTACGTTACCCTTTACAAACATCACGAATTTTTCAAACCGTGGATCAACACTTTTTTAAGGGGAATTGTTTTCTACACGTGATAACAGTTTCAGGAAATTGCGGTTCATCCCGGGATTTAGAGTAGTTACCGAAAAATTTGTTCTTCTTGGTCAAGCTGACAAGTACTATCTCCGGAAAGCTTTCTTCTTCTTTAATGGCTCTACAGCCGGGATCCGGTCCTGGCCTCGCGCAACTGTTCTCTCCACGGGTCCCGATTCTGAGCCGATGCCATCCAGTTTGGCATCCCTAAAAACTCTGAGCGTCCTGGTCCACGCCATCCTTCCAGCGAAGGTTGGGCCTCCCTCGCTGTCGCACCCCATAGGTCTTACCGCACCCCATAGGTCTTACCGCAAAGAACTTTCCGAGCAGGCTCATCTTCACTCATACGAGCTAGATGCCCTGCCCACCGGAGCGTACCGAGCTTTATTTTTTTCACAACATCTATGTCGCGATAGCGCTCGTAGATCTCGTCATTGTAGAGTCTCCGGAATCGTCCTTCCTCACATACGGGGCCAACAATCCTCCGAAGTATTTTCCTCTCAAACACGCCCAAGAGGTTTGAGTGCTTTTTGCTAAGCACCCACGTTTCGGATGCATATGTGAGAACGGGTAAGACCATTGCCTTATATGTATAGTAAAAGTTTAGACGTTATGGTTAGATATTTGGATTTGAAGAGCCTTGACAGACTATAGTAGGCTTTGTTGGCTTTTAGCAGTCGTGCGCGTATTTCTAGTTCCATGCTATTGTCGGCTGCTACTATTGACCCAAATTAGGTAAATGATTTTACCACGTCAAACTCGTGTTCCGCTACCTTGATTGTGAGACCAATGTTAGGTGTTCTTCCAGACGAGGCCACCATGTACTTTGTTTTGCTTTCGTTAATGTGCAGTTCCAGATTTCCTGCCGCTTGCTCAATCTGAGTGAAAGCTTCTTGTACAGCTGTTGTTGTTCTTCCAATGATGTCAATGTCGTCTGCGTAAGCCAGACAATTGGGTGGACTTGTGGAGGATTGTACCCCTTGATATCACGCCCGAATCTCGGATCACTTTCTCCAACGCCAGGTTGAAAAGGAGGCAGGCCAGACCGTTCCCTTGTCGGAGTCCATTATAGATGCTGATTGGTCTGGACAGTGTTCCGGATACCTTTACTTGGCTTGACACATTGATCATGGTCAACCTACATAGTCTTGTCAGTTTGTTGGGGATGCCGAATTCTCTCATGGCTTTGTAGTCTGGCTATGCTATCATAGGCGGCTTTAAAGTCTATGAAGAGGTGTTGAATTGAGTTTTGAAACTCTAGACATTTTTCCATAGCCTGCCTCAAGGTGAAAATCTGATCAGTCGTTGATTTGCTTGGGCTGAAGCCGCACTGGTAATGGGCTATGATGTTTCTGGCGTATGGGGCCATCCTGTTTTGTAGGATAGCGGAGAATATCTTATACACGGTACTCAACAACGTTATACAGCGATAATTAGTGCACGCTGTGATATCTCTTTTTTTGAATTGCGTCATACTGCGGACTCTTTGGTAGAACTCCCGCGCCTGGTGCGGCCGTCGCACATACGTCAATATTCTACATTTACGCGGCCAAAATTATTTGTTTACGTATATCACGTCTACATGATATTAAATATCTCATAAGACTATTTGTTTTTATTTAGTTAATTTTTTTGTAAATTAAGGTAAAAAATCATAAATTAAGGTACAAAAAACATAAATTAAGGTAAAAAATGTATTCAATCAAAATAAATACACACAAAATAAAAAAATGGTTATTTTTTCATATAAAATCTTAATGGTATAAAAGGTCCCCCGTTTTGTCATCCGCACTCTTCCGCAACTGGTTTTTGTATTTTCTTTTAGTCAAAGGATTGTAGTTTCAAATAAAAAAAGAATGATGATCGTATCTCATCGAGAAATACAACAAATTGACCTTTGAAGTTCAAAATTACTTCAAAATTTGTCTTAAAACAACCGATGTGTTTGAAATCCCCAAATTATTCGAATTGAGCATTTTGGGTAAGTAAATAATAATAAAAATAAAGATCCATACCTGTGTTATTGGAATCCATCACTTTCACTTCAAAAACTGACACAGAAAAAAAAATATTAATGTTGTCACTTTTGTTGTGTTTGTAACTTTAAGCAGCAAAAACCAGCGCACGGGTTGACGGTCAAGTACCGACTACCTGAATGCGGTCGGGGTGTATACTAGGTAGGTGGTGGGGGTCAGTTAGGATTCTTGGAACTGTCTTCTAGCTCTGCATGTGCTATTTTATGTGTTTACCGTAAGTTTTTAAAATTCAATTTTGGCCGCGTAAATGTGGAATATTGACGTATGTGCGTCGTTCTCTGTACTGTTCTAGCTCACAGACGAGATTTTTTTCCAGGCTTCCTTTTTTCGTCTGTGAATTCTCTTTTCTTCAGGGATCGTAACTGTTATAACTTATATCGAAAAAATCAGAAAATAATAATTATTTTGAGATATATATGATTTAAGACAACAGTAACAGTTAAATTTTACCAAAAATAATAAAAGTTATTTTTAACTCTAATTTTTGCCTAGTATTGTTTTAAATCTTTTAAAACTGTTATTAAAGATTTTTGTTTTTTTCTGTCCGAAATAATAATTAAAATGGACTTTTATTTTTAAAATCAAAAATAACTGTTAAAAAAGACTTTTATTTTTTTCTGTCTTGCATAAAAGTCTTTTTAAGATTTTTATTTTTCCAGTTTTTCTATAAAAGTCTTTGAAGACTTTTATTTTTAAAATATAAAAATAAAAGTCTTTTGCTGAAAACAGATAAATAGTCCATTCAAAACGTTAAGAAAATCGAACCTTAATGGTCTTAGGGGTCGCTGATCACGAAAATCGGGGTCCTGCGGTCCTAAAACATGGGCGTCACCCTTAAAAATGAAAAAAAAACACCCCTTTTTGGGGGGTTTTTCGCGATTATTTCGATAATAATGAAAACTAATGCAATGAAATACTCTTTTTTAATATTTATTTGCGAAGGTGGTTGATTTATGATTGCGACTAAAAGCTGTAGTCTGTAATCATGATTAGAGATTGATATATTTAATCAGAGAAGTAATCATTTTAGGTGATTGATGATTGATCAATTTCAACCGCAATCATGATTAAATGATTAAAATTTTAGATTAAAAATGAATTTTTTTGGAGATGTTAAGTTTTAACGTTGGATTTCTATTCTTTAATGTTTTATTTGAATATTTTATTTTGTGAATCCGTCAGTTAAGAGTTTTGTGGTCAAAATTTGTGAATTAAAAAGTGGGAATAATTTTGGAAATTGTGCTCCGATTGCACTGAAAATCGGCCCAGAATTTTTACATTTAAGTACTGTAATTTTAAAATTATCTTTTATATTTTATTAGTTCATTTTAAAAAGCATGTTTGTAGTTTTTGATGTGAAAACTTTTTAGGCACGTTGGGCAATTTTCCGTCACGGTCATTTTTTATGCGTACCGTGGGAAAAATTTTCCTTTGGGGATTTCAGTTTTTATTGTATGAGTTAGTACTATGTACTTCGTAATATATACTATGTTTTATGTACTAAGTGTGTACTATGTATCAGGTACTATGTACTCGGACTATGAACTGTGCGCTATGATTAAGAACTATGTATTATGCAGTATGTACTACGTACTGTATACTATAAACTATGTATTATCTACTATGTACTATGTACAAGGTATTGTGTACTATGTATTATGTACTAGGTATTATGAATATATAGTACATAGCTCTGTTGTATTTTGTGCTATGTAGTAGATGGTATGATTAGGTACCATATACTCTGAGCTATGTTCTATGTACTATTTATTATGTACTATGTACTAGGCATTATGTACTATGTATTATCTATACACGGTATATTATGTACATATTACGTATTACGTACTAAATATTATGTACTATGCACCATAAATTATATACCATGTTATATCTATTATATACCATGTACTACGCACTATGTATATTGCGATGAACTATGTATTATGTACTATGTATCAGTGTTGGGCACAATCAACTAATTTTTTAATCAGGCCAATAATCATGATTAAAACCATTAATGATTGAGGATTAATGATTATGAAATCTGTTCTAAACCTGGATTGTGTTCCCATTGTATTGAATATCAGTATCGGGAGGTTTTAAGGGCTCCCAATAACGAATTTGTTGTCAAAATGGCGGACGAATTTTGGGAAATGTGTTCCGATTGTACTGAAATTCAGTATCACATAGTTTATAGTATACAGTACGTAGTTTATAGTATACAGTAGTACATAGTTTATAGTATACAGTACGTAGTACATACTGCATAATACATAGTTCATAATCATAGCGCACAGTTCATAGTCCGAGTACATAGTACCTAATACATAGTACACACTTAGTACATAAAACATAGTATATATTACGTAGTACATAGTACTAACTCATACAATAAAAACTGAAATCCCCAAAGGAAAATTTTTCCCACGGTACGCATAAAAAATGACCGTGACGGAAAATTGCCCAACGTACCTAAAAAGTTTTCACATCGAAAACTACAAACATGCTTTTTAAAATGAACTAATAAAATATAAAAGATAATTTTAAAATTACAGTACTTAAATGTAAAAATTCTGGGCCGATTTTCAGTGCAATCGGAGCACAATTTCCAAAATTATTCCCACTTTTTAATTAACAAATTTTGACCACAAAACTCTTAACTGACGGATTCACAAAATAAAATATTCAAATAAAACATTAAAGAATAGAAATCCAACGTTAAAACTTAACATCTCCAAAAAAATTCATTTTTAATCTAAAATTTTAATCATTTAATCATGATTGCGGTTGAAATTGATCAATCATCAATCACCTAAAATGATTACTTCTCTGATTAAATATATCAATCTCTAATCATGATTACAGACTACAGCTTTTAGTCGCAATCATAAATCAACCACCTTCGCAAATAAATATTAAAAAAGAGTATTTCATTGCATTAGTTTTCATTATTATCGAAATAATCGCGAAAAACCCCCCAAAAAGGGGTGTTTTTTTTTTCATTTTTAAGGGTGACGCCCATGTTTTAGGACCGCAGGACCCCGATTTTCGTGATCAGCGACCCCTAAGGCCATTAAGGTTCGATTTTCTTAACGTTTTGAATGGACTATTTATCTGTTTTCAGCAAAAGACTTTTATTTTTATATTTTAAAAATAAAAGTCTTCAAAGACTTTTATAGAAAAACTGGAAAAATAAAAATCTTAAAAAGACTTTTATGCAAGACAGAAAAAAATTAGTCTTTTTTAACAGTTATTTTTGATTTTAAAAATAAAAGTCATCTCATAACAGTTTTGAAAGACTTTTCAAATAAAAAACAAAAATAAGTGTTTTTAATGACCTAAAACTTTTTTAGTTAAATATAACTGTTATTTTTTATTTAAAAAATTAAAATTAATTTTAACTATTAAACTTGACTTTTATAATAAAAATCTACAATTTAAAAGTAACCCCACCACCGCGTAGAACTCGCTATTCTGAGTATCCAGTATAAATTTTATGCAGATCAGACAACATTTACTATTTGATTTTTTAAGTCAAAAATACAAATATAACAGTTATTTACGATCCCTGCTTTTCTTCTTTTCTGAGCTCTTTATAATTCTCTTCGCATGCCCGTGTTCTCTGAGACTACTGCATGGCTCGGTACGCAGCATTCTTACGTTCAGTTGCCAGCTTGCATTCATTATCGAACCAGTCGTTCCGATCTTTACGACTTCTGCCTAAGATGGAATCAGCAGTACTAATGACAGTATTTTTAAGGCGGGTCCAGTTCTCTTCAACGCCCGGCATCTCATCCCCAGGACTTAGGGCGAGTTCTAATGCATGACCGTAGCTGTTTCTGGCCATTTCATTGCGTAGTGCAGCTGTGTTGATTCGAGCCTGATCAGCGGATACAAAGCTTTTCAGCGTTGTAATGCGCTCTCGGAGCACCATACCAACAAGATAGTGATCCGTACGTACGGTACGGTACGTTCGTACCTTCATCAGACCCAGAAAGCTTTGGAGTTTCCAAATGAAGTCGTTCTCTTCCCAGTTTATCAGCGGGCTGCGCTTCAACACGCTCAATATGAATTCGAACACCCGCTTTAGTGTAGCAAACGAAGTACGAAGGAAATGTTTGTTTGCTAACGATGGGAAAAACAAATTCTCTAGAAAAATCTTTTAGATTAAACACTATTATAGTTATTTGATCTAGCTTCTCTCAGGATTACTACCGGTTCTGATACTAGTCAATTTGCCCCTAGTGCTAATCATATTACTATTTTGTAAGAAGACAGTTTATTCCGTCTACGTTCATTATACTGGGAAGTTAATCGTGTGGACCGAAGGGGTCAAACCCACATCCCAACTAGTCCCGTAAATGTGGCTTAGGTGTTAATATTGCTAATTCTTTTTATTACGGTGAAATACCTAATATCACCCTGTGTTTTTGTAACGCTATAACATACCTGCATGAATAAGGAATCGGTGGACGCAGAGACTAAAATTTCACCTTCAATCATCTTTATTTCCAAAAACTACGTAGTTAACCAATACTATTTTTCCAAAATAAGAAAGCTTGGATGGTTACCTTTGAATAATGTGCAGACAATTTTTATGCTCCGTCCTTTACTTTGTCATTTTTCGAAATTCAAGATCAAAGTTTGCGAAAATCACTTTTCGGCCAAAAAAGAAACACTCAAAACTGTTCAAAAGCAAAAATGCTCTGTTTAAGTTCATGAAAAAATATTGTTGCAAAAATCAATTGTTGAGCTATTCTGCAATTTCACGGCGAGAATAAAAGAATTCTCGTACAAAAGCTGCTGTGATCATCAACAAGCATTCCGTTCTGGTCTGAAAAGAAAAGGCCGTCATTGTTTGCTTGTTCAGAATAATTACGCCCCTTGAGGCCTAGGACTTTTTAACATAGCGCTCAGATTCTCTTCTACAGTATCTCTGCTCAAGTCCTCGGAACAGCACCAATTGGGTGGCACTACCTTCTGAGGTTGCCTTGATGTTTTATGATAATGAAATTGTTTTGCCATGCATAAAGAATTTGGCAATTGTGAAAAAATGTGTATTTCATACATTACTGTATCAACATTAAATAATAACAATATCATTTGTTGTATTTGGGTAATTTTATTAAGTATTAATCAAATTTCTTTCATTACAATTTACTTTAATTAATTTGCCAATTCGCCCGTAAGTACCTCTTAATCTGTACAAAACTTAACTAACACAAAAACGTAACAAAACATCAAAAATATACAAAATGTCGAAACTATTTTCTAATTATTATTTCTAGGCTTAAGTTTTATGTATACACCATCGTGGGCTTTTAATGTTAAAGCAGAAGCTAAGCAAGGTTCGCCATCGGCACCATTCTTTTCCCAATTGTATCCATCAAAATACGATGGTGCTTTATCAGTGGCTGGCAAAATTTCAAAATTGCGCACTACTTTCGACAAGACACATTTCAGCTCCTGCAGGGCAAACTTCTGACCTGTAAGTTTTAAAAAAATTATTAAACTTGTATGATATATTAAAAGATTATTTGGGATTGCGTTTTAGAAGCTCCTCAGTAGAGGCTAGATACCCTACCAAGTGCATTTCAAGGTGAAGTATACTCTCTACTGGCACGCACTCATCCCAGTGTTTTTCAATCTTTTTCGTTGAATGGCACCCCTGACCAAAAAAATATAAAATCTTGGCACCCTTGACCAGCGGCGGAGATAGAATCTGAATAAGGAGGATGGGGACTGATGGGTCAGATGAATTTGTTGCGAAAATGAATATTGCGCACAACGCAGGGATGGGGTCCATAGCGTACATTACCATGGGACTAGTCATCGCTTCCTATATATCTCGTAGTAGAGTTGAGCCGTCCTTAGACGAGGCAGGACATCTGTAGCCTACACGATGGTAAATTGTACTGAGGCCTAAATTTTTTTAAATGCCTTGGTTCAAAAATAATTTCCTTCTAGTATATGATCGCGTATCAAAATAAATGAGACGAGGTGGATGGTAAATACGTAGCGGTGGGCTTCTTCTCTTACTTCTTTTGACACAGTAAAGGTTCCAATTTGAAATGTAGTGAGGTGAGATTGTAAATATGTACTGGAGACACATTTTGTAGCTCATTTTTAATTTGAAATGAGACATAGTGTAATTGTTAAATATAAATATACATCGTGTTTCTTACGTCCTTGCTCTTACTCTGAGGCTAAACTGCCATAATCGAATCAATCTCGTGAAAAAAGCTCTTCATTGGTATTTATTTTCCTTGTTTCTTTAATTTGCTTGGTTTTGTCACTTTGCCATTACAATGGCACGTCGCCTCATTTGAAGTATGGCATTGTACTTGCTTAAAAGAAAAAAGAGGCATCTTTTACAAAATCATTTTATAATCGTTTTCCACCCCAAACTATCTCATAGTACGATAAAACTAAAAATGCGTTATTTTTGAATTAGAATTAAGTAAATTTCAAAGCATATGCCTAAACGTTGCGAACCTCCAATCTTAGCGCCGTGGCACCCCGGTTGAAAAACACAAACTCATACGTACTTGAGAATGGCATAAAAAAACAAACATATCCAAGCGGCCATAGCGACCAAGCCTAAATTTGTTTGGAACTGACAACCTGCCCTTGGTGAACTTGGTGTTCACAAACACGTAACCCGTGTTTTAGGTCACAAAGGCAATGAAAAGGCGCATGTCCTGGTTAAACAGGACTCTGACATTGGTTCTGAACCAGCTATTGGAGCAACCACCAGCTTACTGAGAGGGCCCTTGCCAATCAGACTTTGGTGAAGAATACCGAACCATAGAGTTCTGGGCCTGAACTGGCCAACTCTAAGTGGATCCTTCCTTTGTCGTCTCGTAATGCAGCCAAGAAATTGTTGGAAGAAGAGAAGGACGGAGGACCCTATTAGCAGGCTTTGCCTTGAGGAGCATGAGTCGCCCTTCATATTATCTGTGAACATTCAAGTCTAAGTGAGAAGCTATTGACGCAGACTGCTGAATCTGTTCAAGCGGTCTAGCCGACAAATATAAGGTATATGGATGTACCACCTTATATAGTATAGGTGTGAATCTAACGGCAAACCCATCTCTTAACATACCAGCCAAAACTTTAACCTAGGACTGCAATGGAATAACCATATATTGCAAGAAACCCTATGCCTGCAATTTGTTAAGAGATGCAAGTTCTTCCTATATCCAGCAGCCCAGGATACAATCTACAAACCCCAACTTATTTATCTGTGCTGGCACTTCAGAAACTGCCCAAGCAAAACCACGCCATCGAATTCATGGGGTTTCCACCTTTTCTCCTCAATAAACCCATTCAGCAAAAGTATGAATGCAACAACCCTCTCAAAGCACCCTTTGGCACTGCAAAGGGTGATCCTTAGTTTGTTTTTTCACATAAAAAAGCTGCTTCTGTTCTACATAAAACCAAATCTATAAATTGACTGTTGGCCACCCATCATAGGAAAGTACTAGCTACATTGAAGATGAAACAAGAAACTCACCAATGCAATTCCTGGGCCCAGCACTGAATGGAACATACTCAAAAGGATTCTTTTTATCATAAGTCGCAGGATCAAATCTCTCTGGATTGAACTTATTCGGTTCGGGGAAGTACTGCTCATTATACCCCATAGCAATAATAAAAATCGTAAGCGAAGTGTCTGCAGGGATGACTTTTCCATCTGTTAAAAGAAATAGTTAACAATATTCAAGAAAAAGTTTTCCTGTAAACATCTCACTTAAAACGATGTCCTCCTTTGTCTCTCTTAATATTAATGGCACACTCGGATAAAGACGTTGCGACTCCTTAATTACCAATTCTAAATATTTCATATCCAAAGCTTGCTGGAATGTGGGATTTTGCGAGACATCCCCAAGGATATCTTGTTGCTCCTCGAACACTTTTTTCTGCAGAAGAAATTTAATTATTTTAAAACGATTGTTCTTCTTTGATGGCTCCTACCTGGACGTCCTGATGCTTAGCTAATAAATATAATGCAAAAACTATGCCTGAAGTTGTTGTGTCATGCCCCTAAAATAAAAGTAAAAGAATGATATATTTTAAGAACAGTAATCGAAGCCAATTCGTGGAAATTCTGACCTCAAACATAAAAGTAGAAACTTCCTCATACACCTCATCAAAGGTAAGAGGACGATTATCAATTTTCGCAGTTAGTAGGGTGTCGAGGAATGCTTTCTTTCTTTTAAATTCTTGGGTATCCAGGTGGCTGGTTCCATTCTGTTGTTTATCTTCTTCTTCTCCATTCAATACTTTGAACCGCTTTTCAATGACCTATTTGAAAATTGAAAAGGTTTTTTCATTCACTTTGATAAGTCATGCAGAATTTTAAGGTATTTCACCTCAGATGTAAATTTTTTAAGGACACTTAAAGCTCGCTTTCGCTTACGGTAGTCGGAAGTAAACCAATAGAGAAAATCAATCCTCTTCAGCACACTGAATGAACGTTCGTTGGTTGTGAAGCACATACTGGAAAAGTAGGAAATTATTGCATTTTGTCAATCATAAATCTTTAATGTCTTTATACTCTTGGTAGGACGAGACAATTTCTGAGTCTGGATTGTCCATTGCATTGATGTTTATACCCATTGCTGTCTCTATAAAGTAAAATATGCAGTATTAGTTAAAATTTAAAGTAATATGGATTTTTTGACGTGACAACGTCTATTAAAACGATGAACGCCGGCTGCAGCACGAAAAATGATGACTCATTGTCCCGTTATGTCCCGTAGTAATTTGAAAAATTTGATTGTAGTAATCTTAAAAATTTGATTAAAATTGTCAATATTTAATTAGATTAAGGGTGAGTTGCACCAACTAACTTTAACCGTAACAAAAGCTAAATCGGTTGTCAAATCTCCGGTTAGACAAAACGGGAGTTGCACCGTTTAACAATTAATAACATGACGTAACATTTTAACGTTAACTTTAACCAGGCAAATTTGCCCGGTTAATGTTATTGTTATTGTTAACTTATGACAGTTGTCATAGACCAAACAGGGGTGCCATTTTCAATAAACTCACAAACTGTGAAGCTTATAAATACACAAAAATGTAAATTTAAATCGAAGTAGCCCTTAACGATAACTTTAACAAACGGTTGGGTGGTGCAACTCATTTTTACAAACTGGAACTTTAACAACTTTGTTATTGTTAAAGTTAACTTTAACAATAACTTTAACCAACGATTTGGTGCAACTCACCCTAAATTTGTCAAATTGTCAACAATAATATTGTGCAAAGCAAGCCAAACACTCTGTTTCCTAACTGGGTGCCGGTGTATAAGAAAATAGTGAACAATACACTGACGAAAACTGTGAAATGCAAACGAAAACAGTTTCCTTGCGTTCCTGCTTGTGCTATTACCATTCACAAGTCGCAAGGTGGGACGTTTATTGTTATTGTTTATAAATACTCCTCGAAGCAACCACAACAGTTGGTGTACGTGGCGCTGAGTCGGGTAACGAATATAGACGGCTTGCACATCATCACGGAAAAAGATGCGCCTTTTATCTTCAAACACGGATGGGATGGGAACGACTCACAGACTACGCGAGATGTCCGTAACGAATACATTCGACTCCGTGGACACGCCCTTCAAACAATCACTTCGAAAGCAGTGAAATTTTGTGATGACGGTAACAACGCTGGGCAAACTTTAGTGACAAACCTTAATGTTCAGAGTTTGTCTGCGCACTTCGCCGATATTGAAACGGATCCCGTGATACCAAGATCGGATTATTTGGTATTGACTGAAACGTGGATGCGTGACAATTTTGATCCAGTTCCAATCAATAATTATGAATGTATAACCAGGCAGAATAATCGATCGGATTCTGATACAAACGCAGCTGGTGGAGTGGCAATCTATCGAAAATTAACATCAATATCCACGGCCAAAGTTCTCCACGTTGAATTGTCGGACACAACTCGTCTCATCTGAAACACAGGCGAGGTCTGCTTGGCTGAAATTACATGCTTCACTGCTGATACAACGTTTAAAAATTGTACTTGGCGCAGTGTATATTCATCCTGGAGCAAGTGTCTCAAACATTAGTGTATTGCTGCACCAAGCACTCTTTCCGTACGTGCATAACAGGCAGTATGTGCATCCGATTATGCAAGTTGATACCAATGTACCAATTCTTCTTTGTGGCGACTTCAACACAAACGTGAAAAATGATGATACATTCCTCAAATTCATGAAGGATATGTACAATCTCGAATGCACATCAGATGTTACTAAGTCAACAACGCTGAGAGGAACAACCCTCGATTTGACTTTTTCAAGGCACATTACACTTGAAACACTCCCATTCATTTCATACTTTTCCTATCATCGACCTATCCTTAACAGAATAACACAGATTGCAAGAAGTTAAATATCAGACATGTATAAAAGTTGTAAATGAATTTGTTACTACACATTGTTACTTGTAAATAATCTGTTCATTAAAGTAATAAACATATTTGAATTCATTAGTGCAAATAAAAGCTAATTTATCAATCAAAATGAATATTTCATTTCACTCCTTTTTGTATCCATACAAAATAACGATAATTTAATAAATGATTCAATTTTATTCATAAAAGTATGCAATCATTTTATCAATGTTTTCTCATGACGTTGTCACGTTTAACTATCGTCCGTGAACCCTCTTTACAGACAACAAATTTTTTTATTACAAACAGTTCTGGTTAATTATAGTGTCTTTTGAGTGCCTTGTGTATTGATATGGAATCAGACGTTGTTGGCAAACACTATTCTTGTCGAATTATTAGAAGTCAACCACTGTTATAGGGCCAACAATGGGTGCGTTTATGCCCAAGTTAATTTAACTGAGTTAGGCAAGTTAACAACGGCATAAACAGCAATTTTTTCGCGCTGTTAGCTAACTTATTTCTGCTTTTTGACTTAGCTAAAATGTAGCACAGCTCAATACTGTCAAAATGGATTGATGTTTGCTTATAAATTTTTGTTGTAAGCAAATAATTTAGAAGACTTTCTTTTTATTATTAATTTTTTAGCTTTTTGTTATTTGTAAAATGAGAGATGTTATTATTTTTGCTTGTTATTAGTTGTAAAATGTGAATTATCAAATGACCTGCTAGAAACAGTGCTAAGTTAACAGTGCTAGTTTAACAAAGTTAAAGTATCTCGGGCGTAAACGCGGTCTATGACCCGCTGGAACGCGTTTTTCCCGACAAACGTCAGTTTTAATAAGAATTGTGCTTCCGTTTTCCAGTCCCGTCATTTTTTTTTTGTGATACGATGAAGCTTAAGAGTCACCCTTTGTACTACTAGTCTATCATGTCGTTCGAGTCATGTGCAATGTATGTAGTAAGCTTGATCTGAAGGATAGAATAGAAAGGATAGGTTAGGGGTCTGGAGGGTGCATGAGTAGATGTCGATGAACTTTTGATCTCAGAGATGTTATATAAGTTGGGAAACATCGACTGTGGAACTGTCTTCTGTTGTTCTATTTATAAACGAACCTTTATAATGTTATGTGCGCGAAGAGGAGGGCTGCAGTGTGTGGAGGTGAGCCGAATTGGCTAGTCTTGTGTTGCGGGAAAGAAGGTGCCATGTAGGGAGGAGGTTCTTTATTTCAGTGGAGCAGTCACTGTAATAATAGCGATAAGACTTCCTGAGTGCAGCTACATTCCGTCTGTGGCTTAAAGGGTCGATGGAGGAGCACAGAGTGCTACCGCCATTGCGTTTGATGACGCGGTTTTGCACCATGTCCAGCCAAGCCAAGGTAGTTTTAGGAGCGCCCGCCTAGATATACGAGTAGATTGTGGCTAGAGCAGCTGGCTGAAGGAGGAACTTGAATCTGTTAAGGAATCCGAGGTATTGATACGCTTGTTTGGCGGTTTGAAATATGTGACCATTCCATTGCATATCATTGGATATAGTCATGCCCAGGATGTTAAGATATGGGTCAGGTGTTAGGTTATCCTGGCCCACTAAAATAGAGGGAAAGTCAGTACAGGTTTTGGCCGACATAAGGCAGTACTTTGTTTTTGATGCGTTAAATTCGACCCTATTCTTGCGGCCCCAGTAAAGAATGAGTTCGATGTCCACGTTAAGAGACCTTGACGTAAGTTCGCGGTCTAAGAGACAAGGTCTGGTACCTGCTTGTCTAACGTTGGCGTAAGAGCAACACAGAGTACTGTCATCGACGAAACTGTGGAGTGGGTTGGAGGGGATTGAGTGCAGAACGTTAATGAATAATAGAAAAAGAGCAGGTGAGAGGATCGATCCTTGGGGAACGCCGGCCGAGATGGAGTGTGGGTTAGATTCAACACCATCCAATACTACCTTGATTGAATCGTCAGAAAGAAAGCTCTCAATCCAGTTCGAAATAACTGAGTCGATACCAATAGCTTGGAGTTTAGAATTCAAAGTATCGACGTTCACACGGAAGGGATTTATTAGAAAAATTAAAACACTTCCTTTTAAAACTTATTAATTTTTATTAATATAACTTTAAGTTTTATTAAAATAACTATAAAGATAACTACGTACGTAACCCTTGAACACGAAAAGTAGACTGAGCTTCAAAATAATAATGAATTACTTAGGGCGCAAACATTTTACAGTCACGTTGCAATGCAACGTGCCTGGAAGACCTCCGAAGAGATCACTTCCAAGTATTTAAAAAGTGTAACTTAATATGTCGCGACAATGGAGATGCAAGTGTAAGTCGAAATTGTTGACGCGAGCAAAATGAAGTGCAATGATAAGATTAAAAGGGTTTTTCTTGGAAGGTATAAAGATATTATTAACGGGCGCAACATAGTTGCGCGCGTTAATAAGAATTTTCTTTAAAATATGTTATGACTAGGGCTTGTTTCAGCCGATTCTATAACTTTTAGACAGCAGAGTGGGATGTCATACTCTGTCAAAAGCCTTGGAAATATCTAAAGCAACCAGAGCGGACTCACCGAATGCTTCGGTGTAGATGCTCGGTCAAACACACAAGAAGGTCGCCAGTTGATCTTTTCGGTCTAAAGCCGTACTGCCTGCCGTGTATGATTTGGTTAGATTCTTGCATCATCTTTCTATTAATTATTGTCTCCATGATTTTGCAGAGAACAGAAGTGGGCGGTAGTTTAAAGGGTCGCTGGCTTCACCTTTTTTGGGAATGGGCTGAACATGAGCTAGTTTCCAAGAGTTGGGATAAGCCTCGGAGAAGTATGACAGGGCAAAAAGTTTGCGCAGGGGTTTAGTCAAAGGTGAGGTACATTTTTTGAGTACCATAGAGTACCACATTTTGAAGTGTTAACTTCTTTAGGCGCGTTTGGCACTTTTTCGCTGGGGGTAAAACAAAGAATTCGCGACACGCGCACTTTGTTGCACACCCGTTTCTGGACACTTGCTGCAATGATGGTGACACGCGCACTTTGCTGCGCACCAGTTTCTGGCTACTTGTGCCTATGCAGCTGTCAAGAGCATGGAAACTTTTGGTTGAGCTCCACTTACAAACAGCAGCGTATAATTCTATGTGTGCGAGGGAAAATAGCCCGCGCTTGGTGGGAGGGATTGGGTTTAAATGTTGTAATGCAGAAGCTGCTCCCAGCATTCATTTCATATTCTCGCAATGCAGACGCCGCTCTCAAAATCCATGTCATATTCTCGCACCCAGAGAGCAGCTTCTGCATTGCAACATTCAAACCCAATCCCTCCCACCAAGCGCGGGCTATTTAGCCTCGCACACATAGAATTATACGCTGCTGTTTGTAAGTGGAGCTCAACCAAAATTTTCCATGCTCTTGACAGCTGCATAGGCACAAGTAGCCAGAAACGGGTGTGCAGCAAAGTGGTCGTGTCACCATCGCTGCTGTCTGTTGCTGGACCTCGACTAAAAGTTGCCATGCTCTAGCCAGCTAAGTGGCTGCAATATTTAAATATTTTCTTGGATTAATCCCTTTCGGCAACATGGCGTTTCGCTTATTCGACTGGGCGTCTGTATTTTACTTAGGTACATATCTGGGGTAGTATCCCATTAGGGAAAATCGCAGGTATTTACTGTGGGAAGTCGATTTGGAAGTACTTCTTTATTTAGTGTTTTCTGTAATGACTTATAAGTTATGCAGAGGAGAATGGGTTTGGTTACCAAGCGTTTGATTTCGCGCAAAAAGCTTGTTGAAAAACTTCGTAGCTGGTCGTTTTCTTTGTTAATCATCTCAGTTATCTCAGCCATTAAGTTTTATATCTATAATTTATAAACATATATTTGAACTTATGTTTATGAGATAAATATAAATCGCTTAATCTTACTTCAAGCTACCCCACCCCTTCACGCCTAACCCAACTAAATTATATTACAAAAATTTACAGTATAATAACTTTGTATTATGAGTTTAATAATAAATGTAGTATAAGTACTTCCAAAAAACTATAAACAGATGGAAGTATGGTGGAACTATTAGAAATCATCGTAAAGTACTACGAAGAAAGTTAATGATGATAAAATCTCCTTCTTCTCATTTGCACATACTGTTTATGTATCTTCAAAATTAACATTTAATTATTGAAATAAGCAGTTGCAAAATTAATAACTTTTGTTCACTGTATTCCATTATTCCAACTTCAAGACAGCATGGAATAAAAATTTGTGGTATTTGTCATCTGCCAGTTTCAATCCTACTTCAAATCAGTAACTCAATCGAGCAGAACCGAAAACACAGATTGTATTTTGAACCACTTTCAAGTCGAGATTTCGATCATCGTATGTAACCACAATAATAGCCTTGGTCTTGCACAATTAGTCTTGGACTTGAAAAATGTGAATCCGAAACTTATTTCCTAATAGTTGTTTCATACTAACCAAAAATACGGGAACACTATGTAAATGCACAATATAAACTTACCACAAATAATATCTAAAGTTGCATAATGCACCATTTCCTGTATATCAAAAGCCAATCCACTTTCAGATTTTTTCTTCAATTTTTCGATAAATTTATCTGATACTCGATTCATGGTTTCAAAAAATTCAACAAGAATTGCAAAGTGAAAAGATGGCGTGATCATTTTTCGATGTTTAAACCACTTTTTACCTATAACAAAAACCAACTGTGGATAAAGGAGCTAATAAAAAACATTAACTTACCTTTTGCAGTTAGCAAACCATCACCGAGCCAATCGTGTAAAAGGCTGTAAGCTTCACCTTTTTCAATAAGCGTGTTGCTTGTTAATATTGTCTAAGATGCAGAAACAAATTAAATTTATCGTTTTAGTCAAATAGTGTTCTTACTTCGATGTCTTTTGGATTAGTAATTAAAAGGAAGGCTTGGTAGCCAATCCATATGACGAACGATTGAAATCCAAATTCTTTCCACCATCTTAAAAGACTGTTTAGATAATCTAAAAATTAAAAAATTCACAATTAATTTTCTCAAAATATTTTTTGGTGTTTTGTATTTTTCAACCCAGCTGTTTTTAATAAGTGGATCCCAGAGTGAAAGCCCGAGGGCTATATAAATAGATCGTGCCATAAATGCTTGCATTAAAGTATTAAAAATTCGCCAACATATCGAAATATTTATACAATGGCTCCAGTTTTAACACTAGTGGCATCTACTGCTATTTGTTTTCAATGATCGGACCAAGATTCGGTTGTTTTCAGTAGGGCGAAAAAGTTAAATAGCAAAATGACTAGTTTGGTGAGGAATAATTGGAGAATCTGATGATGATTCTACGAAGCCATTAAGCGTAGCGGAAGTTAGAAAAGCCAGAAACCGGCTCACCTGAGTAAAAATAAAAAAACGAACAGCGGCCGCTTGTCCTTTTAAGTAGGCAACACGTTGGCACGTGGAAAATAAATAGTTTAAAAAACTAAAAAAAAATGATTTTATTTTAAAATGAACCAAAAAGTAAAAAATAATTTTGAATGTAAAATTTTTATCGCTGCAGCCACTCACTTAAAAAAGCGTGGAGAGCCAGAAAAGGTGGAAATATTGTGTGTCAATGTTACTGTTTTTTCATCCCCACGAATCACAACTCCAATTCATTCTAACTCTAAATCAAACATTTGTTCATAGACTTCAAGCCTATGATAGTATAGCCAGAGTAGAACTCTACAAACCCAGCATTCAAATACATCACTGTAGCTTCAGAGGGTTCTAACAAGAAAAGAACAAAGTTTCTTGACAAAGTTTTTCTTCAAAAATTGAACTGCATAATTTTCGGTAGAAGCTGCGCCAAATCGAAAGCAAAACTCCAAATCGGTGTTTCCATGCGCAGTAAGAGTCTCAAGGCCTCACTATGAAAGTATATACTATCAGTACCGGCTTTAGGATAGGCGAACCCGGGCGATCGCCCGAGGTCGCCATGTACCAGGGGGTGCCGCCGCAATCCAGTAATGTGTCCATCCATTTAGTTATCAAATGATAACACCTCCACAGCACAATACAAGGTACAACGCCAGATATGCACAGGAAGTAAACAAAGCTTGTATTTGAAAAAACGTAAAAGACAGCTGGCAAGGGTGATTTATTATATGTTCCTTTGCAACTCTTGTCTTCAGTTTCTACCAATAAATCAGTAGGGGAGAAGTGGCATGAAAGAGCCAGGTTTTGAAAGAGCCACTTGCATTATTCCGGTATACCGAACTGGGCAATGGCAGCTCTTGAGAGCCACACGACACAATAAAGATCATGGTCTCAACAAACTGCCTCATTGGTTTTTTCAGGGCTTTTCAAACCAAATTTTGGTTCCCCTTCATCTTATCTTCAACAAATCGTCATCGACTGGAAAATTCGCTAAGATATGGAAAAATCCTATCTCACTCCAATCCACAAAACATCTAATAAGCACTCTGTGGAAAATTACAGGGGTATTGTCATCTTATCAACAAATTTGTACTAAACTTCTTGAGAAACTTGTTTACGATAAGATTGCTCCTTTAATCGACCCATGTCTTATGAATGAACAGCAACACGGTTTCAGAAAGGAAAGATTGATTACTATAACCCTTATGGCCTTAGACCGATCAAGTTGTAGATCTAGGCATTGTTCTAGACAATAAATTAAATTTCAACTTACACTACGATAACATTGCTGCCAGAGCCAACAAGCTTCTTGGCTTTATAGAGAGAAGAACCCAAGCATTCGATAACGTTCGGGCCCCAAAAACTCTTTGCTGTTCGCTCGTCTGCCCAATCCTGGAATATGCGTGTCCGCTCTGGGATCCTATATTCCAGGTAAGCAGCAGTAGGTTGGAATCACTATACAAGAAATTTCTCCCCTTCGCTCTGAACACAACCAACACAACGTGCGCGACTTTTAAAGCCTACCGCCCTACACGGACAGACTCAAGAAGTTAAAGCTCATGCCGCTGTTACATAGGACGAAACATGGTACAATAATACAAGGTAGGCTCGTAAGGAAAAGCTCTGTTTCCATCTTGAAAAGCTTCTACCATTTTTATATGAGAAAAGATCTGAGTGACGTCACGAGAGAGCTTTTTTCCTTTGTGAACTAAGATCTGAGTGACGTCACGGGGCTCTTATAAGCTTACCTTGTAATTATTGTACCATGGCCCATGGGACGAAAGTGGTTATCTCTTGCTTAACTTTGGACGTCCTAAACTATAACATTAAGGTGCAGTCTTCAACACTCCTTCGAACCCTATTCCCCCTGTACTAAGCTTTCTGCTAGACATTGCACTATGACGTGACAAGCGACATGACGGACTAGTTGTACAAAGGGTGATTTTTGATTTAAAAAAAAACAGATTTGCCCTTGCCCGCTCGGCTCACCCCCACAGTTTGGAGCCTCTATCTTCGCGCACACTCTTATCTAGAAATTCGTTTATAACAAGAACAACTCGTCTGTGGAACAACCTTCCAAAGTCAGTATTCCCGAACTCATACATCACCCAAGAGTTCAAACGCAAGGTCCGTCGCCATTTTCTCCAACAACCCCTGACTCCCCCTAACATATTCTATCCTCTTTATCCTT
Source organism: Thereva unica (assembly GCA_949987705.1). Taxonomy (NCBI): domain Eukaryota; kingdom Metazoa; phylum Arthropoda; class Insecta; order Diptera; family Therevidae; genus Thereva; species Thereva unica. The sequence continues at coordinate 52,943,618 of OX465281.1, read as the reverse complement.
AGAGCTAAGCTTACTACTGCACATTGCACCCCGTCTTATACGACATGACGAACTAGTAGTAAAAAGGGTGACACCTGAGCTTAGACTATCACATAAAAAAAACTTGAAACGCTTAATTAAATTTTTATTATGATAGTTGTTAAGTTTAATAAGTGTTTAAAAAAAAAACAATTTACTCTGGGTATTTTATTTACAAATATACCCGTAGTTCACGTAGCTACCCGCTATTAAGATAACTTAAACAATTTAATCCACTTCTAGAACTAGCTCCTCATTGAAAATGTATAACAATAAACATCCCCCATAGGATTTCAATTGAAATGAAAAAGGGAACAGAGAGTTTAAAACGACTTCCAATATCACAAACGATTTTTCGTACAGTCAAAAGAAAGCGATATATCATAGAGAACTGATTTTTTCACCTCTTGACCGGCCTTGAATTTGTTGCTTAGCACACCCAATTTTGGCTAGATATTAAATAACCTTGCTTTAAATAACAAAAGAAATAACAAAAGAAAGGTGTTCGGACAACAATAATGCCACTAGTGCCTGATACTAAAATGAACTATAGTCAAATAAATATGTTAATTTAGATTTTTATTGGCTGGAATAAATTTCCTAATTTAATAAGATTTTGATTTCAAGCATTTAGTGTCTTCCAAAAATTAATTACACGAGTTTTCTATCATTTCCTGAGATGCAATCGAATTGCCACATTTAAAAACTTTTTATCTTATTTACTTTAAACTAATCTCTAGATTAACCGGCGTTGGAGTCATAAAAAACAAACTTTTTTTTATGTTGTTATCAAAATTGTGCTTAAAATATTCACAAAACCAGATCCAAACACACTTTAGCCCATATAGACCATCGCAAAAAGAATTTAACTCTCACTTCCAAGGTCAACCAGAATTTTGCTTTCCGGTCAGCCTTACATTAATGATCCTAACAGGTTTTAGAATTGATCGTCTTGTTCCGGAACCTGACATAATGGCGTAACACAGAAATTAAGTAATTTACCAACGGAATTCAGTCCTATTAAGTGGCTGCTTCCTAATATAGGAAGGGTTGGTGGACTAGGGAACTTCTTCAGGTGCTTCCAAGATGTTACATGTTTATAAACACTGAAAAGCAGCGCCGATACGACGGCCAAAAACGTAAAAACCACAATCATATTCGATCCGCGATCACTGAAGCACGAACAGCACTAACCAAGGCTGGATGCGAACTGATCTGATCAAACGCAAGCATTTAATTGTGGCCTTCTGAAAAGTCGTAGAACATAGCAACTTGTTGGCCTCGTCATTGGTGGACAATTTAAAAGTTCAAAAAACCACCAGTATTCTCAGCCGGAATATAAAGTAGATGACAGCAGGCTGGACGCGCAATCAAAACAGACTCGTGTCGGAGTGGTGCAATTACAATATGTTATAAATAAGTATAAAAAACCGCAAAGTTTCAATTTCGTTCTGACCCACTCCACAGTAGACGAGCCCGGCTAATCTCCGTGGAAGTGCTTATCGCCATGACTTGCACCGGATTTCGTTGGATTGAAATTGCGATCTGTAAAAAATTGTTAGTAATTAATTATTGAATATTGTTTTATTTGCTGATGCAATCGCGTGTATGTAATACAATTCTATTTTTAGTTGGAGTAATTTGTGTCTCGTGAGGTCTTAAGTCAAAAGCGTAATGAGCATGGACGTAGCCAGCATTTTGCTACGGGGGTGGGGAGGGGGTGGGTTATTCTAAGAATCAAAATAATGATCTGTGTAAATTAGACCTCTCCTTCAACTAAGCATGCGCTTATGCATTTTCCAATTACCGCTTCGAAATCTACTACTAATGCTACTGCGCATGCAAAATCGACTTTTGAGCAACCTCACCTCGTTTGATTTGGGCCATAATATCGCTGTCGCCAAACGTATTTCTAAGAAAAGAAAAAAGCGATTTGAATGCTGTTCTATCTCAAATTTAGTAAAAAAAATTACGAAAAATAATTTATTATACATATGGATATGGACCAATTATTATTTCAAAAATTTATGTTATTATTTAATTTTTCATGTTATCTGCGTTGTTTTTTTTTCATTCGGGGCGGAGGGGGACGTTGAACCCCCAAAACCCCTCCCTTGGCTATGTCCCTGGTAGTGATATTAACTTGGAAGAGATAACACAAGAGTTGCATACAATATGTTCGGCTTTATATTATACTTATCATTCATTTTGGATTAGTGTTATTAGCTGCCTAATGAATATCCATACTCCTTGAAAAACTTAAGAATTGTTTAAGCGGTTTCCAGCTATATTCCAGCTCGACTGGTTTTATGTTGTAAGTTCCGATCATTGAATTAGAAGCACTTGTAAACTTTTTAAGAAAGCTACTATAAATCAACATTTTTGATTTGCTTCAATTCTTTTTACGAAGTTCCTACTGATTCTTTGTTGTAGCACGCTTCCTTGTTAGAGTGTTTTAGTACTTATATTTATTTCTATATGTTTGCATGTCTCAGCCGAGCCCACGTGGTCGTGGTAAATGCTTCTCAGCCCAGCTGAGAAGTGCGCCTTCTGCATAAGAAGGGAAACTCTATTATTATTATTATTAAAACCATTGGACCCATATTTTTTATTGACGTGACAACGTCTATTAAATCGGTTTAAGATAGGACGCGCGTGTGGAAATGTCCCGCACAATGTCCCGCACACAAAAAAAATCATATCTTCGCCCCCATACATGTTAGAGGGGTGGTTAATGGCTCAAAATGTTCGTTAATTTATCCTCTACACGGGAAAAATACATTCATTCACCTTATTGACGTGACAGCGTATATTAAATCGGTTTAAGATAGGACGCGCGTGTGAAAATGTCCCGCACACAAAAAAAAATTGGCTTTTTATCAGTGGCGGTTTCTCTTTGGAAGCAAAGGACCAAATACGCAACTTCCTAAAAAAATAAATTTAAATATATCAAGATTAATCACAAGAAAAATCTTAATATATTTCCTCCTCTGGAAACACTAAAGCCACGGTCATGATATGAGCGGCAGAGTGACAATACTAAAGTGCCGCTCACTGATAATTCGAGACGTTATATCTTTCTGATGCCGCTCTTATCGTGGCCGACAAAGCATGTAGTCCATTCAAAACGCGCGTTATGGTGTTCCAAAATAACATCGTTAAGAAAATCGAACCCTAAACGTTTTTGGGGTCGCTGATCACGAAGATCGAGGTCCCGCGGTCCTAAATTTTTTTTATATAAAGTTGTTTTTATTATAGTAGGGGTAGTTTTAACCCCTTAAGGATTGAAAATAATTTATTTTTGCCTGACAATACGCCCACAATGGAATTTGAAGCATAAACTTGAAAAAAAATGTTTACAATTTTTGGCATTTTTGGCCGATTTAGGGATAGTTTCAACTAGTGATGAAACGATTATCACTTAGCGATTACGATAACGATTACGATTATCAGTCACAATAATCGACGATTACGATTACGATTATCACAACATTTTGTATATTTCGAAATGTGTATTCAAGTTTAAAAAATCAAAATGTTACAAATTTTAATATTCAAAATTTAAATATTGCAAATTTTTATTCAGAAAACATAATATTTCTAAATTTTCTGCAGTCATTCTGTTTCTTTTGTCGGTCTGAATCAATCCGGCGGTAGAAAACAACCTCTCCGATGCGACACTAGAAGGCTTTAAACACAATATTTTTTGGCGATTTTTCGCAAAAAAGGGTATTGTGTGGCCGTTGTCCAAAACTTAAAAATGTCAGCATCTTGCTGTAGATTGGGTGCTTTGATGTAGGAATCTACTTCTTCTATGGTTGGATTTCCTATAAAAAAGCATAAATAGTCACATTGTCTTTGAATTTAAAAAAAAAAACAAGAAGTAAGAAACAAAAATTTTACCAATTAGAGCTGAAAGAGGTTCATCCATTTCTTTGTCATCAATTATCTCTTTGCAGATATCCCAGATACCTGTTTTGCTGGTGGAGGGCTGAGCAGCAGAAGCTTCCCTGTTCAAACTTGCATTTTCAGTCCCAGTACTAATGCGCTCTGAACAGAAAAGATATAGGGCTTCCTTTGCCTTCTGCGGGGTCGAGACCTGCCTAAAAGTACGTGTTTTAAATCTCGGGTCCAGAGCTGTGGCGATTACGTAAGTCATGTTTTTCTCAATATCTCCAAATCTCCTTTGTAACTCCTCGTGTAAGGGAGCGTTCAAGTAATACGTAACGCATTTTGGGGGGGAGGGGGTTTGTAAAACGTTACGATGCGTTACAGGGGCGGGGGGGGGGGGTTCGAACAACGCGTTACGTAACATTGTTTTTTTATTTAAATAAAAAAATAGGGCATTCAAATCTCCCAACTTAGTAACCCTTTTCGTTTATGTTTTACGGGTAATCGCGATTAAAACAATAAATAAGCTATTTTAGCGGCTTTCTGGTACTTTGCGTCATATAATTGTCACTTTCAGGTAAAAGTGTTGGGTGTTACGTAACGTTTAGGGAGGGGGGGGGGGTACAGAAAAACGTTACGGCGCGTTACAGGGGGGGAGGGGGGGGGTCAAAAATTTTCAAAAATTGCGTTACGTAATACTTGAACGCCCCCTAATGCCACAGCAACGTCTTTTACACAAGCACTTGTTGCTTCTTCATTCTGACCTTTTTGCAAAAGTCGAGACATGACATTAACTACTGGAATAACTTCTGATAGTATCGCAGTATCTTTGCTTAGCTCCTTAGTGATGTCTTCAAAAACTGATAGTAATTTTGTGATTTCCTCGAATATTTTCCATTCCTGAGTACTTATATCGTAGTTACAATTAGTTTTTAACAATACTGTTTGTAATGCCACTCGCTGTTCATATAAACGCTTAAGCATATAATATGTGGAATTCCACCTTGTGGTTATATCTTGTATTAAGGCATTTTAAGGGACATTGTGCTCTTTTTGGCTTGCTTCTAGTAGTTTCCTCGCCTTGGTAGAGTGGCTAAAGTGTCCTACAATTTTCCTTGATTTTTCTATGATCTGTTTTATCAGTTCGTTTTGACATAAACCATCCTTCAGCATCAATTGTACTGTATGTATTGCACAGGGAATTTGTTGAATACCAGGAACTTCTTTTTCTAAATATTTGATTGCATTTGAAATGTTTCTGGCATTGTCAGTAACAACGGCCTGAATTTTGTTTGCAATGTTCCATTTCATTACAGCTAAGTGGATATTGTGTGCTATATTTTCAGTACAATGAGTTAATCCCTCAAAGGGCATAACTTCTAGGCACATAGATTTTGTTTCAAAGTCATCTGACACAGCGTGAGCTGTGAAACTCAAAAAATCATTTCCTACATTCGATGATGAATCGCTTGTCCACCCACAGATCTGCCGTTAAGCAAATGAAAGGTAAGGGCTTCAGTTCATTCACAATACGATTTTTCACTTGTTCGTACATATCAGGTATAATTTTTTGCGCCAAATGAGTTCTAGACGGAATTTTATATTTAGGACAGATTTTGTTCAGCAATCTACTGAATCCTACATGATTCACCAAGTTCAATGGTTGCATATCCACGCATATCATTTCTGCAATTAATTTTGTAATAGAGACCGCTCGAGGGTCGTTAATATCAAATTGAATGTTTTTCTGAAAACATTCAACCACTGTCACTTGTTTTTTAACCGGGGGCGGTTCGTCCGATGTACTAGGAACTCTAGAAACTGCTTCTGGAGGTTTTTGAATCTCCATAGTATGAAACTTCTTGGCATGGTTCCACATATTTGTAGTATTTTTCCCCGCACAAGAGATTTGGGCATTGCAGTACTTACATTTTGATTTTTGCAGGATTTCAGACGTCTTTTCAAAATGCTGCCAAATATCACTAGTCGACTTGCGTTTTGATGACATTAGAATTCCAAAATATATGTATGTTAAAACACCAAACAAAATCACCAAAGTTACCAATTTTCTCACAAAACAGATTTGCACCGGCGGTATTTAATTTGTTACTGTCTGCCTCCTGGGGCTTATTCTCTAGTACAATATTGTGAAGATTTCTAACAAAACTGCCAAACTTACTAAATTCTACTCGAAACTGTAACAATATTGCCAGATTTTTACTAAAAGCTCAAGGGTAATCGTATTTCATATTTTATACTACACTACTTTTACACCGCAATTCATAAAAGAACGAGTTTCGTATAACAGTTTCGAGTAAAAAACATTTGAATACATATAGTAATAAAGGCCTTTGTATTCCTTTCGGGTGGGAAATCCCCTTACTCGTCAAAAAGGAGTTCCTAGAATTTGCGTTCGGATACATCATGTTAACGTGTAACTTATAGGGCGCGTTTATAAAGGTTGTTAACGAGAATTTAAACAAAACCAGATAATCGACAAATAATCGCAATGATAATCGACGATTACGATTAATCGCTAAATACTGATAATCGTCGATTACGATTAATCGTAATCGAAATCGTTTCATCACTAGTTTCAACCCTTTAGGACTACCCCTTAACATAAAGTTCGCCTTAATTTAGTATAAATCAACCACCTCAACCAGAATTTAAAAAAAGTGCATTTCATCGCATTAGTTTTCATTATTACTGAAATAATCGCGAAAACCCCCTAAAAAGGGGTGTTTTTTGCATTTTTAGGGGTGACGCCCTAATTTTAGGACCGCGGGACCTCGATTTTCGTGATCAGCGACCCCAAAAAACTTTAGGGTTCGATTTTCTTAACGGTGTTATTTTGGAACACCCCCCGCGTTTTGAATGGACTAATGGGGAAGCTGTAATATCTCCAGCTGAGCTAAACGCAGCTTCTTCGGAACCCAACAGCGGGATGTAACAAGATAAATTTTCTGTATCCACGAAATTTCTATTTTGAAAAACTTAACGAAAAAATTCGATTAGTTTTTTTTTATTTTTTGGAGTTTAAACAAATTTTCTTGAGAATTCATCATCATAAAATAATACTTTTTAAAAAGGAAACACCTCATACGATCGGATGCCCAAAAATAAAGGGCAATTAATTTTCAAATAAGGTCAATTTTTGGGATTTGTATAAGATATTTTGACCTGAAATTCTAACCAGTTAGTATTTATACTATAAAGTATAAGTACTTCGGAACCAAAAAACTAAAATAAGCAGTTTTTTAAGTTTTTTTTTTTTTTTTTTTTTTTTTTTTTTTTTTTGAGTTTATGTGTACAGGCAAAATTTCATATTGTAATCGCTGATAGCCAATATCATAACGAACAGCCTCTATTTTTTTTGCTTTTTTCGAACCTGCACATGCCGAGATATACGCATCTATATTTAGAAAGAACGACCAAAATGATAAATTTTTTTCACAAAATGGTCAATAACTTGGTTGCTAGAGCCATTAGCCATTTCGTATAGTATTCGATGTAACTAACATGTTCCAAACGAAATTTTTTAGACTGCAAACAATTCCTTATGTTTTGCTTATCTGACTCCACTATACATATGTTATTTTTCAGTGTTTTTAGTAAAAGGTTTCGATACTTTTACCTTTATCGTTCACCTTGCGCATTGCCTCACTTATCCCGAACCTTACGAACCGCCACTGCTTTTTATTGCAGGGATCGTTAAATGGGTCATATAAAAAGGAAAAAACCTCGGAGTGCTTTTAAATTAGAGGGTAGAAATTTGAGATAGGGATCAAAATGGACCCTTTTTAGTTTTTGCAATTTACATATCTCTCAAACGAAGCAAAATTTCGATATACTTTAAGAAAGTTTTTTGTAGAGAATTAAATTTCCCATGGAAATGGCTTATTTAAAAAAATTTAAATTTTTTTATGTCAATTTTGAAACAGTTTTGCCTATATCTTTTTTTGGGTCAGAGATAGGTATATGTATGTATTGCTTTATTAAAAAAAAGTAGACAAAATTTCCTCCAAAATGCTAGGTCGAAATTTTTTTTTGTAAAAAATGACCGAAATATGGCCACTCGAACATAGCTTTTTTTATATTTGTACATCTTTAGTCCGGGGAAATTAGCATACACACGAAAACATGAACGATCAATGGAACGATATAAAAAGAACAATAAAATGAACAGCTGAAGATGTTTTAGGCTTCGTGCAACAAGGACGAAGGGTACAGGGATTTGATGAAAAATGCGCCCAGTCAACAATGGAGAAAAACCAAGCATATCAATTCATACTTAATAGACACAGAGCAGGAAGCTCTGAAGAAGAGTATAAGGAAACGAGGCGAGCTGAGAAGAGAATGCGCAAAGCGAAACAAAGGGCAGTATTGGGAAGGGCATGGAAGCATGTATGGAACAGCTCGAAATACCAAAACACCTTGTAGAACTAACAAAAATCTCGATGAAAGTAGGCAAGATGTAGAGTCAGAATTGATGGTGAATTATCCCCACCCCTCAGAATAAATAAGGATTAAGGCAAGGTGACGCACTCTCCTGCTTGTAAAACGTGGTCCTAGAAAAAGCAGTAAGAAATGCATCGATTAGCACATCACGGTATAGCTTTGATAGGTTAGTGCAGTGCCTTGCTATCCTTGGAAGATCATTTGAGGAGAACTTTGTGGCACTTCAGCAAGCCACAAGCCAAATCCGGTTGGAAATAAACGAGCACAAAACAAAGTATATGTGCACAAAAACACCAGAAGTAGCAGGCAAAATATAACGGTCGACACCTTCAATATAGAAGCAGTAGATGAATTCGTATGTCTAGGCACGATTATAACAAAAGGAAATGATACATCGGCGCAATCAGAAGACGAATAGCACTGGCTAATAAGTGCTACTTTGGTCTTCGCAAGCACCTGTCGTCCAAAAATATTTCAAGGAAGACAAAATTGACACTTTACACAACACTAATAAGGCCTGTCTTACTATATGGTTCGGAAGTGTGGACATTGAATAACGCGGACGAAGCATTGGTAGGAAGATTTGAAAGGAAAATCCTTCGTTCGATCTAAAAAGGAATACAGGTTGATGGCGTTTGGAGGAGTAGATACAACTCAGAGTTGTATGAAATCAGTAAGATTCTAAACGTTGTTAAAGTGATCAAAATAAACAGACTACGATGGATTGGTCATGTCCAACAAGGTGGGGAACGGAACCCGACAAGGGGAGTGCTGGGGCAAGTACCGCTAGGAAAACGAAGACCAGGTCATCCTAAGAAAAGATAGATGACGCCGAGAATGACTTAAGACAGTTGAGTACAAGAAACTGCAAAAGTCGGGCCAGGGATCGAGAATCATGGAGGCGAATCTTGGAGCTCCTGATGATGATGATGATGAATGACGCCACACAACTAATTGTATTCTACCTGTCATTCCCTTTCATTTGATTCCCGTGTTGGGTTGTCGGTAGTGAGGAGCAAAAATGGTCTTGTTTTTGCAGTCTTGTCTTGTTCTTGCACAATTTGAAAGACCAAGAACAAGACTTAGTTATGCTTGCAAGAACAAGAACAAGATAGACTGAACAAGTGTGTTTGCTCATCACTAACTAGTGAAAACTGTCGGGGAGCACAATTGTGCCCATAATTATGAAAGTGGTCTAAGTCATATATTTCTTGTTTGAAGATATTTAATGAATTGCATTTGACACACTGAATGAATTCCATATAATGTTGAAATTACAACCACTATCTAATGGTTCATTTTTGACAATTTCGTAAAAATTACATTGAATACATTTAGTTTAAACTAATGTGGTATGAAATAACTGATAAACTCATTTTTTTTAAATTTTGACTTAGACCACTTTCATAATTATGGGCACAATTGCAAAAAGCGGCCACCTTGATTTTTTTTTTGCACAATGGTCATATTGCATTGTCACCCGAGCTATACATGTGCAAAATTTTAAGTCGATCGGTTATATGAAATTTGGACAAAATTCAGTTGCAAGATTTCATCTAAACTAACGAACATTGCAAGTTAAATAAAAGCTTATTAATAAATAACTTCTCATACATTTGTTTGCATCCTGTTTCACCCCGTTAAGAGTTGAGTGCGTATAATCCTGAAACACTTGTTTCATTGTTTTTGGCGTGGAGAATCTATACTACTTTTGAAGAAAATTTGACTAAGGAAAAAAAACTCCCCATAGAACCGATTCAACCCAATTTCACACCCAGATCCCGCGGTTTGGGATGTGCGTTGTCCGTCAGTCAGTAACTGTTTTATATATATAGAAACATTATATTAAACAAAGCCGCTGTATTTTACCGAAAAACATTAACGCCGTTCCGCCGAAACATAAATATATTTGTGAACAACAATACTTAGTAAAATGCGAATAAAGGTTTTAAAATTGTTTAATTTGCTTGGACTTCCATAAGAACTTTCATCCCCTATTTCAACTCCTTCAAGCCTTTTTCAGAATGTAACCTATGTCCTTCTCCAAGGTCTAATCTATCTCTGTAAGGAATTTCATCAAATGGGGTTTAGTGGTTTATGCGTGAAAGTGTAACAGAGAGGCAGAGAGGCAGTTACTTTCGAATTTATAATATTAGTAAGGATAAGCAGGTAACCCTGATCCTGGCAATCTTGCTAAAACACTTTGTAGTTTTGAATTTTACTTGCGTTGTAGCTCGTTGGCTTAGTTTTTAATAATTTTTTTTAGGTCAGCTATCTCCCTATTATTTTTTTCTCTTTACATTAATAACCATAAATATTATTTTCATAATTTCTAACAACCAACTGCGTTTATTTTACTATATAATATCGTAAAACTTTCTCTTGGCGATTGCCATGAAAGGTATTTTATCCAAAATTAATATTGGGGCTATGTATCTGCCACCAATAAGATAAAAAGTGGCACGCAAATGATGTAACGATTTTAACATGGAAATCGTTGGATCAAAAGACGCTCCAACTGTTATACTCTGTCTCCAAGCTTCGGAGCTGACCTCGTAACGGATTACATCACATCGAAATGAGAAGTGGACAACGTGTGGGAGATCATATTAAGGAGTTCTTCGAAATTATTGCATAATTAAAGGAATACAAATTGGTTTTCCTAACGAAATGATAAGAAAATATTTTTGTTCAGTTCGCCAAAGGGATACGAAAATCTGTTTGTGGCACTTGAGCCAAGGGACGATGACTAATTTCGAACAATTAAAAACGAAATTGCTTTACGAGGAACAGAGAAGAGGCGTCAGAGAACCAGACGACAGTTTTAATCGGCATGTATATAGTGCAAAAATGATAAAAGTAAACCTAATAATAAGAAGGTCAAAGCGCACAAAGTTCTAAGCGCGAAAAAGGGAATGTTTCAACTTTGGTATAAGACGACGTTCCGCAAATGAGTGATATAAAAATAAAAATAATTGTCCCATCAATGCCCAAGCAGCCTGTTGTTTAATAATAAAAAGGTGAACACGTTTGCGAAGGCGTCGAATGACGAAGCGGTGCAACCGGTAATTATTGCTGTGCTAAATATAAATTTAAGAAACAAAAATTTGGCTTGCTTCAGGTAAAATTGCGTATACTGTTGGTGTTGGAAAGAGTGGTGAATGGAACGGATGGTCTGACATCATTTTGAAAGATATATATTTAGAATATATATATCAGAGTGGCCCTTATGTGTATGGAGGATTTTTTTTTACATTTTTTTGTGGTGCTAAACCCTGTAATGGTGCTCTCTACCCCCAAAAAAAATCCTATACAAATTTCAGCTGAATTGGTACCGTCTTAAGGGGGCTCTACACCATTAGTTCAATTGTACGTTCAGTCTCAGTTTCAGTTCAGCTGCCAGTTCAGTTAATTTCATTCTGTGTTGCTAGACGATCAGTTCCATATCAGTTCAGTTGTTAGTTTTAGTTGTAATTTTTGAAACCTGCTCACAGCCGAGTTTTCGTTGTGATCATGGATGAAGATTGCCTTATTACTGTAGCGCTATGTTTATCTCTAAATAAGCCTAGGAAAAAGAGAGCAAAGTGGAATAAATGGTACCTAAAAAAAATAATTATCTCATGAAGGAGCTTCACTTTTAACCTTGTGATTGGTCAAACTATTTACGGATGAGTGAGAGTGCTTACAAGGAACTATTGGATTTAGTAACACCTTCAATACAAAATAAGAATACTGTTATTAAGAAATTTTGTAGCGGGATTCTCTTTATTTTGGGGTCCCAAATAATTCCCTAAAAGTCCATAAAGCCAACTGACCGGCCACTCAAGTTACGGAGGGTCACATGAGCTGTGAGTATTCGTCTATTGGACATCGTCATTGAACTTAATTTTATCTAACAGAAACTGCACTTTGAGATTTGCCTTTAAAATGTACCTTAGACAAGGGGCAAGGGCAAGATATAAACATTTTTCTCGCAGATGACAGTGGTAAGATATCCAATGCCTGTTCGTGTAGGGTGGTATCCTATGATAATCGTGGGGGTCATGAAGATGTCGTAAAGCAAAGAGAAGAAATGGATTCAGTCCTGTTAGAACTTACTTACGGGGGGCGAAAGGCTAACAAAGACCTCGGAAAGTGGTGGCACCCGATTTGTCACTTCTGTCAAGACCCGAGAAAAGTCACTGCAGACGAACACCTAGCAGACCTGTTAGCAAGTCCTAATCCCACATGGATGGATCATGGAATGTGAGAACACTGCTTGCTGAGGGACGGCTGGATGAAGTCCTCAGCGAGATGAATCGATATAAAATCAAGATCATGGGACTTAGCGAGACCAGATGGCCCGACGCGGGGGAACATATCTGCCCAACGGTGAGTCTTTCTTATATTCTGGTAGAAACGAAACTGAAAGCCGTAGGAGTGTCGTTGGCGTAATACTCACCAAAGAAGCCAGGTCCAGCCTCATTAGCTGGTCACCAGTTTCTGAGAGGATTATTACCGTGCGCCTGCGTACCAGACTAAGAAGTACTACGGTAGTCCAATGCTATGCTCCAAGTGAAGAGGCAGAAGATAACATCAAGGACGAGTTCTATATGCGACTGAATGAGGTTTTTCGCTCTATTGCAAGGGGAGACATCATTGTTTTAATGGGTGACTTAAACGCACAGATCGGCCGTGACAACACCGGCCTTGAACATACAATTGGAAATCAAGGCCTTAGCCAAGTTACCAATAACAATGGTGAGCTTTTCGTTGACTTTTGTAGATCCCACCAACTCATGGTAGGTGGAACTTACTTTTGTCACAAGAAGATACACAAAGAGACCTGGGTATCGCCCGATGGTAGACCGAGAAATCAGATAGATCACGTGGCCGTCAGCCGCAGATGGAGAACTATTCTTGAGGATGTCAGGAGTTTCAAGGGAGCGGATACTGGAAGCGACCACCATTTGGTTGTAGCAACTATTCGCCTTAAAATCGCCGCAATCAGAAACGTGCAAAAACTGCTAGACGGTTTAACGTAGACCTCCTGCGGGAGAGCGTTAAAAAGCGAGAATTTGCTGGAAACCTACAAGACTTATTAAACCAGCAAATCGTTTCTGACGACGCAAATATTGAAGAATTGTGGAGTACGACGAAGGTCACGATATTGACGGCTGCGGAAATGAGCATCGGTTATGTCCAAAGAAACCAGCAACACTGGATCTCGGACACAACCTGGCAAAAAATAGAACGCAGAAGGGCCCTCAAAAATAACGAAAACTCTACAAACGACCCGGAAAGACGTCACCAATTAGAACGGGAATACTCCCAATTACATCGGGAGGTTAAGAGAAGTGTCCGGCGTGATAAAAGGCAGCAGATAAATGAGCTCGCAGAAAAAGCGGAAAACGCGGCAAACACTGGCAAAAGTAAGGTGCTGTACCAAATCACTAAACAGCTCTCGGGAAAGCACTCTACTAAAAAGCATGCCGTTAAGAGTGCGGATGGAAGGTTGCTGTGCAGCGACGAGGAGCAACTCCAAAGATATAGGAGATTACTTCTTCGCCGCCCTGAATGGTACACTTACACAGGAACCTCAGGAAAACAACAACAATGCACAGCCAATAAGAATCGCCTCTCGGGCCCCATCCAAGACGGAAATAGTAACCGCAATTCATGCGATGGCCAATGGTAAAGCAGCAGGAAAAGATGGCATCCCGCCAGAATTGTTGAAAGCCGACTCAAGCCTCATAGCAGATGCGCTTCAGCCAATCCTAGAAATAGCATGGAACACCTGTACCTTTCCGGAGGATTGGACAGAAGGTATCATAGTCAAAATACCAAAAAAGGGGGACCTAACAATATGCGACAACTGGAGAGGTATCTGTTTATTATCTACTGTGGGCAAAATTTTGTCCCATATATTACTATCTAGGATAAGTGAGGCAGTTGATCGAACGCTTAGGAGGCAGCAGGCCGGATTCAGGAAGGGCCGCTCCTGTATTGATCATATTAACACCTTGAGAATAACAGTGGAGCAGTCTACTGAATTCCGATCCCCCCTTTACCTTGCTTTCGTAGACTATGAGAAAGCGTTCGACTCGGTTAATAAGAGCTTCATTTGGCAGGCACTACGGCGACGTGGACTGCCTGATAAAATAATAGAATTGATAAAAGCCCTATATAACAATTCCAAATGCAGAGTTCTCCATAATGGAAAATTATCCGACAGCTTTGAGGTGAGCTCAGGAGTACGACAAGGATGCCTACTTTCGCCATTACTATTTCTAATAGTAATAAATGACATCCTTGTCGGCGCTCTAGATAATGGAACAGGCGGCATACAATGGGGTTTGGTAGACCGCCTTGAGGATCTCGACTACGCCGATGATATCTGTTTGTTGGCCCACAGACACCAGACACTCAAAAACATGTTAAACAATTTGTCAACAGAAATTAGTCCAGCAGGCTTAGGGCTAAATCCGACAAAAACTAATGAAATGCGGATAAATGCAAATACCATTGAACGAACTGGGCTGAATAACCGTGACGTGGAACTGGTAAATAAATTCTGCTACCTCGGTAGCATTATTACCGAAAATGGTGGGGCGGAAGAAGACGTAAGTTCCAGAATAAATAAAGCACGAGGCGCATATGCATGCCTGTCCCACATATGGAGATCAACGGTGATTTCCACTAACACCAAATTGCGGCTGTTCAACTCCAACGTTAAGGCAGTTCTTTTGTATGGTTGCGAAACATGGAAAGTCACCCAATTCATAACAGGGCGCCTACAAGTCTTCATCAACAGATGCCTTCGTCGTATCCTAAAAATCCGCTGGCAAGATAGAATTTCAAACGAAAAACTATGGCGCCGTGCCGGCCAAGAAAGGATAGACGACCAAATAAGGCGAAGGAAATGGAATCGGGTTGGCCACACCTTGCGACGCGAAAGCGAAAATCTAGCCAAACAGGCCCTTGACTGGAATCCGCAAGGTTCCCGTCGAGTAGGAAGACCTAGAACAACGTGGAGGAGAACCCTGCTAGAAGAAGCCGCAACAACTGGGAGATTCTGGTCGGAGCTAAGAGCTGTCGCGCAAAACAGAGTCCGCCCTATGTCCCATGAGGGATTAAAGGAGTTTAAAGAAGAAGAAGAAGTACTTGCTTGGAATATTGAAACGTGAACAAGCAAGCCTGTCTAGACGTCAGTTACTTTTCATTTTAACTGTTAACTGAACTGGGCTCGATGAGATTCCAATGGGGCCTCAGTTCAGGGGCCTGTTCACGCAATTCGACACTCAACGTCGACATCGACGCTTTATGAAAACGACATTAATTTCTACGACGTTGAATTTGGGTTCACGTAAGTCGACGTGTAGAATGTCGTTTTCCCAAAATAATTTCTCCTAAAGGTATGCAAAATCCAATGAAACCGCTGCACTTTTCACATTATCCACAAAGGGGACAAGTTGCAAATAATACTAAAACTTCAATAATGTGAGTAATTAACTTAATTAATTAAACAAATTCATAACAATATTGGAAAATCTCAACTCTGAATTTATTTTTGTACATTTAACTTTTCTTGGAGTAGTTATATATTGTTATTTTTCAACTAATAGTTTTTCGTTTTCTTTTGCATTTTGCTCGTTCAGAACTGTAAAAAGTTTTGTGTAAAATTATTTCTGTTCTGCTCTAATTGGCACCACAACTCGTTTTTAATACAACAATAAATGAATTCGACGCCAAATTTGGCGTCGAGAAGATTAACGACACTTAAAACGACAAACATAAAACGTCGACTTGCGTGAACCCACAACGACATTTAACGCGTCGTTTTCAGTCGGCGTCGAATTGCGTGAACTGACCCCAGTTTTCAGTTCAGTATTCTGTTCAGTTTTTCCAGAACACATGTCAGTTAAACTGAGGCCGAACGGACAACTGAACTGATGGTGTAGAATCCGCTTTACCGCCGAAAACACGGTAAAATTTGTTATTTTAGGAAAAAAACTCACAAATCACTAATTACGCACTCCCGATACAAAATAAGCGGATCCGAATTTTTTATTTTTTTTTTGTCAAAATTTTCAATAATAAGGGGGGGGAGGGTTAAGTTTACGTCACTCGCCGATTATGGCCTTTTCCAAATCGCTATTACTCCGCTGTATCGAGTTAAATGAGATAACATTTTAAAAGTAATGAAGAGATCTTTATTTTAATAGTTGTAAGGAATGTTTCAATTTAGTATTTGTTAGTAACAATTAAAAATTTAAAAAACCGTTTATTATGCCTTTATTGATATGATTCTGATTTATTTTTATGATATGATTCTGAAGAAGACTTATTAGTAACATTGATTGCACGAGTTCCTATTGATACATCATTGACATCTATTTTTTGAAAGCGATTCAACAAAAAAAATAAAAATTTACTCTTCACAAAGTTTGAACTCATCTAAAGTGTCAAGATCAAGGTTGCGACACTACTCAGCAATTCTTAACAAAAGAAAAATTGAATTGAAAATTTTTCGAAAGAAAGGAGAAACTAATAAATTACGCAGACACGCAGCTCAAAGAACGAACCTGTTCAGGTACCTATTCTTCCTCCAACTTTTAGTATCGGTGGACAACGTTTAAATCGGGTCTATTACCAAGCAAAGCAAATTCATTATAATTTCCTAAAAATAAACTTTTTTTCAAACAAAAATAAATGCAAATTAGGCCTACTGGGGCCATCTTGTGAAAGTTGGTGGGGTGGAAAGGAGTGGACGTTTCAGAAGAAAAATAAAGGTTAGTGCTCGGTGAATTTAAGTATGTAGTAAGTATGTATCTCAAAACTGTTAGTCTTTCAAGAAAAAGTAAAATATCTGAGGTACATATATATATAGGAATTTTCTTAAGATAAAAATTTGACTATCCATAATTTTTCTGTAATGGAGCAATTACTGCAATATTTACGAAAAATGGCATATGATGACATTTGAACCCTTGTAAAATTGTTACTGGCATTTGAATCGATGAGGACTTTTGGCATTTCGTTAAGGACAACTCATACCAAAATTCAGCTTTCTCAGAATATTTCTGAAGGTGAGCCTTATTACACGACAGCCCCAAAACAAGGACTGTAATGTGTGTATGTACGTTTCTTTCTCCCACCATAACTTCTAAACGCCTGACCGGATTTAGATAGCTGGGGGTTCCGTTAGAATCGTTTAATGAGTCTAAGTAAGATAGGCTAGGTCAATTTAGAAAAAAACAATATGGCGGCCGGCAGAGGCAATTTACGTCACACTTGATTTATTTTTCTTTTGGTTTTGGTCAATATGGGTATCAAACGAAAGATGAAATTGAAACGAAATTAAATGTGAATTTTATGCTTAAACTAGCAGAATTCCGCGTGCGTTGCAGCGCCTTTCAATAAAAATGGATTATGTGTGCACAGTCCGCGGTAGGAAAAAGATATATTGAATAAAGAAGAAATTCTGCCAAAATTGATTTTGGATACTTAAAAAATCTTAGAATATGATAGTACAACTCTTTAAGGATTCGATGATGAAAAACTGTGCACTACGTGCACAACAAACACCTAGCCAGGCACATTAAGAATCGTCTGTATAGATTTTGCTATGCCGGGGGATTAGACGCTAATTTGGCAAAATTTGACACCGGCCCGTGCAGCGCAAAAATGAACAAAAAAATCTAAGAAATACCTACTATTTACCTATACTTCACTGCAACTTTTCGTTAGCGCCCCAGGCTTTTTTACATTTTGAAAGGTATTTTGTTCCCATTTACTTTCAGGAGCAATAAAAACTAACTTTAAATTCAAAATTAATTTTTTACTTTTTCTTTCATTTTAAAATAAAAACGTATTTTTTCGTTTTGTTATACTATATTTTTAACTTCCCAGTATAGGAAGTTATTGTAATCGGTCCGAAGATCGAAATCGAAATTTTCGACGTATTTTCATCTTCCAAGGTCCCAGGAGCATTTTAAGCAAAAAATTGGGAGGAAGTATATGTATGTGTGTGTGTGCGTACGTATGTGGTCATTTTTTCCTGCACGATATCGCGCAAACCAAAAAATATATCGACTTCGTTGAGGTGTCGTTCGAAACGTATTAACCGAAATATGATCTGAAAAGAATTTCATAAAATTCGGTCGAGCCGTTTTTTGTTTAAGCGGCGTAAGTGATTTTTGTACCTGCACGCCCGAACCACGAAAGATATTGACTTACTTGAGGTGCCGTTCGAAGCGTATTAGCGACAATATAATCTGAAAAGATTTTTATAATATTCGGTTCAGCGGTTTTTTGGTTTAAATGACATAAGTGATTTTTGTACCTTAAATCGCTCGAACTATAAAAGATATCGACTTAGTAGAGTATTAACCAAAATATGATCTGAAAAGATTTTCATAAAATTCGGTCGAACCGTTTTTTTTTTTGTTTAAACGACGTTTATGATTTTTTACCTGCACGATACCGCGCGAACTAAAAACTATATCGACTTCATTGAGGTTCCGAAAAAAGGGTATTAACGAAGAAATGCTCTGAAAAAAATTTCATAAAATTCGGTCGAGCCGTTTTTTGTTTAAGCGGCGTAAGTGATTTTTGTACCTGCACGCCCGAACCACGAAAGATATTGACTTACTTGAGGTGCCGTTCGAAGCGTATTAGCGACAATATAATCTGAAAAGATTTTTATAATATTCGGTTCAGCGGTTTTTTGGTTTAAATGACATAAGTGATTTTTGTACCTTAAATCGCTCGAACTATAAAAGATATCGACTTAGTAGAGTATTAACCAAAATATGATCTGAAAAGATTTTCATAAAATTCGGTCGAACCGTTTTTTTTTTTTTTTTGTTTAAACGACGTTTATGATTTTTTACCTGCACGATACCGCGCGAACTAAAAACTATATCGACTTCATTGAGGTTCCGAAAAAAGGGTATTAACGAAGAAATGCTCTGAAAAAAATTTCATAATATTCGGTCGAGCCTTTTTTGTTTAAATAGAAAAACTTCGGCTAATTGTCACCTTAAATTGACAAGTTTTGCTAATATCTAATAAACTCAATGGAATGAGACCCGTTCTAAACGAAGTGATATTTTCTGGGTTCTGCGCAGCGATAGCCTTCGAACAAAACATCACATGTCAAAATCCGACAACCTTTCAAAATCGTGCAAAAATTTCGTTACCCTTTACAAACAGCGCGAATTTTTTAAACCTTAGATTAGCACTTTTTGACGGGGAATTATTTTCTACGCGTGATACAGTTTCAGGAAATTGCGGCTCATCCCGGGATTTCCGGTAGTTACCGCAAAATTTGTTCTTTTTGGTCAAGTCTGACAAGTACTTAACAGTTAAAGTTTTGCTAATATCTCCGGAAAGCTTTGGAGTTTCCAAATGAAGTCTTTCGTTTCCCAGTCTATCAACGGCGCCGACGCTTCAGCACGCTCAATGCGAATTTGAGCACCCGCTTTAGTGCAGCGAACGAAATACCGAGGAAATGTTTGTTTGCTAACTTTCAGGAAAAACAAATTCTCTAGAATTCTACTATTATAGTTATTTGAACTAGCTTCTCTCGGGACTTCTTTGTCATCAGTTCTGATACTAGCCAATTTTCCACTTGTGCTAAATGTATAACTGTTTTGTAAGAAGTCAGTTTATTCCATCTTCATTCATCATACTGGGAAGTTAATCGTGTAGACCGAAGAGGTCAAACCCACATCCCTACTAGTTATTTTCTATTTTTAGTCTATTATACAGGGTGTACTACATAAAGTAACGAAGCGGCTGGCTGTGGATAGTTTTTGGATAGACGAACCAAAAATAGTATTGGTGCGGGGAGGGGGAACTTAACGGTTTAGCCGCAAGAGCGTTCTGAAGTTTTTTTTGCTAGAGGTTTATATTTCACTCTCTATTGTTGTAACCCTATGCGGTATTTTCATAAATAATTTTATACCTTCAGACCCCAACAAAACAGGAGGTTTTCCTAATTCTATAAAAATTGTTTACCTACGGAGTCAGGTTTCTTAAGAAGCCTCACGTCATTTAGAGTGATTAACTACAAAATGATAACTACCTCTCTTGCACAATTCCTCTAATACCAATTGTGGCATGTTCGAACCGGTTAAATGCATGCCTATAAATACTAACAAAAGTATGAGTGTTTTAAGCTTTAACTTCACGGGTCAAGTTGCCCTTGGACTCTTCTGCGTGATATTAAAATTGCATATAACTTCAAAAGTGAAGGCCGTAGCATAAAAGTTGTCGGGCATTATTCATAGGAAATTATTCAAGCTTTCCAATTTAAAAAAATATTGATTCACTACGTATCTTTTGAATAAAAAGATTGAAGTTGAAATTTTAGTGAAAAGAAAGAAAATTTTGTTTTTGACGACTCAATAACTCTGGAAATTGATGGGTTGAAATCTTGACTTTTATAGTTTTAGATAGAAGTATTCTGCGTAGATTCCTGCGTTATTGATGAAAAAATCTAATAGGGTTACAAAAATGCAAGGTAATATGTAAATCTCTATCAAAAAAATTTCAAAACGCCTCACAGTGATTCGTGTAGAACACACGGTGTTGTGATAATAAAAATAAGTTTGTCTAAAATGACGCTAAGATCTGCGAACGGGAGCTTTCTTGTAACATAAAAACATGCCAAAATATGTTCAAACCGAAATCGGATCTGCTCCTTTTTTCAAAATATCCTCAAATAACGATTTTTCGCAAAAATTCACTAAATTTCCAATATGCGAAATGTTAAACGTCTCTAAAATTGCATGCAATGGGAAATACACACAGGTTGTAGAGGAGATTAATGCTTTATTGCCGACAACATGCAAGGTGATGGAAAGTGAGGTATCTGTCAAACATGTAATGCTTCTCACAATGATTGACGGGAAAATTTGCAATACTCTGACCGAAACTTCTACTTCACAGAAATGTTTTATTTGTGGAGCAACCCCATCAATGATGAATGATTTGTCTAGAGAGTTTAAGGCAAATAAAGATCATCTTGGTTTTGGTTTGTCTACATTGCACGCTTGGATTAGGTGCTTTGAATACTTCCTTCACATTAGCTATCGACTTGATGTAAAAAAATGGCAGCTTAGAGCCAACGAAGACAAAGTTAGTGTGAAGCAACGCTCAGAGGTAAAAAACACAGAAACGTTTCGGAAGTGAGATGGGTTTAATTGTAGACAAACCAAAACCAGGATTTGGCAACACAAATGACGGGAATACCGCACGAAGATTTTTTGAGAATCCTGAGGCCAGTGGTGATATCACAGGGTTAGATGTAACTCTTATACAAAAATTTGGCATAATATTACTCACTTTATCATGTGGTTATCATAAATATAGAAAAATTTGAAAAATTAACTCAAGAAACCCGACAACTTTACGTTAATCTCTATTCGTGGTACTATATGCCCGCCACTGTTCACAAAATACTTCTGCATGGTGCAGAGGTAATTAAATCATCACTTCTGCCTATAGGCCAACTGTCCGAGGAAGCACAAAAAGCTGATTCAATTTTATTCATAAAAGTATTGCAATCATTTCATCAATGTTTTCTCATGTCGTTGTCACGTTAAACTATCGTCCGTAAACCCTCTTTACAGATAACCAATTTTTTGACGGGGAATTGATCTCTACGTCCTACAGTTTCAGGAAATTGCGTTTCGTCCCGGGATTTTCAGTAGATTCCGAAAACTTTGTTCTTTTTGGTCAAATCTGTCTGATTTTTTAATTATTATTTTTTGTTTTTGTCTAATATCCCTCGTCTACTATATTTCAATAAAAAAACCACTATCACAATCAGGATTTATTTATTTATTGCCAATTGTATAAACATTAGAAAGAAACAAATTGATTTCGGTTTCTTGATCTTAACTTGATGTAAACTCCATTAACTGATTTCAATGTTAGAGCCGTTGCCAAGCATGGTTCATCGCTATTCTTATTCTGGTGCCTATTGTAGCCATTAATATTTGTATCCTTGCAGTCCTTGGCAGGCAAAATCTCAAAATTGCGAATAATTTTTGATAAAACGCATTTAATTTCGAGCAAAGCGAATTTTTGTCCTGAAAATGAATAAAATCAAATTTAGTAATATTAGTTTGTGACGGTAGTAATATTAGTTTGGTGGTCAGTCATCAGCGGAATAGGGAGAATAACATGTAGCATAACATGCACGTGCCGTAACTATTTCGGACTGATGGAAGTGCGATCATAACCTCCTAGCGGTGGCCACTGGTAACTATTCTATGAGAGAGGATAGGCTAATATGATCGGGCTAGTCCCTTCCAAGTAAGGTTGGCGTGAGGCTAATAACCTCACCCGTAAAAAACAATTATTACGGAACGAGCAACATGCCTCGGATACTGGAATAAACGACGACGACCACGGCAACGAAAAAGGCAAAACGATTTACGAATTTTTTCATGGAACGTTCGAACTCTGTACAGAACTCGAGCTTCAAAACATCTAGCCGATACCCTGTCAAAGTATAAAGCTGACATTACCGCCATTCAGGAGATGAGGTGGACAGGGAATGGTGTTTTGCAAAAACCTGAGTATGACGTATATTACAGCTGTCATACAAAACACCATGTTCTAGGAGTAGGTTTTATGGTTAGCAAAAGAATGAAGCCTACCATTATCGGCTTTAAAGCAATAAACGAAAGGCTATGCTCCCTTCGTGTGCGAGGTAAATTTAAGAACATCAGCCTCATAAACGTTCACGCACCTACAGAAGAGTCCCCGGATGATGATAAAGAAGAATTCTTCGAATTAGTTGAACGGGAACTTAATGCCTGCCCCAGGTATGATGTAAAAATCATACTGGGAGATCTGAACGCCAAAGTAGGCCGGAAGCCCATATACAGGCAATATGTCGGCAACCACAGCTTGCATGAAAACACTAATGACAATGGACAGCGAGTTGGCAGCAAGTAAGAACTTGGTCGTTGCAAGTACTAGATTTGCGCGTAAAGATATCCATAAAGCCACCTGGGTATCTCCTGATGGAGCCACTCGCAACCAAATAGATCATGTGTTGATAGACCGCCGCCACCTTTCGGGTCTGATGACGGTACGAACGTACCGAGGTGCCAACTTCGACTCGGATCACTATCTTGTTGGTATGGTGCTCCGAGAGCGCATTACAACGCTGAAAAGCTTTGTATCCGCTGATCAGGCTCGAATCAACACAGCTGCACTACGCAATGAAATGGCCAGAAACAGCTACGGTCATGCATTAGAACTCGCCCTAAGTCCTGGGGATGAGATGCCGGGCGTTGAAGAGAACTGGACCCGCCTTAAAAATACTGTCATTAGTACTGCTGATTCCATCTTAGGCAGAAGTCGTAAAGATCGGAACGACTGGTTCGATAATGAATGCAAGCTGGTAACTGAACGGGCACGCGAAGAGAACTATAAAGAGCTCAGAAAAGAAGAAAAGAGAATTCACAGACGGAAAAAGGAAGCCTGGGAAAAAAATCTCGTCTGTGAGCTAGAACAGTACAGAGAACGACGGCCGCACCAGGCGCGGGAGTTCTACCAAAGAGTCCGCAGTATGACGCAATTCACACCACGTTGCACATACTGCAAGGACAAAGAAGGTAATCTGATCACCGATCCTAAAGGCATCTTGGAGCGATGGGAAGAGCACTTTCATGAATTGCTAAATGGCGAGCTAACTGAGGATTCGGAGGCTCCACCAATATCTGATGACAATGCTATGCTGCCGCCACCAAGCATAGAAGAAGTTAGCAGAGCCATCAGCCGGCTCAAAAACAACAAGGCCTCGGGTGCAGACGGCATCGCAGCGGAGCTGGTTAAATATGGAGGGCCTACATTACACCAAGCGATTCATGAATTAATTGTGCAAGTATGGGAACAGGAAGTGATGCCAGAAGACTGGAGAAAAGGCATCCTCTGTCCGGTACACAAAAAAGGAGATATCACAGCGTGCACTAATTATCGCGGTATAACGTTGTTGAGTACCGTGTATAAGATATTCTCCGCTATCCTACAAAACAGGATGGCCCCATACGCCAGAAACATCATAGGCCATTACCAGTGTGGCTTCAGCCCAGGCAAATCAACGACTGATCAGATTTTCACCTTGAGGCAGGCTATGGAAAAATGTCTAGAGTTTCAAAACTCAATTCAACACCTCTTCATAGACTTTAAAGCCGCCTATGATAGCATAGCCAGGGTAGAACTCTACAAAGCCATGAGAGAATTCGGCATCCCCAACAAACTGACAAGACTATGTAGGTTGACCATGATCAATGTGTCAAGCCAAGTAAAGGGATCCGGAACACTGTCCAGACCAATCAACATCTATAATGGACTCCGACAAGGGGACGGTCTGGCCTGCCTCCTTTTCAACCTGGCGTTGGAGAAAGTGATCCGAGATTCGGGCGTGACATCGAGGGGTACAATCCTCCACAAGTCCACCCAATTACTGGCTTACGCAGACGACATTGACATCATTGGAAGAACAACAACAGCTGTACAAGAAGCTTTCACTCAGATTGAGCAAGCGGCAGGAAATCTGGGACTGCACATTAACGAAAGCAAAACAAAGTACATGGTGGCCTCGTCTGTAAGAACACCTAACAATAGCTGCGTTCCTTTTCTGCTAATTTTTACTATTTTTTACACTTGCGTACTAGCAACTACACTTGCTCTTATAAACGAGTAGAAAGCTCTTGCAATTACGCAATTGAAATCCGCTAGGGGGAAAGCGGCCATTTCGAGTCTATTGTGAATTATTTTCACTTACGCCATTACCCGCTAGATGGCTTTTATTTGTGTCGAGCTGATTTACTCATATAAAAACGTCCATAAATAAAACTTCACTCGTATAATTATCAAAAATTATTATCTTTCGTTTTAGTTTAGAAATTGTCGCATTAATTTCCCCATTGTGTCACAAATTCTTCTTTTAAGAATTTTTTATTTGTAAAGTTTAAAGTAACATCAAAAGTTTCAAGTGAGCTTTTACTCAAATCAGAAAATTTTGCGTTCCTTTTCTGCTCTGCTCACAAGTACTAAATAGCAGAAAAGGAACGCAGCTATTGGTCCCACCATCAAGGTAGCGGAACACGAGTTTGACGTGGTAAAATCATTTACCTACCTTGGGTCAATAGTAGCAGCCGACAATAGCATGGAACCAGAAATACGCGCACGACTGCTAAAAGCCAACAAAGCCTACTATAGTCTGTCAAGGCTCTTCAAATCCAAATATCTAACCATAACGTCTAAACTTTTACTATATAAGACGATGGTCTTACCCGTTCTCACATATGCATCCGAAACGTGGGTGCTTAGCAAAAAGCACTCAAACCTCTTGGGCGTGTTTGAGAGGAAAATACTTCGGAGGATTGTTGGCCCCGTATGTGAGGAAGGACGATTCCGGAGACTCTACAATGACGAGATCTACGAGCGCTATCGCGACATAGATGTTGTGAAGAAAATAAAGCTCGGTAGGCTCCGGTGGGCAGGGCATCTAGCTCGTATGAGTGAAGATGAGCCTGCTCGGAAAGTTCTCTGCGGTAAGACCTATGGGGTGCGACAGCGAGGGAGGCCCAACCTTCGCTGGAAGGATGGCGTGGACCAGGACGCTCAGAGTTTAGGGATTCCAAACTGGATGACATCGGCTCAGAATCGGGACCGGTGGAGAGAACAGTTGCGCGAGGCCAGGACCGGATCCCGGTTGTAGAGCCGTTAAAGAAGAAGAAGAAGTTTGTGACTAAAGTAAGCTCATGACGCACTAATTTTGTGCTATGTAAAATAATATTTTAATCTTATTTGTCAAGCTTATAAAAAATCTTACTATAACCTCTTCTTACTGTGTAAGCAACGTCAATTAAAGCCGTTTGGGTTATTCAAAGTGCTTAAAATTTTGTTCGTACTGCTAATATTAAATTTCTTGCGGCCAATAAAATCTTGTAATGGCCGAAACAAGTGAAAAGCTTAAGATTCATTGTCATTATGCAAATATCAAAAACCATTTTCATTATTTGTTTGGCACATTACCTATTTTACCTTAAGACCTGCTGACTGATTTCATATTTGCTTGATTTATTTTTTTTAATATTCAATAAGTGATTTACCTATACAATTTCTAGGTCCAGCGCTGAACGGAACATACAGGAACGGGTTCACCGACTCCCAATTAGCAGAATCGAATCGTTCTGGATCAAACTTATTTGGCTCAGGAAAATATTTCTCATTATACCCCATCGTAACAATTAATACAGCAATAGATGTATTTGCTGGAACATATCTTCCACCTAAAATATTCAAAAGATTAGCTAAGTTTTTATGAATACAGCGTGTCCCAGTGATGATTGCTAATAGGAAAGACAGTTCTATAGGTCATTCTAATGGTCAAATATGTGAAAGGAAGACTAATTTAATATCTGAATAATGTGATGATTTATGCGCCATCTGTTAGAAGTTGAAGAAACGGTTATTGATAACGGCTTTGTTAGTATTTGAAGTTATGATTTATCCACTATACTAACATAGCGCGATCTATTAGACTCTAGATCTATTGGAAAGGACGATGATAATTTAAGACAAAGCTTCTTAAAGTTTTCCGTAAGGAAGGAATATTCTTCGCCAGACTAGAAAATATGGGAAAGTTCCAGAAGGGAGCCTGCATATATAAATGTGGTGGAAACGGCATTTGGAAGTCAGTTTGATTGTAAAAGCGATGAAAGTGTTCTAAAGTGACCAAAAGCGAAAAATGGCGATTGAAAAGTGAATTAAAAATTGACTAGTGTGAGATATTAACTTGCAAGTGATAATAGTGAACTCCAAAAATTGTGTTTGTCATTAAATTGTATTTTACTTTTAATAAATAAGTTTTTTTGTGTAATTATTTAAAAAGTGTATTCCTTAATTAATCCTACGAATCCGTTAAGCCGTAAAAACGTAACAGTATGATAGCTTTAATTTAAATAAACTTCTTTAGACTGGCAGAAAGTCCATGCTTTAATTTAGTTTTTTTAGCTTTCAAATTCATATGCAAAAATTCAATAGGACATATGAAAAAATCCATCCATAGTCAGCCATAGAAATATTTGTTTATATGAAAGTCTCGAGCTAATTTTAGGAGGGTGCTTTTTGGAGCGTCTAATCAGAAAGGTAGTAGGAATAAGGCTGGTCGTCCACTGGAAGCGTATTCGAGCGGCTTCGCGCTTCGGCCATACAAATTAGTCGCTTGTAGCCGCTCATATGTATGGCCGTAGCGCGAAGCCGCTCGAATACGCTTCCAGTGGACGACCAGCCTAAGAATGAATTTCCAACGGCACAACGGGGTCTTACTCCAGCGACTCTAGCCCGATACGTACGTGACACAGTGCAAAATAAACAAATATGATTACTTCCTCGCTTATTGTGCCAACAATAACAGGAAAATGCTGTAAAGAAAGAAATCAATGCAGGAGGAATAATAACTACGTTGGAGAGAACGAATTTCATGCAGCTGGGTGGTGCCGAAACAGTGATCTCAGGAGTGGGAGGCATCGACTTAGATCATTAGATTCTAAATTATACATATTATGTCGGCAATAGGACAAAGAGCTCGTATTAACACTGAAAGGTTTATTGCGTGACCCTGTGATGTACTTTTCTTTCACCTTGATTTAGAAGTAACCATTAATGCTCCTCAGCAACTTTGACACAGTCATGGGTCAATCTTAACCTGCTAAAATTGTCCTTGAGAGGATAATGACCATAGAATATAGCGCTATTATGGGGAACACATTGAAGCGTATTGATAAGAAGGGAAGAGATAAGCCGAGTAGCAGAAGAAGAAAAGTGTATACCACAGAATCGAAAGCCTTAGAAAAATCAAGAACCAATATCGCAAAGTCACTTTGGTCGAACGCAGAACGATTATCAGTAGCCACCTTTAATACAGCAGTCTCACAGCTATGGGATTTATGGAAGCCTGATTGGAATTTAGAAAGGAAGTTATTGCATTCAAGATGTCGGAGGACTTGGATAAAGAGAGTTTCTCAAAGGCCTTAGCAAGAAATGGGAGAATACTGATAGGACGAAAATCAGATAAGTCAGAGGGTGAGTACTTTTTGGTACAGAGGGGAGTCAAAAGATCGCCAAAATCGCCTTACTTAATTAATGGACGACCCGTTACAGAAAATTGTTTTGCTTCAGAAGCATGCAACCTCATGTACTTAGGCGTAATGTGATCATTAATGGTTTTGCAGTCTGTAAAAGTTAGTCCAAATTGTTTACTAAGACTCAATTTGACCATCAATAACTCTGAACCGATAGTTAGTTTAGACACTTCAAACGAGTATTATGAGCTTTACGATCCGAATGTTTTTAGTCGTCTGCAGTAATTTGCATTGCTGTCACAAGTTGCACTCATGTTAATATTTGCTTAAAAGACCCTATCACCTTTGCATTTGTTAATCATCATTGGGATACCCTGCATCTAACAATATAAAGCTTATACTTATAATAACAGGCTCTTTCGTCTCTCTAATAATCATTGGGACACTCGGGAAAAGCCGTAGTGTCTCCTTGATAATAAGCTCCAAGTATTTCATATCTGAAATTTGCTGGTAAGTTGGGCTTTGAAAACTATCTCCAAAAATTCGTTGTTGCTCTTCAAATGCTTTCATCTTTAAAAAAAGAAAAAAAACCAATTGAACATATGGGAAAATGTGAAAATGATATGTTATCGAACCTACTTGAACTTCCGCATTTTTTGATAACATAAAAAGGGCAAAAGTTAATGCTGATGAGGTCGTATCATGCCCCTAGAGTGCTGATGTTTTAAAATTGTTACATACAAAAATATTTAAACTTAAACCTCAAACAAAAAGGTGGAAACCTCCTCATATACCTCTTCAAACGTCAGAGTGGAATTTTTTATTTTTTCTGTAAGTAGAGTATCAAGAAAAGTTTTTTTAGTTTTATGTCCTTCATCTTCTTCGTTGCAATTTCCTTTATTTTCTGGATTATTGCCAACATCTTTCAGAATCTCATTACGATTTTGAATTATCTGAAAAAAAATTGTAAGTTACTTTTCCTTATTTAATAAATAAAGTTAAGAACTTACTTTAGTTGTAAATTGTTTTAAAACGTTTAAAGCTTTTCGTCTCTTACGGAAATCGGACGTGAATTGGTAGAGAAAATCGATTCTTTTGATGAGATTAAACCCACGATCGCTTGTAGTATGGCATAAGCTGCAAAAATTTGGGATTTTGGAAAATAATTTTGTTATTAAGAAAACAATTTGTTGATTACTCATGATATGCTAATACAATTTCCGAGTCACGATCATCCATTGCTTTAATATTGACACCCATAGCTGTGTCTGAAAATTCAAATGTTAATTAAAGTGATAATTCAAAAATACAGTACAAATGTGTAAAAACGTATGAGATAATTTTTGCAATTCTTAACAACATCAATCCAATATTCACAAATCAGCGGTAGTTAGTTGGGAACCAGTTAGCCTCCGGTAGGGACACCAACGAGGACCAAGCTAATTGCAAAGAGGCCAGACAAAGCTAAGTACATCCTCTTCCCCTTTCCTTCCATTTTACCCTTTTTTCCCTTCCTATTTCCCCACATCTAAGTTAAGGCCCAGCCAGTGATTAAAGAGTGCTGGTCGCCAAGAGTTCCCTTAAATGCCCGAGCAAGGTCGGAGTGTATAAGTGCCTTATCCTGGTAAGCGGTTCTATAAAGAGCCTGAGGCCCAAGAAACCAAACCAAAAGGGAGCTTTAGACTCAAATCCGAAGCTCCCCAATCCCTCTAAGCCAGTTGCCTCGACATAAGCAGACCCCTCAACTGCTTCCGTGCATAATGGGAAAAGTGACAATTTACTTCTTCCTACTATTAAGACCTATAGCCAAGTGCTAAAAGATCAGATTGTGATCGCCGATATCGATCCAGATAAATGGAGGAAAATTGAGGTTAGCCTCGCGCCGATTTTTCTCCAATTCTTCAGTGCATCCCGGCAATGCTCCTTACTGTCGCGAAGGTGGATGGCACCAGGACCACGTGAACCTCATCGCATTTGCCGATCATACATCAGTCGATCTCTATCAAATAGCCATATCCCGAGTCGGCGAAGAATGGCCTGACGCTAAACTCCCGGTTGTTATCAGGGAGGATATCCCGAGTCGACCGCGAACGGATACTGAATTCCAGCCGATCTACCCTGCCCTCAGGCTATTCTGGATAAGTTCAGTAACCCACGGCTACAGACGTGATCGTGGAAGGTTACGAAAGTGAAGCATCCGAAATGTGACGGCCGAGCGGTTACGCTCGTAATTATCAAGGAGTCGCTAGGACCTTCGGCGAAATCTGGTGGCGTTATAAGTTACGGTTTCTCTTCTATAACTCTGCTGCCTTTTAACAAAGACATTTGCCCCCTCAAGCAGAGTGGAGTGGCTTCAACTGCCTGCGGGTGCAGATGGTGAGCCCTCGGGCACTGGGGGCAACACAATTATAGAAGTTTCTGAGCCCGACGTCTATCACTACGGCTGACACAATTATGCAAGTAGCTGAACACAAAAACTGAAGTAACTACTAGCCCTGGGTATAAAAGACCCTCTTTTTTATAAGAAGAGGATATCAAAATGTTAGGCGTTTCTTCGCCGTCAACGACGGTGAACGATCTGGGGTACTTGCCTAACTTCTTTCGGTGGGAGATGATGATAATACCCTCACAACGGAGGAGGACGACGCTGATATAGCAGTGATGTTGAGAGAACCGCAGATTAATCTCCATCATAGCAGGGCTGCATCCGCTAGTCTCTGCTTACGCCTTTCTAAGGATGTCTCGTAGAAATGGGGAAGGTAAGTCAAGAACCTGTTTGATTGGTAATAATTACCATTATAATCTCTTGCTATGAAACAGGGAAAATGAACCTAAGTTCGTTACAAGGATAAAACAAGAAGTCTTGAACATTACTCTTGTTTCCCCGGACTTGCTCAATTGTGTAGAAAACTGGAAAATATCCAGTGAACACTCCTTTTCTGACCACAAATTCATTCTTTCTGATGTCAATCAGAATCAGAGTCAGCTCAGCTGAGGAGACGACCCTTGGTTACAGGAATGTCTGAAACACAGATTGGGCCGTATATAGACAAGTGGTGGGAAGATCACTTCCTGAAAAACGGTGAAGATCTCGATTATCAGGTGAGTCTCAACAGCCTCCTAAATAATGCATTGGAAGCAGCCTGTCCCATTAGGAAATGCAGGGGTAAAACCAAATTTCCTTGGTGAAACAGTAAGCTTCTCAAACTAAGGTCTCAATGTGAAAGGCCTTCAATAAGGCCAAATGGTCTAACTTGCATTCGGACAGGGACCATTACAAAGGGCTTCTCAGGTGCTTCAAGTATGAGACAACGAAGGTTATTCGGACACCCCAAGACTTAGAAATATTCTCTCTAAAAGCTCTCTAGAGTTCCCTTCGTCTAAGCTGCAGTCCTGGAGAGTAGCGATAGTGGATTTCATTCCGAAAGCGGTTAAAATCTCCTACAACAATCCAAGGGACTTGCGACCTATATGTCTCACATCCTTACTCCTCAAGATCCTCGAAAGACTTGTGGAGATTCATATTAAGCAAAGCATTGATAGTAACCTGCTTTCTCCCTTGGTCTCCACACTCCCTGGTAGCGGTCATTTTATATTTCTTACATCATTTTTGCGAAAATTTATTTAAAAACAAATAGACAAATGAACAGGAAATAAACTTACCACAAATTATATCTAAAGTAGAAAAATGCACTTCTGTTTGTATATCAATTATTTTATCACTATCTGCCTTTAACTTTAATATTTCGATAAATTTTTCAGATATTCTATTCATAACATTATAGTATTCCAAAAGTATTGAAAAATGAAATGCAGGTGTAATGGTTTTGCGATGACTGTGCCAATATTTTCCTGAAACAAAAAACTTTGATTAAAAATAATAAACTATAGCATAATACATAAAATACATTGTAAATACATAGAACATAGTACCATAATACATCTTTAGTTGTGTCATATTTAATTGTCGAACGGATAAGCAATATGATAATCAGTATTATTTTTCAGAATACTATCAGTATTATTTTTCAGAATATTTGACATTTTATCATGAAAAAACTTACTCCAGCACAGTGTCTACCAATTATACAGCCAAGGCCTATGATAATATGCTTTAGTGCTACAGATGATGAATAACTCAATAAATATAAATATAATGCAATATATTTAGTTTGCACCAATCGATATCAGATTTGCTACCCAATCCAATTTTTATGAAGAATTTAGAAAGGAATTTCACTTACCTTTTGATGTCAGTAGTCCTTGTCCTAACCAATCATGCAGATAGTTGTAATCTTGCCCTTTCTCAATTATTGATCTACTTGAAAGAATTGTCTATAAATAAAATTAAATTAAAAATTTTAAAATCTTCTGCAGTAAATTTTTTTACCTCAACATCCTCCGGATCACTAATCATAACATAGGCTTTGCTTCCAAGCCAACACCTAAATGTGACTCCATATCTCCTCCATAAGGTAAATATAGCGTTAAGTAACTCTTAAAATAACAGGAAAAGACAGTTAGTTAGTTAGATAGTTAAGATATGAAAACATTGTTTATAAAAATAATTACATATTTAGTAAAAATTCTATGAGCAATTCGCTAGGCTATCAAACCTAACATACATATATAATGTATATATAATTATTAGATTTATAGAGCTTTGCCCTTAAAGAATACTGAATATCTGATAGTGTAAGGTTTTATAAATTATGACCTCTTGGGGTTTTCTGGGTAGCATCCGATGTATGCCAACTTATAATCTCATGATCAGTGCCGGCGGATCGTTTTAGACCCGGGCGGGTAGCCAGATAACCCTCCCCAAAACTGTTCTGGTATTTTATAGGAAAGAACGTAGGGGGCTTCATTTTTACAATGTGGTGTACAGGATAACATGAGGAGTTCCGCAGGGATCTTGTCTGGGCCCTCCTTGTGGATCACAACTTTATAACGATGTGTTGGTACAGTTGCGCTTGCGTTCGCGCCACATCGAGGAAGTGATCATAGGACGACGACGCCTCGATGAGATCGAATTGTGCGCATACCAAGCGATCTTGGAGATTAAAGCGTGGACTGAAAGTGCTGGTCCGACGCTTGCTGAGCACAAAACTGAGGATAAAGGTAAAGTAGGTATTAACCGCCGGTCATGATGAGAATGATTCCAACTTCCACAACGCCCACATTTTGGGGGAATCGATTAACATTTGTTTTAATGAGCGTGGAATAGTCGAATCGTAAAATATAGATTTGATAAACCAGGTTTACTATAGAAGAAAATACAAAATTTTACATCAGAAATTGTTTTTACATGCTTACGTCCAATTTTTCATTTTTAACACTTTACAGTTTTTTTAATTGTACTGAATTTGTACACGATCAATAATCTCTCATCTTAATATAGATCAATCTATCATCTTAATATAGAGTAAATTATTAAAATACTTATAAGCACAAAAAATAATAATCCTCTAGATAATTGCATTTTGGTTTTTTAACATTTTCACTTCCATTCGCTGTAACACCTACTACCGAAGATGCAATTTTACTACAGAAATTTCTGCATATGGTTTCGATTTTCAATCATTATAAAATATTCCTTAAAATAAACTTGAAATTACCAACTGAATTAAATCCAAGCTGATGAGTATTACCCAAAATAGGCAATGGTATAGGGCCAGGAAACTTATCAATATATTTCCCAAATTTGACATAATTATAAATGTAATATAAAATAATTGAGGCCAGCACTAATGATAACACCAGCATTGCTATGCCAAAACAAACGTTCACTTTTCTTTCAGAAGTTCAATGTTTGCACTAAATTATAATATTAAAACTCGTCTGGTTGTTGTAAATTGTTATGACACATTAGAATGTTTAACACTTTTTTACAAATTCACAAATATTATCAGCCGCAGGTATACCGAATTATATTTTAGTTCCATGCCCTTCCCCATAAACAACTTCCTGAAATAGAAATTATCCGCATTTAAATAAGCACAATTATTTTAGGGTTATTCTAGTGTCATAATCCAAATCCGTCCGGAGCGAAATTGAGATGAACTTATCGCTATTTTGTTTTACTCTTATCAGTTTCTTATTTCAGTAGAGCATGAACCTGGAGCTCAGTACTGTTGAACATCCATCAGTCATTGGCAAATTCGTTTTTTTTTTTGTTAATTGTATTATTGAGGGCTCAGATTAATGAATAATAATTCTATAAGATGGAGTATAAAGACGGTGTTTAGACAGTTGGCTTGTGTCTCGTAAACTTTGTCGTTGAAGGGGAAGTGGGGATAACAAGCACCACCCACTTCTCTCTTCATCAACAAATCTCGTGAAGAACATTCCTGGGAGCTTAGCAATAACATGAGTCGGAAGGCGAATGCCCTGGCGTCAGGTAGGCTCCAAATGTCAAACAGTCTAGTCAAAATTTAATGGATAAAACCTGATGAAGCTTTTAAGCTACCGCGGACGCCGGCTCACTTGCGTTGTAATCAAATACTAGAAGTATGTGTAGATGGTTTCCAAAAAATTTCGTGGTGGACTTGTACACTAGGGTGACCGTAGTGATAAGGGAGAATTTTTTTGACGAATTTTGCCAACGGAAACCCCACAAAATGATCAGCCTTTGCAGATTTTTAGATAGCCAAAGTTTTAGCATGGTTGGAGCACGTTAAACCGTGCCGCTACTCGCACAAAGTTGGCAAAATCTCAATTTTTTTGCTGAACGGCGGAGTTTCAGAGTCATATCTCCAGAACAGTCCATTCTACACCCACGGGTAATGTCTTAAATTAAAGGTAATACTGTTCTACATAGTTTGTATTCATATGTATATATTTACCGTTACTTGTCGCCAAAAGGAGCTATAACAGCCTTTGTTACCAAAAACGTGTACCTCTAGGAACAAACTTCGAATATTATTTTTGTTAAGTGATGATGACTAATCTTTATTTTAGTACTTGAATGTTTATTTAAAGAAAACTCTTATATTTAAGTAAGTTCATAATTTATTGAGGAAAGTGAAAAATAGGTTCTTTAAGAAGTTAAATATGCATATAATTCTAGAGCTTTGCTTAAAGTGGATTTGGAGACATCAGGATACAGCTGTCGGCACTTGCTGACTAGTTGAAAGACATACTGCTTTTGATCCTCATCTTTGGTCCAGTGGCGGTTTCAGAGGGGGGTAATTGGGTAATTACCCCCTCCCCCCCAAGATTTGCGTTCCCTCAAACAAACAAGTTAAGTGTATGGTGAATCTAGCCGGCGATCTATGACTGTGAATTTTTTCTCCTGGAGAGTCGTGGAAGGAACCGATACCCGTGACTTAAGCTAATATGGCACGCTATGTAAACAAACCGAAGTTAACTGCTCAAGCGCCGAAAGAGAAGTGATGAACTTCTTCTTTTACACGGGCAAAGCCTAGAAATTAACAAGTCTTTCATCTTCATATAGTTAATGAGTGGAAGGCGAAGAGCTATATGCAAAAGTTCTTCAAATGACCTGTCTGGCTATCAGAAAGAGAATGCAACATTTTTATACGCGTTTGTATACAACTAAACAGCTAAACTTTTATGAGTTTATATGGGAATAAGCTTAATGTATTGGTGCATATTTGCTCGTTTGTTTTGATTTATGAAAGAAAACAACAGCTGATTCAATTTTCTTTCCTTTTCTGTTCTGCATACTTTATCGTAAACAGAGAATCTGGCCTTGTCTCGCCGAGTTCACGAAGTATGCGTTGATTTTTGCTCAGCAGTGATGTTCATATATGCACGCACACAACTAACGGGGGGAAAATTTTGTATGAAGACGAAAGACTTGTTATTACTATGTGCACGGGTTCCTTTTTCTAAATATACGCGACATACGTTGAAACTATTAGTCTCTTTGATATTTAGCGGTGTTCCACATTTCGATTTTTATGAAATTGATACTCGAAATCGAAATTAGGTGTTCTACATTTCGATTAAAATGTCAATGAAATGTCAATCGAAATAAAACCGTTTCAGTTGTTGTTTGTGATTTGAAAGTGGAATAGTAGGAGAAGCGCTGTGATTCATTTTTAAATGTAAATATTTGTAATTTCTTTACAAAGGTAACAATTTATTTAAGAAATTATTTTTCTTTTATGTTTTTAAAAAACTGAATAAAGTATTATTTTTTAAATTTAGATTTAACTTTTCGTATACTAAATTTAGTTTATAAACTATTAGCTATTTCATCTCTGACCCTAACAGCAGCACTTCTCTGTTCTTTAACATTGTCTGGGTCGATAACTTCTATATCTGCATTTGTGATGGATGTTACTTCATAATCTAGTAATATTATGAAGTGCAACACAAATGTGTACTATTTGTACAGCTTATATTGTGCATATATAAATAATTCAAAGGGAATCAAGAAGATTCATAGGATTTGATTTATCCCTTTACAATCTTCTTTAATTTTTTCCTTTGAAGCTCTCTTTCTTCAATTACTGCAGCTATTAACACAAAATCCATTGTTTGGGGCACAAAATTTTTTAATTTTTTTTTAACTCGGACACAAACTAAATAAAAATTTTAAGTGTCAACCAAATTATATATTTTCGAAAGTGATTTCGAACAAACGAAATTCACTCGGAATTCAGAACATCAATTTTGAATTCGAGTGAAATTGAATTCCGATTTCGATTGAATTTCACTCGATTTGTGGAACACCGCTAATTAGGTGCGTTTTTTAAACCTATTCTGTCCTGGAACATTAAAAAAAACGCTGTTACTATTACTACTATTAATTTTTTGACGTAACAACGTCTTATAAATCGATGAGTATAGGAAGTCATTATCTCCACCACTACTTAGCGACGGGAACGGAACGGGACATTTTGCGCTAATGACTTCCTATACTCATCGATTTATAAGACGTTGTCACGTCAAAACTGACACAACCTAGCCGCGATATTTTTATTCCTGTTACTCCCAACATTTATTATCGCGACTCTGACAGTGTTATGCCTCCTGAAACGAGTTAAATTTCATCAACCAACCGATGACATACGCTTTGGTGGAGCGAGGAAGAGCTAGGGAGACAGGAGAATTCAGGGGGAACCGTGGCGTTGCCGGAATTCGACCCCGGGACCTCTGGGATGGTAGCCAGACGCCTTACTCCCTAGGCTACCGAGGTCCCAAAATTCTTGAAATTTTCTACAAAATTGCTAAATTATCTGAAAAAATATTTCAGTTTTTTCGTTTTTTTAATTACCCCCCTAAGCTAGTTGGCTGGAAACGCCCTTGCTTTGGTCAGAAGATTATTGAAATCAATTATTAATTTGACT
Source organism: Thereva unica (assembly GCA_949987705.1). NCBI lineage: Eukaryota > Metazoa > Arthropoda > Insecta > Diptera > Therevidae > Thereva > Thereva unica. The sequence goes on along the minus strand of OX465281.1, from coordinate 52,905,829 downwards.
CCTCGTTCGGCTATATCATTTACAACCTTCAATGATTGGACGATCCTGTATCCTTCTTTGAAATGAGCATTTTCAGGCCAGGCACTTGGAGGATCTTTGAGAAAATCTGTGTTGATATATAAAACGCTCAAAGAAATTCATTGTCTCCTTAGTAATTAAATTGGACAATCCTGCTTCAACTATGTAGTTGTTTCAATTGTTGTTTTTGAAGCTTTGGATTCACAACTCTAGAATGTTCTGACTCAATCTCGGGGCTCTCAAGCAGTTTGTTTTGCCATTTCTGATTTTTCTTCATTGGTAATTGTTGGATCAAAGAACGCGAGATCTACCAATTCGGCATTCAAATACCATAAATGGTTAGAAAATTTTGCTAGAGCTTTCTCAGAGATATCCTTGTCAGTCTCTTGGTAGTCAACTTTGTAAAAGATCAAGGTCTTGTTTGGGAGCCAGATGAGCTCTGGGGGCATTGAACCAAGCTTTGCAGTATACTTTGACGAGTAAAATACAAATAACACCCAAACAAATCTGTTCCTCGTTACTCATCTTGAACCGCGGAAAAGGAATATTTTCAGACAGTAAATGAATGGCACCTGGTGTTCTAAATCCAAATTCATTACCGTCGAGTGCTCCAACAAACACCATAACCAACTGTAATAGCTCTTTATAATCGTCTCTGGGATGGCATTCCGTTAATTTTGTCTTGAAATCATCAGCAATGTTCGCAAAATTTGGGATTTCGGAAAATAATTTTGTTATTAAGAAAACAATTTGTTGATTACTCATGATATGTTAATACAATTTCCGAGTCACGATCATCCATTGCTTAAATTCAAATGTTAATTAAAGTGATAATTCAAAAATACAGTACAAATATGTAAAAACGTATGAGATAATTTTTGCAATTCTTAACAACATCAATCCAATATTCACAAATCAGCGGTAGTTAGTTGGAAACCAGTTAGCCTCCGGTAGGGACACTAACGCCGACCAGGCTAATTGCAAAGAGGCCAGACAAAGCTAAGTACATCCTCTTCCCCTTTCCTTCCATTTTCCCCTTTTTTCCCTTCCCATTTCCCCACATCTAAGTTAAGGCCCAGCCAGTGATTAAAGAGTGCTGGCCGCAAAGAGTTCCCTTAAATGCCCGAGCAAGGTCGGAGTGTATAAGTGCCTTATCCTGGTAAGCGGCTCTAGAAAGAGCCTGAGGCTCAAAAAACCAAATGTTCGCAATTTCATTTGGGGTTAAATGATTTTTCACAATTTCATCGCTGATACCTGTGTCATATTTTACCTTGTCGATCTTGGACCATACATTCTGAAATTTCTTGAAAACATCTGGTTGAGGCCCAGTGGTTGATCCCTTTTTGCACTCGAACACACTCCTCAACAAAACTTCAAGGATATGGTGACGACAGGCCAGGTGCAATAACTCTTTTCCTAACATTTGTTCCAATATGACACAAGCTCCTTTGAACCTTCCCGTGTTGGCTGCAGTAGTATCGAAACACATCGCTTTGACGGTGTGGAAACACACCATTCCTCCAGACACTCATAAACGGCTATGGCTTGTTCTTCTCCAGAGCTATTGTCTACAACAGGAACTCCTAGTAGTTACTCGTTCTGACCATAAGAAATAGTTATTGCTATCCTTTCACTCTGCTCTGTTTTTAAAACACCTGGTAACAGTTTTCCGTCCTAATGAACAACCACAGCTTCATATTCGGACACATTTATTCGTTCTAGAATTTCTTGAGTATATTTTTCTCTGAACATTTTCCTTTTGGAATGTATGGCAGTTTTAGAAACTACATACTCATCAGCATTTTCCTTAAGTGCTTCTAAAGTCGCTATAAGTATGCGTGTGGCATTTCTGTTGGATATCGTCAAGACCCTCTCAACTACAGGCCCCGAAGGAGAGTTTTTCATGGTGGTCAACCCGGTCCAAAAATTCACCGGAGAGAGCGGAATAAACATGGCGCGGAATAAGTTCGGGAACGTTTTGGTTATAGTTTTGCATAGTTTAGTTTATTGTATTTTAACACTTTTAACTGCACTTGGATTTACCAGTGAATAGTTTATTAGTGATTTAATTAAAAAAAAATAAAAATAATTTAGTGATTAAGTGTCTTTTAAGTGTTTTAATTGTTAAGGCGAACAACTGTTTTTACATTCACGGTGTTTTTTCATGTTTATTTACGAAAAAAATGTTGAAAATTTAATATTTTGTTTAGTTATGGGATTACAAGTGATTTTAAAGTGATTAATACATATATTATGTAATTAGTATTAAAAATATAGGTGTAGAAAAACACTTTTCTTATTCACTTTTCCTTTCACACTTTTCTGCACTTATATGTTTAATAATAATTCCATAATAAATTATTTAATGACTTTAAAATCACTTTTAATTAAATAACCAGCATATTTTTCCTTAATAAAGACGAAAAAAACACCGCGAAAGTAAAAGAAATTGATCACCTCAACAATTAACACACTTAAAACTCACTAAATCACTATTTTTTTTTTAATTTTTCTTATTAAATCACTAAAGAACTAACCACTGATAATCCATATTTAGTTTAGAGTAATAACTTACAATGATTTTCCACTTTTTACCACAAAAATATAACGAAAATAATCCCGAGCCTATTCTGCGCCATGTTTATTCTAACCAAATGTCAGATTTTGTGGACCGGCTTCAGCTATGGTTGGATTAGTTCAAGAGAGAACTTCATGGCCTGTAATGGAGAGGGTCTTGATATCGTACATCTATCTAACAACATAGATAGCTTCATTGTTAAAAGCTCTTTCACACCACGGCTATGATGCTTGAGCTTGATCCTTTTGCTATCAGATGGTCCGGGAAGTTCTGCAGTTTCGTCAGAAGTAGAAAAATGTATTCTCGCCCAGTCCTCATCCTCAGCTTCCTGATTGTTCTCATTTTCATCAGTGGCGGTTCCTCTTTGGAAGCAAAGGAAGCACTGCTTCCCTTGACCAAATAGGCAACTTCATAAAAATAAATTTAAATATATGTATCAAGATTAAAATCTCAATATTTTTCCTCCTCTGGAAACACTAAGGATGCAATGTACAGACCTTTTTTATATAAAATACAATACAATTCAAATTTATCATCCTACTGTAAAGAAAGAGTAAAACCTTAGCCACAATACAAGTGGTTAGCGGCAAAGTGGTGTCCCGCCGCTCTTATCGTGGCCGAGGCCTTACATATGGGGAAGCTTAGGGATTGCATATGTGAAATTCGAAATTCGAGAATTCCGAAATTCATTCTCATCGTTTTCAAAAATATAATTTCGAATTCCGAAAATTTCATAGCGAATTCCGAATTAATAAAATTTACTTCTTCGTTTTCTCTCGTCTTATTATATGTTTTTGTTTCTGCATATACAGCGCCCGGAATTGATTTAAGTTCACCCAAAACTTCTGTGTTTCTGAGCGTTTTCCTCAGCCCCATTTTGTTGTAGAAACATGAATTTCTAGAGATTGCGAATAAGTGGCAAAAAAAAAATTATATCGCTAGCTCTTTTAATAACGGTAAAATTCGTACCGGATATAAAAACATTTAAATTTGAAGTATGTATACCTACTTTTAGTGCGAAATTGATTTAAGTTCAGTAAGAAAATATAAAGAAAAAAGTGTTATTTTTATAAATTAACTTTATTTAGAACTTGGTCGATCCTCCATTGTTTTTATTACTGGAAAAATTCTTTTTCTCATGTTCGCCACTAATGTGTGTAGCACTTCCTCCGGCATTGAACTCCAAGCATGTTAAATGGTTATTTTGAGCGATTCTATATTTTCAAACCGCTTTCCATGAGCATACACCTTTCTAACTACAATTCTCCATAAATCTTCTACCGTATTTAGACCCGTATAGTGTGCCAATCTATCCAAATCGGGATACTTTTGCTCTTAAAACACTCTTTTGCTCCTCAAACAGCTCTTTCTTTGTGGATAGGTGCACTATCTTATTGAAAGGTCCAATTATCGCCAAGCGCTTCCTCTCCCAATGCCACTAAAACATCGTCCAAAAGTTAAATCTAGTGTGCAGTAACATTCGGCTACTTATCCAACAAATTGGGCACTTTGAGGAATCCGAGGACAAGGAATACATTGACAATGACGATATTGGCTTGATCGAACAAATTGATAATCTAGCTCTGAGCTAGCGCATATTCAGACCGAAGTATTTGGATTTTGTTCAGAAAAATTCGTACGATTGTAAAGAAATTTCGTTTTTCGAGAACATCGAATTTTTCAAATGTACGCGAAACAAGAATTTGGGGAAGAATGAAAACTTATCATGGACACTAGAACTAGGTGGAATAGCCTATTCCAAATGATTGAAAGATTTAACCAACTAAAAAACTGTGTTCGAAAAGCAGTGTTTGACATCGGATCTGATATTGTTATTTCAGAAGCTGAAATTGTATCGATTAACAACGTTATTCTACACTTATCCCAGTTAAGCTTACTGTTGACGCCCTTTGTCTAGAGGATGCAAACCTTACTGCTTATGCGGCCTTGTCTTTTATGCTTGATCATGTCAAATCTGATGAACTTTCACTAAAATTGAAGCACTGTTTAGAAGATCGAAGAAGCCAAAGACGAACAAAGGTATCTGGAAGTCTTCAGTATTTACAAAAAGTGAGGTTCACGAATCTTTTGCTATACCATCGAAAAATACAATAGCCAAAGTTATTGAAAACTTTGCACAAAGATTGATATTTGTCAGCGACTTGCCTAGCCGACGAGTCGGAATCTGACGATCTAGAAGAAGTGGTTTTGGAATAACTAACTCACCATGAAGCGCAGTCATTAATGCAAAAGCTGGAGCAAAAAATTAAATTGAATTTGTCGTCCAATATACCATCCGGCTCATATTAAACAACCTACAAACCGGAGCTTAATTTCAAAAATTAAATCAGAAATGAAATTCTTTGAAGGGAATGACGTGCGGGAAATTTTTTTAGAGTCTATTAGTCCAATCAATCTACGGATTCACAATGTTAATTTCCAGAAAATTGAAGGCAGGAAAAAAAATACGGGCGTGTAGAACACTTAATTTGCAGAAAGATAGCGTGTTTTTTTTTACGGAACTGCATTGCGAACTTAACCTAAAAAATTCGCAAAAGTAAAAAAAACGGTTTTTCGCCAATAAAACAAAAAGTTGAGTTCAGATCAGGGATCGTAACTGTTATAACTTATATCGAAAAAATCAGAAAATAATCATTATTTTGAAACTTATATGATATAAAACAACAGTAACAGTTAAATTTTACCAAAAATATTTAAAGTTATTTTTAACTATTATCTTTGACTAGTATTGTTTTAAATCTTTTAAAATTGTTATTAAAGATTTTTTTCTTTTTTTGTTCGAAATAATAATTAAAATTGACTTTTACTTTTAAAATCAAAAATAACTGTTAAAAAAGACTTTTATTTTTTTCGGTCTTGCATAAAAGTCTTTCTAAGATTTTTATTTTTCCAGTTTTTTCTATAAAAGTCTTTGAAGACTTTTATTTTTAAAATATAAAAATAAAAGTCTTTTGCTGAAAACAGATAAATAGTCCATTCAAACCGTTAAGAAAATCGAACCCTATAGGTTTTTGGGGTCGCTGATCACAAAAATCGGGGTCCTGCGGTCCTATAACTTGGGCGTCACCCTTAAAAATGCAAAAAAACACCCCTTTTTAGGGTTTTTTCGCGATTATTTCGATAATAATGAAAACTAATGCAATGAAATGCACTTTTTTTAATATTTATTTGCGAAGGTGGTTGATTTGTACTAAATCAACGCGAACTTTATGATAAGGGGTGATCCTAAAGGGTTGAAACCACCCCTAAATCGGCTACGAATAGAAAAAATTGTAAAAAAAATTTTCTTCAAGTATATGCTTCAAATACGATTGTGGGCGTACTGTCAGGCAAAACTAAATTATTTTCAACCCTTAAGGGGTTAAAACTACCCCCACAATTATAAAAATCAACTTTATATAAAAAAATTAGAAAATTTTTTTGTTTTTTGCTTTTTGCTTGAAATTTGGTTCAAAAGGTATTATCAGCCATAAATTTATTATTTTAAACCCTTAAGGGGGTGAAACTACCCCTGCATTAAAATTGTAATTGAAAAAAATTGACATTTATTGTTTTGCATTAAAATTTTATTTTCCATTTTTATTCATGGAAACATTTGGAAAATTTCACTTTAAACCCTTTTTTAAAGGGGTTAAACCACCCCTAAACCGAAGCAAAATAAAAAATACATGGAGAAATATTTCTTTTCGTGGAATTTTTAAATAAAGTCAAAATGCAGGATAAAAACGACAATCACACAATAATTGGAAATATGTTCCCTAATGTATTTGAGTTACTTCTGAATAATGGGGTGTTCCGTTTTTTTACAATGACATTTAGTAGTTCGAAAATTACACTATAAAAACAATTGTGATATGTCCACGTCATTATAGAGATGCACTGTCAAAATTAAAGCCCTTCAGCTCCAGCGGTTTGGGTTACCCCATTTAACCCCCTTAGGGGATTAATTTCAAAAAATCGCTTCTTAGTGGATGTCCACTTCATTATAAATATGCACTGTCAAAATTTCAGCCCTATAGCTCCAGCGGTTTGGGTAAACCCTATTTCACCCCCTTAGGGGATGAATTTCGAAAAATCGCTTTATAGTGGATGTCCACGTCATTAAAGGGATGCACTGTCAAAATTTCAGCCCTTTAGCTCCAGCGGTTTAGAAAAACCCCATTTCACCCCTTTAGGGGATGAATTTCGAAAAATCGCTTTTTAGTGGATGTCCACGTCATTAAAGAGATGCACTGTCAAAATTTCAGCCCTATAAGCTCCAGCGGTTTGGGTAAACCCCATTTCACCCCCTTAGGGGATGAATTTCGAAAAATCGCTTTTTAGTGGATGTCCACGTCATTAAAGGGATGCACTGTCAAAATTTCAGCCCTATAGCTTTAACGGTTTGGAGAAACCCCATTTCACCCCCTTAGGGGATGAATTTCGAAAAATCGCTTTTTAGTGGATGTCCACGTCATTAAAGAGATGCACTGTCAAAATTTCAGCCCTATAAGCTCCAGCGGTTTGGGTAAACCCCATTTCACCCCCTTAGGGGAAGAATTTCGAAAAATCGCTTCTTAGTGGATGTCCACATCATTATAGGGATGCACTGTCAAAATTTCAACCCTATAGTTCCAGCGGTTTGGATAAACCCCATTTCACCCCCTTAGGGGAAGAATTTCGAAAAATCGCTTTATAGTGGATGTCCACGCCATTATAGGGCTGCACTGTCAAAATTTCAGCCCTGTAGCTCCAACGGTTTGGATAAACCCCATTTGAGCCCCTTAGGGGATGAATTTCGAAAAATCGCTTCTAAGTGGATGTCTACGTCATTATAGGGATGCACTGTCAAAATTTCAGCCTTATACCTCCAGCGGTTTTGAGTTGACCCTATTTCACCCCCTTGAGTTGATCGTGTGGACCGAAAGGGTCGAACCCACATCCCAACTAGTTTCTATTTGTAGCCGATTTGGGGGTGGTTTCAACCCTTTAGGATCACCCCTTATCATAAAGTTCGCGTTGATTTAGTACAAATTAACCACCTTCGCAAATAAATATTAAAAAAAGTGTATTTCATTGCATTAGTTTTCATTACTATCGAAATAATCGCGAAAAACCCCTAAAAAGGGGTGTTTTTTGCATTTTTAAGGGTGACGCCCATGTTTTAGGACCGCAGGACCCAGATTTTCGTGATCAGCGACCCCAAAAACCTTTAGGGTTCGATTTTCTTAACGGTTTGAATGGACTATTTATCTGTTTTCAGCAAAAGACTTTTATTTTTATATTTTAAAAATAAAAGTCTTCAAAGACTTTTATAGAAAAAACTGGAAAAATAAAAATCTTAGAAAGACTTTTATGCAAGACAGTCTTTTTTAACAGTTATTTTTGATTTTAAAAATAAAAGTCTTCCCATAAGAGTTTTGGAAGACTTTAAAAATAAAAAACAAAAATAAGAGTTTTTAATGACCTAAAACTTTTTTAGTTAAATATAACTGTTTTGTTTATTTAAAAAATTTAAATTAATTTTAACTATTAAACTTGACTTTTATAATAAAAGCCTACAATTTAAAAGTAACCCCACCACCGCGTAGAACTCGCTACTCTGAGTATCCAGTATAAATTTTATGCAGATCAGACAACATTTACTATTTGATTTTTTAAGTCAAAAATACAAATATAACAGTTATTTACGATCCCTGGTTCAGATCCGAAAAAGTTAAATGAGAAAGTTATAGGTATTAAAATTATCTTTCAATTGATGTGGTACAAAATAGTGGTTAGTGTCTTATACATGGAGAAAAATGCTAAAAACCGTTAAAAATCGCGTCTTTTTCATTTATTTTTTGTTTTTATTGATGCGACCTAGAAACTTTTTACTTGGTAAAAATGTTGCTTTTGGCAATCTGAAAATTCATTTTTTTTGGCTTGAAATTTTGCAAAATATGGGTGAAATTTCGATTTTTGTAAAAAAAGGCGTTTTCGTAAAATCGTCTATAGCTCCTCGACCTCGTAGGACATTTTTTCGAAGCTCTTTTTCTTCGTTAAGAGTTGTACTATTATGCACTATTATTTAAAATTTGAGTTTTTCAATTTTATATACAAAAAAACTCCACCGCAAAAAAGACAAGTTTTTTATTTCATTATTTTTCGACTCTAAACTACTATTTAATAAAAGTTTATATTCTTTTTACTAATTTAAAAATAAAAAAAAAATGAAATAAAAATAAATAAATGAAAAAGACGCGATTTTTAACGGTTTTTAGCATTTGTCTCCATGTATAAGACACTAACCACTATTTTGTACCACATCAATTGAAAGATAATTTTAATACCTATAACTTTCTCATTTAACTTTTTCGGATCTGAACTCAACTTTTTGTTTTATTGGCGAAAAACCGTTTTTTTTACTTTTGCGAATTTTTTAGGTTAAGTTCGCAATGCAGTTCCGTAAAAAAAAACACGCTATCTTTCTGCAAATTAAGTGTTCTACACGCCCGTATTTTTTTTTTCCTGCGTTCAATTGTCTGGAGAATTTCCGTAGATTGATTGAACTATATATACTCATTTTTAACGAGCGTGCAGTCTGAACGAGCCATTTCAGTTGCTGGAAACAACTGTACAAAAATTCGATCGAGATTAGGGGATGTGGCTTTAAGTGGACCTCTGCTTCTATAAAACCTATTTTAAAAATACAAATCAATAATTTAATTTTTTTCTTTATAATGCATACGCAATTTTAATATTTTTATTTCTGTACTAATTGAATTTTTCTGCAATCATTTTATTTTAATTACGTTGTTTTTATTATTTGTTTCGATCTAAAAAAAAATATAAAAAATTTTCGGAATTCGATCGAATTCCGAAGTTTTTTAAATTTGAAATTCGAATTCCGATATTTTTTCTTTCGCCAAAATTTGCAATCCCTAAGCTGTAATATCGTCAGCTTCTTTGCCACAGAAAATCAATGTGAAAGCTCTAACACATTCAATGGAATTGAACTCACACTCACGCAAAGGTTTGCGTAGATACCACTGACATATAATAATGGACTGCTCATCAGCAATTATTCCCATACAAACCGATGGCACCAAAAAGGTATAGTCGCTCGCTCATCCATAAGCCCCCAAACTGACAGAAGCACTCAGAAATAAAATCAATTAGAAAAAAATAGACGGGTATAGTGATGTTTATATCTTTTGCGTTAAATCAATTAGAAAAAAATAGACGGGTATAGTGATGTTTATATCTTTTGCTCTTTTCCCCATAAGCCCCCGGTGAGAATGTCAGTTGCTAAGACAGGCGTTGAGAACTTAAATCAGATACACATAAAATTTGCAAATTAATGAAAAAAAGGCATTTTAAAAGGTGAAAAAGTGAAAATAGTGTTTATTAATTTTTTTAAACAAAATATTTGTGTTGTTTTAATGTTTTAAGTACGTATTTAAAAAAATGTAAATTTCAAAAGTGATTCCGGTGTTTACATGGAGTGAAAAAAGGTTTGTAGCCTATGGAACAAATTGGTGCCATGAAAAATTTCTCATAAGCAGTCCATTCTATATGTCAGTGGTAGATACGGTACCCTCAGAAGCTGAGGTATACGCAGCTTCTTCGGAACCGAACAGCGGGAATTGACAAGCGAAGATAGAAAATTTTTCTGTATCCACCATATTTCTTTGTTTCTTTGGTTTCGTTTTCTGGTAATCTACTCTGGCTTCAAGCAATATTAAATCTACTCTTAAAATTTGCATCGAAATTTTATTTTGACTCTTCTTAAAATCTGAATTTTCGTTTATATTATATTGAGTCAAGAAAAATGAGATCGAAGATAGGTGAAGTTTCTCGTTATTTATTATGGGGTGGCAGGCGGTATATAATAAATATAAGCTGATAACTTTGTAGCTTCCATTATATTTTTTTAAGATTCTCTTTAATGATGAACCCTTTAGAGAATATTTTTATGAATTGTATTTTCGAGTACGGGTTGCCTGCAGTGTTTTTTTTGCAAGGAGAATGTAATGATGGGTTTTATTATTACCATTTTTTTTTTTAGATTTTTAGTAAAATAATGGATTTGTATGAAAAATTAAGTGATATCAAATTAGTAGTTGCAATTTTTCAACCTGTTTTTTTTAGGCTTTAATTATCAACAGAATCTGAAAAAAAGCGCAAAACGCCCTCTAGCAGCGAAACTGTTTCGAAAAAATTGACGGAAAAGTGCAAAAGTTCACAATTTTCGATTCCATTTTTTTTACTTTTTTCAAGCATAAAAGAATCTATATTTAAAAATAAAAAAGAACCACACACGAAGCGATGCACAAAATTTATTGGGCAATCAATTTTCAAATTTGAAGTCAATTTTTCGGACGTACATATGTAAATACTAGCTGGGACCCGGTGCGCCTACGCTGCACCCATAAGTCAATAGTAAACAATAAAAACCATCCATTGACTTAATATTTTTCGAGATACGAATTTTACATAGATGAAATGCCTCAAAGAACATGGGTCTTGCGTCGGCCGCCATGAATCGGTGTATTGAGTCTACTACATTGCTTATTGTATTCTACTTATCATACCCTTTAATTTGATACCCATGTAGAGGGGGTTGTGAAGAAAGTGGTAATCCGGCCTCTTTAGACGGCCGCCATGGATCTAAAGATATATTTTGTATACTACATTGCTTATTGTATTCTACTTATCATACCCTTTCATTTGATACCCATGTCGAGGTGGTTGTGAAGAAAGTGGTACCCCGCCCTCTTGAGACGGCCGCCATGGATCTAAAGATATATTTTGTATACTACATTGCTTATTGTATTGTACTTAACATACCCTTTCATTTGATACCCATGTTGAGGTGGTTGTGAAGAAAATGGTTATCCGGCCTCTTGAGACGGCTGCCATGGATCTTAAGATATATTTTGTATACTACATTGCTTATTGTATTCTACTTATCATACCCTTTCATTTGATACCCATGTCGAGGTGGTTGTGAAGAAAGTGGTACCCCGCCCTCTTGAGACGGCCGCCATGGATCTAAAGATATATTTTGTATACTACATTGCTTATTGTATTTTACTTATCATACCCTTTCATTTGATACCCATGTCGAGGTGGTTGTGAAGAAAGTGGTACCCCGCCCTCTTGAGACGGCCGCCATGGATCTAAAGATATATTTTGTGTACTACATTGCTTATTGTATTCTACTTATCATACCCTTTCATTTGATACCCATGTCGAGGTGGTTGTGAAGAAAGCGGTACACCGCCCTCTTGAGACGGCCGCCATGGATCATTTTAGTTTCAATAGCGTCATGGCCTACCTATTGTTTGACAGCTGCGTAAATTTGAAATTTTCATTAAATGTAATGATTCAATTTAATGACAATTTTACATTTGTCAAACAATAGGTAGGCCATGAAGCTATTGAAACTAAAATGAAGTGAAAATTCCTAAAATTATCATTTTTTTTTTATTTTGCAGCTGTTTTTTTGGTTAAAGGTATAAAAAATAGCCTACGACCTATTCTCAGACCTACCAAATATACACAAAAAATTTCATGCAAATTGGTCAACCCGTTTCGGAGGAGTACGGTAACAAACACTGTGACACGATATTTTTATAGATATAGAAGAAGAAGATATTTTGACTTGAAATTTTAACCAGTTCACATTATAAAGTACAATTTCTGAAAACTGCATAAAAGTTCACTGAAAAAATCCGGAGTTATAACCAAAAAACTATAAGTTTTTTAAGTTTTTTTATGTACAGATAAAAACTACATTTTGTTACCGCTGATAGCCAATATTAAGATGAACAGCCTTTATTTTCATAACAATTCCTAATGTTTTGTTTATCTGATTCCACTATATGTTATTTTACAGCTTTTTTAGTTAAAGCCTTCGATACTTTTACTTTTATAGTTCGCCTTGCGCATTGCTTCCCTTATCCTAAACCTTACGAACCGCCACTGATTTTCATCCTCGTCCTCTTCATTAATCAGTCTCTATGAAACGCAGTTTCAAAAAGATCGAAATTAAAGTAAACGAAAACTTACCGATACCGATGTCAAAACGTTCCTCTTGAATTTGTTGGTTCAATTTTGCAAGTGCCTATGTATAGAATTTTTCAAACGCCGTGACACAAAAAATTTGAGCAGTTCTGCGCACCTCGTTGCCAAATTTTATAAATAATGTTTTATCGTTTCCCCTCTTTTTAGTTAAAACGGCAACAAACACTGAAAAAACTCAACAAAATAATTTGGGAAGGGATGCGCGCATGCCGAATGAATAAAGTTAATTTATCTTTCTATGTGTTGAGCAGAGCTTTTAAATACATGTAAAGTCCCTACTCAACAAAGGTAGTTTATTCAACATAATAAGCATAATTTTACTTTAATTATGCGAAATATTTCTCATTTCTAAATTTAAAATAATTTAAAATAAATGCTAAAAAAAATTCCTTTGAATAAATGAGCGTTTTCATTCGGCACAATTCCAGTCGAAATAGTAAATAGGTCAAAAAAAATGCCTTCGTAATGCCAAAAATACCGCACGCGATTGTTTTTACCAAATGATTTTATATATTTTTATGAGCTTAAATTCAAAATGTTGTCATCCCCACCCTTTTGCTAAATTTACAGTGAAGGGAAACGCAGAACGGTTTTTTTGAACTATGGACACTGCTTATTCAATGTGTCTTACCAGGCGTTCTCTAATAAACCACTGCTACATACTGCACAGTGCTGCACTGCACTGCTTTTCAATGTAGTTCAGGCTTTACTGTTCAATTACAGTGAGAGCGGCGGCGTGCGTGAACTTTGACAACCCGATAGATCAGGGGCGGCGGTTTCATATGTGCGAATGGTGCACTTGCACCGGGCGCAATTTGTCGGGGGCGCAATTTCAGAAATTAAGATTTAAAAAAAAAGTTGTTGCTTTTTCGCCAAAAGTTTGAAATGCAAAAGTTCACTGGAATGATATTCCATTATTCCAGTTTATTACTCTCTTTTAAGCGACCTTTTACGTTCAAACTCAGTTTCATGTTCAATTAGGCGAATTCAGGCTTTATTTTTCTTGAGTTCAATATGTCAAAACGCTAACGTATGGCTAAAAAGTGAAGTTCAGTATACTAATTTACTCGAACTTGCGCAGTTTCACCGATGAATCCGGGGTATTACTCTCTAAAAATTAATATGGCCAGTTTCACATGCCCATGGGCCAACCGACAAAAATTGGCTGTAGTGTTCAATTCCCTTGTTGATTCAAAAATTCCACGAAGTAATTCAGAGGTTTAGAAAATATGCCCGCGCCAACATCCTCGCCTACTCTCTTCTCCGCAAACGACGTTTTCAGCTGAATTTTGGTAGTTGGATGTTAACCCATGTGAAACTTCTTATCTATGTAATTTTTTTTTAAATGTTATACACAATTTCAAATTTTGCGCAAACTATGAAAATTATTTCACCAATTCGGCGAGTACTTGTGCCTTTTTCCATTGTTCTTCACTGCGTTCAAAAATGAACAGCTTATAGGGCGCAATATGGCATAGTGCACCGGGCGCAAAAAATCCAAGCGCCGGCTCTGCGATAGATACTGATATCAAAACGGAAAAATCCACTTTGCGAAACTACAAAAATGATAATCGATGGAAATTCAAATATTTTTTTAAATTATTTTTATGACGTTCTATTATAATTCTGCCGTCGTTAAACGCTGCTACCGCCGTTCCTTTACCGACGCTTCATGCCGTCGACGCACGCTGCCGCTCTCACTCTAATTGAACAGTTAAGGATCTCGATTACGCGGATGATATCTGTTTGCTGGCCCACAGACACCAGAAACTCAAAAACATGTTAAACAAGTTGTCAACAGAAATTAGTTCAGCCGGCTTAAGGCTAAATCCGACTAAAACTCAAGAAATGCGGATAAATGCAAACACCATTGAACGGACTGCGCTGAATAACCGTGACGTGGAACTGGTAGATAAATTCTGCCACCTCGGTAGCATTATTACCGAAAATTGTGGGGCAGAAGAAGACGTAAGTTACAGAATAAATAAAGCACGAGGCGCATATGCATGCCTGTCCCGCATATGGAGATCAACGGAGGTCTCCATTAACACCAAATTGCGGCTGTTCAACTCCAACCTTAAGGCAGTTCTTTTGTACGGTTGCGAAACATGGAAAGCCACCCAATTCTTCACAGGGCGCCTACAAGTCTTCATCAACAGATGCCTTCGTCGTATCCTAAAAATCCGCTGGCAAGACAGAATTTCAAACGAAGAACTATGGCGCCGTGCCGGCTAAGAAAGGATAGACGACCAAATCAGGCGAAGGAAATGGAATTGAGTTGGCCACACATTGCGACGCGAAAACGAAAATCTAGCCAAACCGGCCCTTGAGTGGAACCCGCAAGGATCCCGTCGAGTAAGAAGACCTAGAACAACATGGAGGAGAACCCTACTAGAAGAAGCCGCAACAACTGGGAGATCCTGGTCGGAGCTAAGAGCTGTCGCGCAAAACAGAGTCCGCTGGAGGGCAACTGTTTCCGCCCTATGTCCCAAAGAAGCATTAAGTAAGTAAGTTTATTGAACATCGTAAGATGATCGCTGCAAGCACTACATATAATTTCCTAAAATACTTCAATTATTTAAATGCTGCTACTATCTATGTGCCTATTCAAGTAATTACCTGAAGATAATAAGGTATGATAAGGCCATTCGGTCTAAGTAATGTTTATCAAGAAAAAATCGCAATTTATTCCAATAGTTGGGCTTAGGCGATTAGAAGAGTTGAGCCTTATCAAACCACGCAATTGCTGCTTAAAGCATGACTAAAGACGATTTACCAAAGTAAGATAATAATAATTACTCGATGCTGTGTACTTCATTTGAACTTTCGACTAGGTTGATTTTCGTATTTCAAGACTTCTCACATGGCAATAACTTTTTTCCCATACGATTTACCTACTCGCAAGTGCGAAACTTTTTATCAGCCGTACAGGATGCTAACGACAACATTTTATCTCGTCGCAGGCTCGTAACTCTTTAAATAAGCACGAACTTTCCATTCTGGATGTGACGATTATGCTAATGACAGTTGACAATGATGGTATTAGCTCCTCTCCTGAAGCCCAGAGAAGCAAGCAAGTTTGCTCTCAGTTGGTCACATTTCAAAGCAGCCATTAGTTTTCAAAGTTAGTTTCCGCTTCAAGGAGCCACCCATTATATCCGGTGTAGGAGGTTGTTTAAAGTTTTCTCACGTGGTGAGCCCCTGAAGTCAAAGTTTACATTAATTGGAGCTTGAGCATGGCTTAACATATGGCATGGGCCTTATTCGATTATACACGAGTAGGTGACCCTTTAAATTATTCCTTGATTCCTAGTTGGCAACAAGATATCCCCAGTATCATGCCAATTTTTATCCACTTCAGATAGAAACGTTGCCTATAGCAGGGAAATTGGTAAATTTTTAATGTAATTACTGTCCATGACCGCAGGTCAGGATGGCAATAAATGAAAGTCACGAAATGGATAAGAATCCATCCTTAGCATAGTCTATTCGAGCCAGCTTATGGCTTGCACGAAGCTTATGTGGCTGTGCTGCTGAACGAAAATGATTTTAATCAAGCAAAGTGGATGCAGTTCAGTGGTGACTATTTGGTGATGGCAGAGCCCTTTCCAGGGCTAGCGTATGATGCAAATTAAAAATTGGTTTGCCCATACGAAATATGTACAGACTAGCCATTGGCGAATAAAAGTCCTCCGGTAGTGCACCTCACAAACGGAAGAGGTGGAAATACAAGAACGGAATGGAGGAGGTGCACTAGTTCAATTTCCAGATATCTGTTGCTGTTTTATCATTTCACAACAATTCATTGCTGAAATGTAACGAAAATAATTAAATCCAAATAAGATTACGAATCCATTAAAGCAGCTTCTATTGTTGTATGATGCAGGTATGCTTTAAGATAGTCCTGAAGGTGCACAGGAAAGACCCACTCGTTTTCTCTGTGGACCAGTCAGTTCTTGATGTAACAGAGAATGAGGATTAAACGACTCCAAAGTTTTTGAGAGTCGCAATACACAACAACTTTACATTATTTGGAAGCTTGTTCAAATGTTTGGTGCAGCACTGTACTTACAACCAAGTGGTGCTTCAGACTCTGCTTTTTAAAAGGGAAAATACACTTTGGCACCTGTTTCAAAATATTAAAAATTTCATTTCCTGCTTGCGAAAGGGGGCTTTTGTTTGTTCTCCGAGAATAGACTATCCTGGCAAAGAAAAAGTTTTCAGGTCAAATGCAGAATGTTAGGCAAAGCTTAAACTTTATTACTTTAATTTCTTAACGAGGTGGATTTTGGGTCTACTGTTGAATGGTTACACTAATTAAAGTCTATGTTTGACAATCTTTCATGCACAATGCACTAGGTGATTTTATATGTATACAAAACAAACTAGCAAAATTATACCTTTGATTCCTGATATTGGGTTTTATGTGGTAAAGTCTAGCTTAGGAATAACCCTTTGCACTACTAGTCTGTCATGTCCTTCAAGTTATGTTCAAAGTCTAGTAATAAGCTTGATTTGAAGGATAGAGGAGAAAGGATAGGTTAGGGGTCTGCAAGGTGCGTGAGTAGATGTCAATTAACCCTGAGTTTGAACTCTGACATGTTATATGAGTTCGGAAACACCGATTGTGGAAGACAGTTCCACAGTCGAGTTGTTCTATTTATAAACGAACTACTAAACTGTAATGTGCGCGAAAAGGAAGGCTGTAGTGTGTGGGGATGAGCCGAATTGGCTAGCCTTGTGTTGCGTGAAAAAGTTTCCGTGTAGGCAGGAGGTTTCTAATTTCAGTGGAACAGTCGCTATCATAATAGCGGTAAAACTTGTTGAGGGCTGCTACATTCCTAATGTGGCTTAACGGGTCGACCGTGGAGCAAAGGGTGCTATCGCCAATGCGTTTGATGGTGCGGTTTTGCACCTTGTCCAGCCAAGCCAAGGTGGTTTTTGGAGCGCCCGCCCAGATATAGTCAAGGCGGGCCGAATGTAGGACTTGTAGATTGTAGCCAGAGCAGTTGGCTGATGGAGTAACTTGCAGCTTTTGAGGAATCCCAGGCATTGGTAAGCTTATTTGGCGATTTGGAATATGTGATTATTCCCCATCGCAGATCTGAAGATAAGGTTACGCCTAGGTTAACAGATTTGGTCAGCCATTACATTCTTTTTGCCCACTGAGATAGAGAGACGGGCGGTGCAGGTTTTTGTAGAGATAAGACCCCAAGCAAGAATGAGTCCAATGTCCCCGTTAATAGAATTGGACATGAGTTCATGGTCTACGGGACAAAGTCTGGCACGTGCTTATCTTATACAGTGCCCGAAATTAATTTAAGTTTACCCAAAACTTCTATGTTTCAGAGCGTTTTCCTCAGCCCCATTTTGTTGTAGAAACATGAATTTGTTGGATAAGTAGCCAAACGCGTGCTGCACATTAGATTTCACTTTTGGACGATGTTTTAGTGTCAGTTGGAGAGGAAGCACTTGGCGATAATTGGACCTTTCAATAGGATAGTGCACCTATCCATAAAGAAAGAGCTACTGTGAAGTGGTTTGAGGAGCAAAAGTATCCCGTTTTGGATTGTCTGGCACACTCTACGGGTCTAAATCCGGTAGAAGATTTATGGAGAACTGTAGTCAGAAAGGTGTATGCTCATGTACGCTCTGAAACATAGAAGTTTTGGGTGAACTTAAATCAATTTCGGGCACTGTATTATCGAAGGTGTGGGAGTAACGCAGAGTACCGTCATCGGCGAAACTGTGAAGTGAATTGGAGGGTATTGAGAACAGTTCATTAATAAATATAATTAAGAGGGTAGGTGGGAGAATCGAGCCTTGGAGAACGCCGGCCTAGATGGAATGAGGGTTGGATTCGATGCCAACCAATACTACCTTGATTGAACGGCTAGAAAAAAGCTATCAATCCAGTTCCTTAAAACGGAGTCGATACCAATAGCTTGGAGTTTAGATAATAAAGCGGGATACTCAGTCGAAAGCCTTGGAAATTCCTAGAAGCAACCAGACCAGACTCACCAAAGTGATGGATGTTTTGGTCGAGAGCCTCAGTCACATACAAGAAGGTCGCATGTAGATCTTGTGTCTGACTCGCCTCTAATCACGCCTTTAAACCGCACGCTTTCAGTTGAATTAACGAATCTACACTGGCTGGTGTTCAATAATTTAAGGTGTTTTTATTTCTAAATCTCGGAATTTTTTAGTTCTCATTATTCTGGGATATTGTACTCAGACCTGAGAAAAACAAAGCATCATGCTAAGCTTTTTGACAGATTCATTAAATATGGAGGCCTATTAGACGTTCAGTTTCGAAATTTTCATTGATCCTTCTTTACTGTGCTTTCCACAATATCATAGACACAGTAGTTTCAGATATAGTTGTGGGTCACAGAGGGACAGACAGATAGAGGCTTTGTGAAAGTTCCTTTTTAGAAAAATAAAAAAATACAGATATTTCCTGTAGACAACTTAATGTTGATGTGAAATACCATAGCGGTATGGTTTCTGCGACCGGGATAGTTTGGCCGGGGTCACCATGGCAGTGATAACTTCCCCTAGGAAAATTGATGGAGCAATCCTCCTCACTTTGGGAATCCATCCTGTCTGAGCTGGACGAGAGACTTGAAGGCGGTCGCTCATCTCAGTTTCACAGGACGTCTCCGTTTCTCCACTCTGTTCTTGAGGTATTTCGATGGAGAAAATCACTCCAGCTTAAATAGCTTCTCACGCCTGACGCTGTCACATGGCTGCTTGATGACTATAAAAAGTACATGAATATTGATGTTGAGTTCCCATGATTTTTTCAAAATTCTTATTAAAGTGGAAATATGGTTTGTAGTGGATCTACCTGGTCGAAAGCCACATTGATAGCTACCTATTATGCCTTCTGCGGTAGGTAGAAGTTTTTTGTACAAAATAGTGGAGAGTATTTTATACGCTGAGTTGAGGAGGGTTATACTCCTATTGTTCTCACATAAGAGATGATCCACGTTTGCAGGGGCATATCACACCTTCCGTCCATTCAAGTGGGATCTTTTTCGTTTTGCAATTCGAGGTTTTTCTTATAGGTCACTACGTAATTTCTAGTTCTGTATATTTGCAGCTTATTAGCATATGCTTCATTCTTATCTTCCGTTACTCTAGCGCACTCGTTATCGAACCAGTCTTGACTTCTTGCTCGTATTTCATAACCTAGCTTGGTTGCTGCGGCTTCCTTTATTATGGTGTAAGTTTAGCCCATTCCTCGCCAATATTGGTTTTGAAACTTCATCATTGCGCTCCTTTAATCCCTTATGGGACATAGGGCGGAAACAGTTGCCCTCCAGCGGACTCTGTTTGGCGCGACAGCTCTCAGCTCCGACCAGGATCTCCCAGTTGTTGCGGCCTCCTCCACGTTGTTCTAGGTCTTCCGACTCGACGGGATCCTTACGGATTCCAGTCGAGGGCCTGTTTTGCTAGATTTTCGTTTTCGCGTCGCAAGGTGTGGCCAACCCAATTCCAGTTCCTTCCACTGATTTGATCGTCTATCCTTTCTGTTGATGGGGACTTGTAGGCGCCTTGTGATGAATTGGGTGACGCTCCATGTTTCGCAATCGTACAAAAGTACTGCCTTAATGTTGGAGTTGAACAGCCGCAATTAGGTGTTAGTTGAGATCTCCGTTGATCTCCTTATGCGGAACAGGCATGCATATGCGCCTCGTGCTTTATTTATTCTGGAACTGACATCTTCTTCTGCACCGCCATTTTCGGTAATAATACTACCGAGGTAGTAGAATTTATCGATCAGTTCCACGTCACGGTTATTCAGCGCAGTCCGTTCAATGGTGTTTGCATTTATCCGCATTTCTTTAGTTTTAGTTGGATTTAGCCTTAAGCCTGCTGGACTACTTTCTGTTGCCAAATTGTTAATCATGCGCTTTTGAGGTCCTGGTGTCTGTGGGCCAGCAAACAGATATCATCTGCGTAGTCGAGATCCTTAAGGCGGTCTAACAAACCCCATTGTATGCCGCCTGTTCTACTATCTAGAGCGCCGACAAGGATGTCATTTATTACTATAAGAAATAGTAAAGGCAAGAGTAGGCATCCTTGTGGTACTCCTGAGCTCACCTCGAAGCTGTCGGATAATTTTCCATTATGGAGAACTCTGCATTTGGAATTATTATATAGGGCTTTTATCAATTCTATTATTTTATCAGGCAGTCCACGTCGCCGTAGTGCCTGCCATATAAAGCTCCTGTTGACCGAGTTGAACGCTTTCTCATAATCTACGAAAGCAAGGTAAAGGGGGGATCGGAATTCAGTAGTCTGCTCCACTATTATTCGTAATGTGTTGTTATGATCAATACATGAGCGGCCCTTCCTGAATCCGGCCTGCTGCCTCCTAAGCGTTCGGTCTACTGCCTCACTTATCCTAGATAGTAATATATGGGACAAAATTTTGCCCACTGTAGATAGTAAACAGATGCCTCTCCAGTTGTCGCATATTGTTAGGTCCCCCTTTTTTGGTATTTTGACTATGATACCTTCCGTCCAATCCTCCGGAAAGGTACAGGTGTTCCATGCTATTTTCAGGATTGGCTGAAGCGCATCTGCTATGAGGCTTGAATCGGCTTTCAACAATTCTGGCGGGATACCATCTTTTCCAGCTGCTTTACCATTGGCCATCGCATGAATTGCGGTTACTATTTCCGTCTTGGATGGGGCCCGGGTGGTGATTCTTATTGGCTGTGCATTGTTGCTGGTTTCCTGAGGTTCCTGTGTAAATAAACCATTCAGGGCGGCGAAAAGTAATCTCTCCATCTTTTTAGCTGCTCCTCGTCGCTGCACAGCAGCCTTCTATCCGCACTTTTAACGGCATACTTTTTAGTAGAGTGCTTTCCCATGAGCTGTTTAGTAATTTGGTACAGCACCTTACTGTTGCCTGTGTTTGCCGCGTTTTCTGCGAGCTCATTTATCTGCTGCCTTTTATCACGCCGGACACTTCTCTTTACCTCCCGGTGTAATTGGGAGTATTCCCGTTCCCGTTTGAAACTTGCAGCTTCGTTATCCGATACGCTGAATCTTCTTGTTAGGTCTGTTACATATTTTTCCCTAATTTGGTCTTCTTAAAGGGCCGCGGTATTATATTTTCGCTCGTTTTGTTCTCTCCTTCCTTCTGTCCTGAAGCATGATATCCTGTCTCTTCTTAGCAGCGCTAAGTTAGCACTATAGAAATATAAACTAACACGGAACGGCTGTGTCGTGTAAAAACCCTGTACATGTGCGACCACACTAAAGGTAGCTTGTTTAAAAGGACAAAAATAGTGTGGAAGAGAGACACGATTGCCGAATTGCTTTGTTTACATCCCGCCAAAAGCAGGGTGGCTTCTTGAGTGAATGGTGGCGTGATAATTTAATATCTGGAGGGCATAGAATTTGTGCCAGGATTTTTAGAATTGACCTATTTACTTACATATCTGCACCTGCACTGCCTGACCACTACTAGCCCAGTGAACTCAAACACATCAGGAATTGTGATACGCTAAATCTGCCTTACAGCCATTCCGTGTTTAGTTTATATTTCTATGGTTAGAACCCACCCGAAACTGGTCTGAGTCCACGTTTGCTCCACGGTACGTTCTAACATCTATTATGCTGGAGCTGTCTTCTTCTTATTTCTTCTAATACATACTAATTATTATATGGTCTATCTATAGCATTGATAGTCTCATTAGGAGATTTCCAGGTTACTGTGTGTATTCTTCTGTGTTGGAATTTCTTGCTGGCCACTATCATGATAGCTCCAGCAGCGAAGTCCACCAGTCTACGACCATTATCATTACACTCAGTGTGTATACTGTGCTTTCCAAAGGTTGGGTAATAGATTCGTTCCTGCCCTACTTTTTCTTTAGCATCGCCTATAATTACTTTTACATCATACTTGGGACATTTTCTGGTTTTCGTAGAAGGCCTACTTTTCTACATCAGACTTAACTTCAATTATTATTATTATTATTATTTATTGGCCAATCATTGTACACAAGAATAAATCTTAAATTAGTACAACAAAAAAGTGGTATAACAAACAAAACATACTTAAAATAAAGAAGTAAAATTAGAGTAAATAAATAAAAAAAAATGTCTTATAACGTGAATGAATTATAAAATAAGATACTAAATAAGAAGAAGAGAAAAAAAATAAATAAATAACAAACGAAAAAAAAATTAAGTTTGAATTTTGAATTTTGAGAGGAGAATGACAAGAGAGTTATTATATGAGTGCAAGCAAATTGAGGTGGTATCCACAATCTAAGAGGTACTGCCCGTGAGGTATTCAGAGAGACGCCTTATTGGAGCGTGTAGGTATATTAATGAGGGAGTAATTCTGGAATTTGCCTTTAATTCGTACCTTGCATATTCTGTCGCTTATTGCTTCGAATCCTATTATAGCTTTTTCTTACGATAAATGCCGTAACTAGGGTGCGCTCTTTATCTCTGCAGCTGTAGTAATTCCTTTTCATATGTGCTTCCCCAACCATCTAACTTCTTGTATTTTTCAAGCTGGTCCAATAGTACTCTTAGGTTAACAGGTTGATATAGAGTTCGCACGTTCCATGTAAATATTTCAAAATCATTGTCCTTTTTCCGTTTGCCAGTTCGTCGTTGAGTTATCCGTCCGGTCCGTTACCGGACCGTCGTTGGTTTGTTTATTTTGATTTAAGTATAACAAATTTTCATTTTCTTTTTAATTTATTTTATTTAAATTTACTCTGCAAACATTTTCATTTAAAAACTTTTTTAGTCTCTTCTTGGTCTTCTGTTTGCCCAATTATTATTATTAGTGATATTATTTTTAATCTCAGTTATCCATTAGGGTATCATTAAAAATTAAATATCCAAAAAGCAAATTCAAATTTTGAACCAAGCCTAACTTCACAAAGCACAACCTCCAATGAATTTTCCACTTTTATCCTCGATGAAGATTCATCCGCACAATAAAATCTTATAAGACACTTACATAATGTTCAAATCAACTTTTATTTATTCCGGGTGAGGATGCATCCTCCTATACGGGCATCGATAAAAACTAGCGCCCGTGGAAGGAGCCCGCCGAGGTCGATTGGAGAATTGGATTCCGAAAGTTTGAGCCTCAGATATGCGGGAAAAGCCTAAAGATCATTTGAATATAAATTGGTAAAAATTCGGCTTATATCCACAAATGAAATTCTGATTTTCCAATTTGCAAACGGACATATGCTACTAGGTAGAGGCTCTCCCTTGGGCCAAAATCTATTGAATTTTTTGCGGCATAATATCATCGATGTTGGTATCGATGAAAGGAACTAGGGTTTGTCCTGTTCATCCTGTTGGGATTTTTAAAGATTTGTTTTCAGGGTTTTTTTTTCGGGCATTTATTGAATGTTGTTTTATAGTCTTTTGCTTGCATGAATGAATAGATAACAAGAATTAGATTTGATAAAAATCATATAAATTTGGAAAGTTTTTAAAAGGTTACAACAGTACAGTAAAGGAATTTTTTAATTGGTTTGAATAGTTTTAAAGAAATTCGAAAGCAAATTAGCACATTGAATAATTGACATAACATTGCTTCAATTGAAAGAGTTAGGACGAAAAAATTAGTGATGTAATCGTATATAATTCTCGTCTGTAGATTGGTAGGCTGCTGGGTTAGAGAAAGCGAATGGACACAGAAATCTCTGCTCTTTACCACTGGGAATGGTTGATCGGCCATCTGATTACGTGGTATCGAAGCTCAGCTAGGTTTCCATGTCCAGCTCGCCACCAGAGGAGAAAGGGAAAATTTCCTATTTATATGGCATAGTTGTATACAAACGGTTAAAAAGCAGAGTCAGGTGTAGGCCATAGGATTTTCTCCTGTTCACCAAATCAGCAGTTCAGACGAATGTAATCATGGCGCGGTAATGTCCAAATTGGTCAAAAGCTAATAAAAGGAGCCCCTTTTGGCTAGTGGATTCAGGAAAGCCTATGGAATATTTCGAATAAATTAGATCTACTGGCAACCTTCTTGTGTATTTAAGAGCACACCTCACCAAAATTATCCATCGCTTTGGTGAATTTAGTTTAGCTACCCTTAAATATCTCTCACGCGTTTGACACGACATCAGGCACTGTTGGCAAAACTCCAAGCCATTTCACCGCTTCACTGATATACTATATACTGATAAACTATACTATAGGTTACTCCTATGCAGTGGCGCAACTAAAATATCTGTGCCCTCCCGCAGATTTCTGAAAACGCCCTGGTATTATGCAGCCATTTTGATCCTTTGAACATATGTACGCTGTCTTAATTGATTCGTTCATTTAATATTGTATTTATATTTTTATTGTATTGACATTTTAAGATAACACAACAAACACAGATATCACTACAATTTAAAAATAACATTTTAATGATTAAAACAGATATTGAAGTTGTACTTGTTGGAGTAAAAATGATTCTGTAAGAAAACTAAAAGTTAATTTGTTTAATTTGGTAAAACCAAGGGTACTTGAGAATCTTACATCGGCCTAGCAGCAGATAATGTGTGCGACTGCCTGTCTAACTCTTCCATGCCTACGAGAGGAAACACCGCTGGGGACATGCACCCATACAGTAGTGTCATCTTCCTACTGACTAAACTCACCCACACTTTTTACATGACGTTCAAGTACAGAGCGATACGAACCGTAAAGGCCTGGAGTTATCAGCATGATTCTTAAAAAAGGATACGTCAGGATACAAAGGTTCTCACCAGAGCCGGAAATAGTTTAACTGACGAGATGCCTAGCTAGATAATTCATGATGATGCACTAGAGAGGGCCTCGGGCGATGCCTTGGGGAGTTTTAATATGTGCTGCTCATGCAAGGGGATTGAGATTAACTGAAAATTAGCCATTGAATGCGTTAAAATTATACTTTGTTAGAATTTGGATTAACGATTTGTAACGATTTATGCGTTAAGTTAACATAGCGCCATCTATTAGTTAACTCTTGGCTGACTTGACCTTCTAATACTGTCCCGCAGAAGGTCTACGTTAAACTGTCTAGCGTAGCATTGGACTAGCGTTATTCTTCTTACTCTGGTATGCAGGCGCACGGTAATAATTCTCTCAGAAACTGGTGACCAGCTAATGAGGCTGGATCTGGATTCTTTGGTGAATATTACGCTAACGCCATTCTCATAGCTTTCAGTTTCGTTTTTGCCAGAATATAAGAAGGACTCACCGTTTGGGCAGATATGTTCCCCATCGATGGGCCATCTGATCTCGCTGAGTCCCATGACCTAGGTTTTTTATCGATTCATCTCGTTGAAGGCTTCATGCAGCTGTCCAGCAAGCAGGTTCTCACATTCCATGTCCTGGGGCCAGTTCGTGTATGTAGAAAACGAAAATTTTTTTCGTCTCGGGTTCGCGTAAGTCGAAAAAATTGAAAATTTTCGCCTGAAGCCGACGAAAGGCACTCGAAAGGTCTTGAGCTATCGAGTTTTTGCATTAGGACACGAACAATTTTCTTTCGACCTATGCAAACGCTAAAATTTTCGTCGACAAAATTTTTCGACTTCAATTTTTTTTCGTTCGACTATCATCGTTCGCCATACACGAACCCGCCCCTGGTTCGAAAAGCAAAGGTAGTCGTCGTGTTGTTCATCCGGTTCCGAAGAATTGTTTGCCGATTCGTAGCAATGCTATTTTTATGAAAGCGTGTTATTCACCCACACTGCGGGGAGGTGGGATTAGGACTTGCTTACGGAGCTGCTAGGTGTGCGTCTGCAGTAACTCTTATCGGGTTTTAACAGAAGTGACAAATAGGGCACCACTACTTCCCGAGATCTTTGTTAGCCATTCGCCCCCATTTGGCGTTAGGTGAACGAACAAAAAATCGAATGGGAGGGGGGTTGGAGGAATCGTAACCAGGGCCGCGGCCAGGCACGTTGCCGCCCAGTACACATCCGCCTATGGCGCCCCCTTTAAGGGAAATTTTTGTTTGGTCGCTATTCTCGCCCTTTTAAATTGCGATGGCGCCCTTATCGTCAGCGCGGTGTATTTATATAATATATTGTAACTATATTGTAGTGGTAACTTTCCAAGTGCTGCTTACGGCAAATGCACAGTTTGCACATATGGATGGCGCTGATCGTAACGTTTAAGCCGCTAGGGCGTTTTGATGTGTTTTTAGAGTTTTGCATAACACCCCGAATTTTTATATCCTTACGACCAATTATCATGAATAATGCAGCAGTTTACGCAGAATACTCTCAGCTATCTGAAGGTTCTACTCCACTCACTTCCAGAGTCATGAGTCATCAAAATTTCGGGGTTTTAACTAAAATTTCTACTTCAACCACTTTTCTACACAAAATACATAGCTAACCTATACTTTTTTTCAAAATTGAAAAGCTTCCTTTGTTTCGGCGATATTCTTCCAAGACCCAATCATTTAATACAACTAGAAACTTACCTTTTTTGATGTTAATAAATAATTCAAGAAGTTCTTAACTTGCATATTTCAGGACAGTATTCTTCTAAATACCAATCCCAAAAATAATGTGGATTTTATCTTCTTAACTCATGAACATTTTGCATCAAGATCTATAACTAGTCTGAACAGAGAACAATATAATCAAAAGAAACCAGCGTGTGCAGAAGCAAGTTTAAGTTTCAACTACAGCGGATTGCATAATAGTAAAAGCAGTAATCGATATGTCAAAAACACTTCCCCAGGAAAATGATAAGGATAACTAAATACAATAAAAGCTCTTATTTTTATCAAAATATCTTCATTTATTTTAAATTTACAAAATGTTTACAAGAAATAAAAATTAATCGGCAAAAAAAAAATGTCCACAGTTTCTCCCTTAAAACACAGCAAGAGAACTATGTAACTGAAAAAAATTAAGCTCATACACGACCTGACCTTGAGGACCACCTACAAAAGTTAACATAACTTGGCTCTTATTAAGAGTCACTTTTAAACGAGGAAAACTCAACGGTGGAGTTTAACATTTGAGCCTAGAAAAGAATACAAAAAGAAAATACAAAATTAAAAGTTTAATAATACACAAAAACATTTTCAGTTTAGTTTTTGTTTTCTTTTTTATTTTGATTTTTTCTAATTCTCAGTAACAACACACAGAATATGATTAGATTCCGCCAGTGTCATATGGAAATAAAATTATAGCAGAAGATAAAAAAAATCTTTGGTGGAAAAATCACTTGGTTTTCTTGACGATTTCATTTCATTTGCTGTTTATGTAAATGGTTTGAACCACGACTTACCGGAGGGTCGAGCTGACTTAGACTTGCATGATTTCTTTCGCACCTCTTGGCCAGATGTTGATTCTCTTGGTTCTGAATTCATAGCATCATCGGCATCAGTTAATTGTGTTTTTAATGCCTTCTTTAAATTAATTATCTAAAGCAAAGAATGCATTATTTATTACGCTACTTACTAATTATTATAAATTAATACTTCTTGATCAATTTGCTCCTTATGCTTTAAACGTCTAGCTTTCTCTGAATTTGCTCGGATTATTTGTTCCTCGATGCAATTTAATACAGACTCGCAGGATTCACACCATTCTTCTAATGTTGCTGAAATTTTTGTGATATCTGCAAATTTAATATCTCGACCTATTGCATAATCAACTTCTAGTTGCTTGTTTTTCTGATCTAGCTTTCCGTGAATTATATCTGAAATAGGAAGGATGCTGAATAAAGAGTTTTCGATAACTTAAAATGATTGAAATATTATTTATTATTTCTAAATGGGATTGTCATTAAATTCGTAAATTAAAGTTTTTAAACATCAAAATACGTTTTCATTAGCAGAACAACAAAATAGTTGCAAAACAAGTTCGTTGCGACCAGAAAAAATAAAACATAGTTAGCTACAAATAACTTTAAAAAGTATTTGTACAAAAAAACACCCCTGGAAAAAAAAAGTTCGCACCATCATAAAAAGTACAAATTCGCAGGTATCGTCTTTCTTACCTAAACATAAGTCGAATGCAGGTAAATAAAGATCTCAATGAATTTACATATCACAAAAATGCATTCAGTTCAATTTAGAACACTGTAGTGAAAACAAGGGGTTCAAATTAAGTGTATTTAGTGTTTTAGTGGAAAAATTTACTAAATTATAAATTTAATTTTTTTGTTTCTCCTCAGCCTCCTGGCCCCCTTAGGGGCATGTGAGGATTTTTCTGTTATTTTTTACTTATAGTAGGGACTGTTGCGAAGGGGGTTTTAAGGGGTCGTGGAGCCTCCTACGATTTTTTTTTTTGGGCCGTGGAAAGTTTTTTAGGTGCATTTTTTGAGTGCATTTTATGATGCACCTACAAATTGATGTAATTAGAGCCCCAGGTGAGGTGCAATGTCTTTTTTTTGATTGATTATGAATTATTACAATGTAATTAACTAGTTTTATAATTTATAATTTACCTGCATTCGACTTATGTAGTTAGGTAAGAAAGACAGATACCTGCGAATTTGTACTTTTTATGATGGTGCGAACTTTTTTTTCCAGGGGTGTAGTTTAAACATTTTCAAAAATTCCAAACCCGGAAAAAGAAGGAGGGCTTAAGGCAACACTTAATATATCAATCTCTAGTAAAATCTTTAAATGTAGTGTTAAGAGATATACTAGACCAGAGAAGATATCAATTTTCGCGGAGCGATCTTTCTGATAAGGGTTAGGCGAGACGTCGACAACCTCTCCTCGGAAAACAACTCTTGTTATAGAATCAAAAAGTCAGCAACGGAACCGTCAGGATTTACGGCAAAAACCACAGCAATATCCCAGGACTTATAATTAAATGGATTACGATATAACAGAACATTATTTGGAACTGAAGTGTAGGAAATTATTGAAAAAAAAAGAACACAAAAAAAAATTGCATTCGGCCTTTGTTTGCCAACTTACTATGATTACATGCATACTTGAAGTCGGCTTCAAAGAGACTTGAAAATCATGTAACCCCAGATCGACTTCAAATCAAGAGCATTTAACTGTCAGTTCAAATTCAAGTCAAGTCTTCAGTCCGGCATGTAATCGTAGTAACTAACGGTTCCGAATATCGGAATCGAGATCCAGCATGATGTAACAAAAAGTTAGTTGAAAATAAACGCTCGCCGTGATCAGACTCAACTTAATAAAATCGAATCCTAAAGGTTTTTGGGGTCGCTGATCACGAAAATCGGGGTCCCGCGGTCCTAAAACATGGGCGTCACCCTTAAAAATGCAAAAAATACCCCTTTTAGGGTTTTTTCGCGATTATTTCAATAATGTTGAAAACTAATGCAATGAAATACACTTTTTTTAATATCTATTTGCGAAGGTGGTTGATTTGTACTAAATCAAGGCGAACTTTATGATAAGGGGTAATCCTAAAAGGTTGAAACCACCCTTAAATCGGCTAAAAATAGAAAAATTTTAAAAATTACTTTTTTTCAAGTTTATGCTTCAAATTCGATTGTGGGGGTACTGTTAGGCAAAAATAAATTATTTTCAACCCTTAAGGGGTTAAAACTACCCCTACAATTATAAAAATCAATTTCATATAAAAAAATGCATTTGCATTTTTTCAATTACAATTTTAATGTAGGGGTAGTTTTACCCCCTTAAGGGTTGAAAATAATAAATAATTGGCTGATAATACCTGTTAAACCAAATTTTAAGCAAAAAGCAAAAAAAAATTATAAATTTATATAAAGCTGTTTTTTTATAACTGTAGGGGTAGTTTTAACCCCTTAAGGGTTGAAAATAATTTATTTTTGCCTAACAGTACCCCCACAATCGAATTTGAAGCATAAACTTGAAAAAAAGTAATTTTTAAAATTTTTCTATTTTTAGCCGATTTAAGGGTGGTTTGAACCTTTTAGGATTACCCCTTATCATAAAGTTCGCCTTGATTTAGTACAAATCAACCACCTTCGCAAATAAATATTAAAAAAAGTGTATTTCATTGCATTAGTTTTCATTATTATTGAAATAATCGCGAAAAACCCCTTAAAAGGGGTGTTTTTTGCATTTTTAAGGGTGACGCCCATGTTTTAGGACCGTGGGACCCCGATTTTCGTGATCAGTGACCCCAAAAACCTTTAAGGTTCGATTTTCTTAACGGTGTTATTTTGGAACACCCAAACGCGCGTTTTGAATGGACTACTACGAGATAAACCGGTAAATGAGTACCAGAACGAAAAGATGTTACCATATTCTACAGCGGCAATGGATTCAGAAGGAACTTTGTGGTAAGCTTCTGTATGCTTCCTGTTCCGATCGATAAAAGATCGGATCGCAACATATATCCAAATTTCGTAACATAACTTTCATTACGGTGCACGTGCCTTCCCAAAAAAACTAGACCACGATTAGAATGACTTTTATGAATCTGGCATAATCGCTCATGATCAGTTACCTTCCTGAGATGTGAAAATCGTATTGTGGCCTGTTCGGAAAAAATTCACGTAATCGGGCTGTGGTATGCTCCGTGGGCTCCCTAATTCCCTAACTTCGGCTTTATTGCCTTGGCTTATTAGTGTGTCCAGAGCATTTGGACAGAACGGCGGCGGTCTGAGTCTGTTTGTTGTCCCACTAGGAGGGTAAAAGCGATTCTCCCCTTTTATTATATTTTTTTCCTTCTTCTGAGGTAGATTATATGGGAGCTGGTGCTGCCAATTTTCTGGCGGGTGCTCTAACTTTGGGAAGAGTTACGGATGTCCAGGTCCGCGTCTAGACTACCAGGGTTCCAGGCCACCATACTGCCTTGGTCTATAGTGTAGGAGTTCACGAAATCGCGGCTCGTGTGGTCTCCGTTGGGCTCCCCGATTCTACTTCGACCACCTTGCCTTGACCCTCTCCAGATTAATTTGTCCGCAAAAGCCCCATGAGTAAGGTAGGCCCATCCTGACAGAGCCTCCATATCAGAATAAGCCATTATACAACTGAGTTCGCCCGATCGTTAAACGACAGTGCAAAACTTACCCACTACCATGCAATCCTCGATACGTAACGTTATATCTTGACTGGGTGGAACATATTAGCCCATCCCTTTTAGTGGCCAACACGAGGAGGTTATGATCGCACTTCCACCAGTCCGAGATAGTTACGGCACGTGAGTATTTAAATACACTACATGTTGCTCCCCTATCTCGCTGGTGTCTGACCACCGATTAACTTAGTATTGGACGGGAACACCTTGTGACTGCGTTTAATATTATTATTAATCCTCTCACCCTGTATTGAATAGAACTTGATGTTTAAAGATTAATCTACTGGCGACCAGTCTTCCATATGTGGGTAATTCTTTTACAAATCGAACGGATTTTGAACTTCACCTCTCTGATTGGGCTGAAAATTTTTTTCCAGTTTCTATATTGAAAAATAAGAGATACGTGTCCGAGGAATTTTTTTGTTATCGCCTATTTTCGATTTTATAAGTTATAACAAATTTCATAATAGTGGTTGGTGACTCATTTTAAACAATGTATAGTTCCAAATCCTTAAGAGCTACAAAATTTTCACCAATGGCACTTTTGTAGCTAAAGAGTTGAACTTTAAGAAAAAAAATTGAGAAAACAAAATTATCAACAAATTAATATTGTTATTAACAATATAACTGTTTTAATCGATTTTTAACAATTGCCCCCAAAATGAATCGAGTTTTTATTATTACCATCGTATTCTGCGTCAAATTTTACGTAAAAATCATGTTTCTAAAATATGGAGACTTTTCAATTGTTATTGTTAAAATATTAATTTATGTAGCGCGTAATGGTAAAAAAAATGTTTTTTGAGTATAAAATAATATCTGTACCTCGTATCAAAAAAAATTAAATGTAAAAGTTGTAGATAATTGAAAGATCTACAACTTTTGTATTTACCATTTGTCAGTACCTATAACCTCAAAATTTTGGATTATCATGCAAAAAAGCGAGAAATCACCATTTTATCATTTATTTAGAGTAATTTTTTACTTATAAAATGGAGATGAGCAATAATAACTGAAGAAATTATATTTTATTGAATTAATAAAAATGTGTAATAAAAAACCAAGTAAACATTATGATTGCTTAATATTTATTTATAGATGTAACAAAATTTGCATGTACAAGTAAAACTTTTTTTACAGTTTCATAACAAAATTATGTCACTTGAAAATTTTCACAATATTTGTTTTTTCGTGCAAAGAAAACAGCCTCGCTTCTTAGGTTAGGTATGTCTGAACTCAATATAATAATCAAAATATTGAACGTACCAATTCTGGAAGTTCATTTTCACTCTCTTTTGTATCTTCTTTTTTCAACCTTGATAACTTCAAGCTTCAAGAAGAACAAATTTTTTGTTGTAATGCATCTGACGAAATTGCCAAGTCCAGTTTCAAAAGTTGGTTTTCATTTACTGTCCTCAAATCGGAAATGTTTGTTGTTGGATGTTTGAGATTAAAAGGATTAAAACATCTGTCTGATCGATAACTAGTATTTTGCATTTTACGTGCCTCTTTCCGTGGCATTGTTACAAAGTAAAAATTATTTAACTTTAAATTACAACGAGTGAGAATATGTCTTGGTAGCGGCCCAAAATAAACGCACAGCTGATCCAAAAGCCAACGAACTTGTAGTACGGGAAATGTACGCGAGTAGCGTGTGTAACACTTTGATCCATACATAGATCGTACTGTAGGCAGGCTTCTCCGCGAAATTTTAAAATTCCAAAATATAAAAGAGATGAATCTATTTTTTATATAAAAGCAGACAATTAATAAAACAATAAAAAACAAAGTAGCAATAAAAAAATTTGAAGAACAAAAAACAGTTTACGTGTTGATGTTACGTCGAGCATTGTTATTATTATTTTTTTGTCTAGTGGTTAATAATCTTTTTTTTTCTTTAATAAAAATTCGTTTTTCATCATTCAGGAGATTAGATTGGAAAACAAATCACTCATGATTTAATTTTAATGAAAATTTATACTAAATAAATGATAAAATGGTGATTTCTCGCTTTTTTGCATGATAATCCAAAATTTTTAGGTTATACTGACAAATGGTAAATACAAAAGTTGTAGATCTTTCAATTATCTACAACTTTTATATTTAACTTTTTTTGATACGAGGTACAGATATTATTTTATACTCAAAAAACATTTTTTTACCATTACGCGCTACATAAGTTAATATTTTAACAATAACAATTGAAAAGTCTCCATATTTTAGAAACATGATTTTTACGTAAAATTTGACGCAGAATACGATGGTAATAATAAAAACTCGATTCATTTTGGGGGCAATTGTTAAAAATCGATTAAAACAGTTAAATTGTTAATAACAATATTAATTTGTTGATAATTTTGTTTTCTCAATTTTTTTTCTTAAAGTTCAACTCTTTAGCTACAAAAGTGCCATTGGTGAAAATTTTGTAGCTCT
Source organism: Thereva unica (assembly GCA_949987705.1). Lineage (NCBI taxonomy): Eukaryota > Metazoa > Arthropoda > Insecta > Diptera > Therevidae > Thereva > Thereva unica. The sequence continues at coordinate 52,871,734 of OX465281.1, read as the reverse complement.
TAAGGATTTGGAGCTATACATTGTTTAAAATGAGTCACCAACCACTATTATGAAATTTGTTATAACTTATAAAATCGAAAATAGGCGATAACAAAAAAATTCCTCGGACACGTATCTCTTATTTTTCAATATAGAAACTGGAAAACAATTTTCAGCCGAATCGGAGAGGTGACGATTAATTTTTAGCAAAATCCGTTCGGTTTGTAAAAGAATGACCCATGTAGTAAAATCGTTCAATGAGCGTCTTTTGCGATTTTATGAAAGTGTGAGCCGGTGCATTGAAAATCATTTGCCTTGGCTTCATTATTCAAATTGTTCAATAATACTTCATAGCATTCTCCTGAGATCGGTCCACAATCCACAATCTTATTAATAAATACTATGTCACGGCTATCGCAAATAGTACTAGCCAACCTTTTAGACTCTGGCATCATTATTGGATGCATTTTTCTTTAGAAGAAACATCCATGCAGTATGGTGCATTTTTTGTTTCAGTTAGACAAACTTAACATGCAGCCTCGACAAGGCTAAATTAGCAGGTTAATAATTGAATGTTAAATTCTGCGGACATATTTGTTATAATATAACTCTTGAAAGATATTCTTTCGGACAATATTTGTTTGTCCCACAACGTGTTTAATTAATACAGTATTAACAGCAAACCGAATGATAAGAAACTTAAACTTAAGACTAGAAGACTTGACCCTAGATAACTACAATTTTGTGATTTAATAAATATAAAACTTGAATAAAATGAAAACTGAAAACCATTACATAAAACCCACCCGGTATGCAATTCTTCATGCAAATGAAGAACAGAAATTCCATAGGCATTGCCGATTTTTGAATGCAGTAAAAATAGCTTCTTTCAGCATGCAGCACAAATTTATCGATTTCTGTGGCACGGGGTAACATATGTTAAATTGTATTGTAAATATAGCTGTGATGGTGCACAATTCCTTTTAAGGAATATATACGAGGAAAGATATCAATGACATATCTGTGGAGTATCAGAGCTCACGGAAACAAGAAGCTCGAACTCCATGGGTATTTCACCTAAAGGGCAGATGCTGGCAAATCATAGTTCTTATCACGTTTCTAATCAAAAGCGTCTTTTTTTAAGTTTCAACCGGGGAAAATACATTTTCCTTCACGTATTGTCTTCTAGACGAAACAATCTTTGATTAGTAAAACAAAGAATTTATATAAAAGAACGTGTGTTTCTTGTCAACAATGAAATTGGACAAAACTTCTTCTAAAGAAAGCTTAACTAAATATGTGATGATCAGGGAAAGGAAAACTTTCAGATTATTTCCTATATCCATCATTGTTTTTGAAACTATTTCTTTTTGGGATTTATGAGAATATAGAGAATGTGAGAATGAAAATGTGAAAAAGGCCTCGTATTAATATATTAGGCAACTGCAACTTAGTATTTATGAAAGTTACTCGAACTCCAACTACAAAGCAAGAAAGATTTTATTTGGAATTAGTAGCTATTCTCACTCAAGCAGACTTTTTTTAGGTGAAAGACTCGAGTCTCAGGAAAGGCCCTTTATACTGTCGGCAATCTATTTTCTTCGTATAGAGTGCAATGTCGTACAGCAGCTCTAGTCTGGAAGGATGGAAATGCCACACCCTACCCGCGATATTTTTAGGCCACCTACTCACAACCATTACTATCGCGAATTTGACATCGGGGCATTGAGAAACAACTCGCTGGAGTGTTATGCCTCCTGAAACGAGTTGAAAGTTATCAATCAACCAATGGAATGCGCTTTTGGTGGAGCGGAATGTAAAGAGGGGAAAAGAAAGAAGGAAAGTTATGCAGGTGAGAAAGTGGAAAAGGCGAAGGACCGTGGGGCTGACCGGGATTAGAACCCGGGACCAAATGCCTTACTCCCTAGGCTACGGAGGCCCCCAAAATTGGAATTGCATTGCTAACAAGCCATCTCCATATTCAATAACTTGAATTGTAAAATCTTATGGAAGTGATCAATTTGAAAAAAGTCATTACAGAAAGCAAAACGTGTGTATGCAATAAATGTTTTTAAAAGTTAGAGAATTTTGAAGAGAATAGAAAAGGAAAGTAAAAATTAAGAAGGAATAATTTTCCTTAATTTATTTTTGATGAAAAGAAACTGTAAAATTAAGGAAGGTTCTTGAAGAAAGTGGAGGTGAACCCTGGTTTGAACTCTTGGATGTTGTAGGAGCTCGGAAATACTGGCTGCGAGAGATTATTCCACAGTCGAGTTGTTCTATTGATAAATTAATTTCTATCTTGTTGAGTACGCGAAAAGACAGGCTGCAAGTGGTGGGAGTGAGATGAGTAGGTTAATCTGGTGTTGCGGGTATAAGACTGCCGTGGAAGCAGGAGAGCGTTTATCTCGGAGGAAAAGTCACTATGATAGTAGCGATAAAATTGTGTCAATGCTGCTATATTCCTACGGTGGCTCAAGGAGTCGATGGTGGAGTAGGCGGTGTCACAGAGGAGAAAAAGGGAGATGGCGGTGAACCTCGACTTTGAACTCTTCGATGTTGTATGATTTCAGAGGCAACCGTCGAGCTTAGTGTAGGATATTCTCATTGGAGTCTTACACATTCGGAAAACGGTGGATCCCGCTAATCAGCTGACAAGGGCTGTGACACCGGTAGTACCAGACCACCAAGCGGAGATGTGTCGTCCCTAGGTAAAGACTCAACCGTAGTGGAACTTTGGTATCCCGATTAACCAGTTAAGCCGATAAGATGGGTTATTAGAGCCGTTTATACCCTTAGAGAGGCGACTAATGCCCTTGGCTTCACCCACCTCACCACCCACCAATAATGTTCAGTTCAATCCACATAAGTGGTTTCACTGGCTAAAGTCCAGTTCATGTTCAGTTAGTGCTTGAAACGATTGTTGCTTTTTCGTCAGAAGTTAGAAATGTAAAAGCACACTGGAATGGCGTCCCATTATTTCAGTTGATTACTCTCTTTTGAGCGAGCTTTTACATTTAACTTTAGTTCGAGTCCAGTTGGGCGAACTGAGGTCTGTTTATTCTCAGTTGAATAAGCGGAAATTGTATGCAAACTGAAGTTATTTTAAAGTTCTCTTCACCAATTTGCTCGAACTTGCGCAGTTCGGCCGGTGAAGCCAGGGTATAATAATAATTGGTCAAAGCAATAATACTGATTACATTATTAAAATATATTGATATTTTATAGCATTTAGCGGAGTAATTTTTTTTATTTAGTGTGATTATTTCCGCTTAAACAGCGCCTTTCCAACATTAAGTTTGAGGAACTTCTAGTTACTTTTGGCAAAGAGGAAAATATTTTAGTGGTTTTAAAAGTCCAATGTAGTGGTCTCTCGAGGAAAGAGTTGGCAACGCTGGTCCAGTAAGCACTTCCACGCCTGACCAATCCCCTTCGTACAAATAAATTTAACGCCGCCAAAAAATCCTAATGTTATCAAACGCTAATTTCTTCTTCTTTCCAAAAATATTTGGATGAAATTTACAAAAAACACGATATTAATAATAATTTTAAGTTTGATACAAAATGTGACAAACGGTTGAACGTGCATGCATCTTACATATGAGACCACAAAAGTTTCCTTAAAATTTTTAAACCCAGCTGTAAAAATAATATTTATATTTTAACAATGATTCTGTATTTCCAACATTAAAAAATGAAAAAAAAAAATGCACAAATTAATTTCTGCAGAAACTCCGTTGCAATTGTTTTAATATAAAAAGCAATTTCTAGCAGTTCTTTCAGATATCCTCGCTGTTTTTGGAGTAATTGTCCATCTTACAAGAAAGAGAAACTATAACAAAACAGAAAGCATTCAACACAAGAGATTCTTGTCTACTAATGAAAAAATTGCCATCTTAAAAACAATTTCTTGCTTCACTTGACATCCTTTAGCAATCCTACACATTTCGCATAATGAAAAGATTCTTGATACATACATACATATATAGTATATAGTACCTATACGTATGTCCTTGCTTGCACTCATCGCCCTTAGAAGGGGAAATACAAATCTAAGGATTTGCTCCAGCTGCCTAGGGATAATCAATTTGTGAACATAAACTAAACTACTTCATAGAAATCGGATGAAATATCTACTAAATAGGTGAATGAAATAAACAGATGTGCTTGCAAAAGATTTCCTCTTGTTTATCACAGTGCGCATATTTATATATAAGTATTACTGATTGATTTTTTTTGCTGTTTTATTTAAGAACTTTTCAATTACCTGATTGCATCTTAGATGCAGATTATTTAGAGAAGAATTTTTCCCAGAATGCTGCTATAAAAACTTTGAAATCTTTTATAAATAGTATACAATGATGACCTTGCAAGATTATAGAACTCAAGATGGATGTTCTTCCACACACACTGCACAGTGCTGATATTTTTAAAGTAAAAGTTTAAATGGCGCACCTGCAGCATATTTGAATAAAAATTTCTTTGAGCATTTTTTGATGGGGAATTAATCGGTTAATCAAATATGCCCGAGAAGATTCCAGTGCCCCACATATCAAAATTGCTCTTCCTATGTTTTTGTATGCATACCTTTTTCTACCCCCATAAATTTTTCCCAGACTTGCCGTCGAATGTATAAAGTATCGGAGATACAAGGACGTGATTTTGTCCCAGTAGAAATCGAATGTCAACCAATGAAAAAGAAAACACCTTATGCAAACCGCAGCGCAACAAAGTTTGATGATATGTAGTTAAATTTTATCAGCTAATGGTCCAATTCGGATAATAGGAGCTTTATATGGCAGGCACTACGGCGACGTAGACTGCCTGGTAAAATAATAGAATTGATAAAAGCCCTATATAACAATTCCAAATGCAGAGTTCTCCTTAACGGAAAATTATCCGACAGTTTTCAGGTGAGCTCAGGAGTACGACAAGGATGCATACTTTCGCCTTTACTATTTCTTATACTAATAAATGACATCGTAGTCGGCGCTCTAGATAGTAGAACAGGCGGCATACAATGGGGTTTGCTATACCGCCTTAAGGATCTCGACTACGCGGATTATATCTGTTTGCTGGCCCACAGACATTAGGACCTGAAAAACATTTTAAACAATTTGACAACAGAAAGTAGTCAGGCAGGCTTTAGGCTAAATCCGACTAAAACTAAATGCAAATACCATTGAACGGACAGCGCTGAATAACCGTGACGTGGAATTGGTAGATAAATTCCATCCTGCCAGCGGATTTTTAGGATACGACGCAGGCATCTGTTGATGAAGACTTGTAGGCGCCCTGTGATGTATTGGATGTAGCGGTTATGCAATATATATATATTATAATAACAACACGAGATATTACTTCCGAGCATACTCAAGCGGAGTGAAACCCAAATATCTCGCTGCATCAATTATATTGCAGGCCGTTCTAATTAAAAGTATAATTTCTCGAGATATTGCTTTCGACCATTCTCGAAAGGAGTCAAAGCTGATATTTGGCTGTTCCAAAATTTAACTGTATCTAAAGGAGTTAAAAAGCCCCAAGGGCTTTACATATGCTTATGGCAGAAAATAAGATAAAGGAGGACATCTATAGAGAAATCATAGCCGCAAATAAAACATGCTAAAGAGAAGAGGTGGTTAGAAGAAGCTTGTTTCCTGAAAATGGTGACTGTGCTAATTCTTTATAAAGAAGAGGGAAGTTCATTCCAGAGTCTAATCGCATGCACAAAAATGGAACGACTACCAATTCGAGACAGATCAGATGGAATAAGGAATTTAAGTGATCTCAAGGTTTGCAAAGGGGTGAGGATGTCGGAAAGGTAAGAAGGGCTTTTAGCGTAGAAAACTTTATGTAAAAGAGCTAGTGCCATAATATCTAAAAAAAAAAGAGGTCACAGCCTATCAGTGAATTCCGAAAAGATGATACAGTACCATAAATCTTGGAGAGCATTAGTGAGACTTTAATTTAGCATTAATAGCAATGACAAGATTATGCACCCAGATCATCAACATACAAATGAAACGAACAGTGACCTATAGTAAAGGGTATATCATAATATATAATGAAAATAGTAGGGGATCAAGAATAGAACCTTGTGGAACACCAGAAGGCACCTGTAGAAGAGAGGAGATAACATTGTTATGACGAACATATTGAAGTCTGTCAGATAGCAAAGAGGAGAAAAGCCGTGTATCAGAAGAAAAGAAATGATAGCGCTGACTCAGTTTGGAAAGTAGGATCGTGTGCACCACCGAGTCGAAGGCTTTCGAGAAATCAAGAAGCACTAATATTGTAACGTCGCCTCTATCAAGCGCAGAACGAATGTCATTTGTTACCTTTAATATTGCGGTTTCACAACTATGCTTTTTTTCGGAAACCAGACTGATATTTAGAAATAAGGCTATTAGATTCAAGGTACCGCAGGACTTGGATGCAAAGAGTATTTTTAAAGGCTTTAGCAAGGATAGGAAGAATGCTAATGGGACGGAAATCTGAGATATCTGAAGATTTTTTCGGTAAAGGGATCACTATGGCTTTTTTCCACAAGAGAACTTGGGAAGTAGTCAGGCAGTAATTAAAACATGCGTGATGACATCCAAAATTAAGGGGGCGAGGAGAATCAAAACCGATGCAGTTGGAGAAAATAGAGAGCAGTATTGTAATAACTTCCGAGAGGTCCACACATACTATGCGGAAGAACTGAGAAAGATCGGGAGATATAGGAAGCAAGAGGGGAATGAATGAATGAGGCATTTAGAAGGTCTACATCGATATCAACAGGGGAATGTGCTGTAGCATGTATCCCAGCGAGGCGAAATTTGATTATGCTTTAACACTGCATCAGTGCAGGTAGCAACTAGAACATCAAGCAAGGCCTCGGTAGCCTAGGGAGTAAGGCGTCTAGCTACTATCCGAGAGGTCCCGGGTTCGATTCCCGGCCAAGCCCCACGGTCCTTCGCCTTTTCCAATTTTCCCACCTACATAACTTTCCTTCTTTCTTCTTCCCTCTTTACATTCCTGATTCCATTTGTCATAGCCTTCCTTAGCCCTTCCCCGCTCCGCCAAAAGCGCATGTCATCGGTTGGTTGATGAGATGCAACTCGTTTCAGGAGGCATAACACTCCAGCGGAAGTAGGTGGACTGAAAAATATCGCGGGTAGGTTGCGGCAGTTCCTTCCCTCCCCGACTAGAGCTGCTGTTCGACATTGCACTCTATATGAAGAAAATAGATTGTCGACAGTATAAAGGATCTTCCCTGAGACTCTAGTCTTTCACATAAAAAAAAAAAAAGTCCAATGACTAAAATAAATATCTAAGGGCATTCGCACAAGCATTGATTTGGAGCAGATCAACATTAAAGTCATCTGCAACAATTATGTTCTCACAGTGGTGAGAAAGAGTAGAGACAAGGCTAGAAAACTCAGGAGCGATATCGGAATTGAAAGGAGAACAATACACGCTTATAACAACACATTTGTCGCATGAAGATTTTACCTCAACAGCAATAAATTCGAATTGTGAGCCACTAGACTTGCCGACTACTCTTGAGGAGATAGAATAGGCCACATATACAGCAACACCACCTGCAGTGCGGCCAATAGGGTCACCCCGATGTAATAGGAAATTATGAAGGAAACAAAAGAGGAGGGGATTTCCGGCTTTAACCAAGTCTCACTCACAAGCAGAACTTGTATCTTCGTTTCGTTTCCATCTCAAATCATCCATTTTATTTTTCAGACTTCTCGCATTTAGAACACATATTTTAAGTCCTGAGAAGGCGAAACAAAGGAGGTTTAGTAGTCTTCCCTGTTTGTGCACTCTTATGTCTTCAAAAAATCAATTTTTTACATTACATTTACGTCCATTACGTTTGTGGCAGGAGCAATATGTATTTATTTGTATACGGTTTATTTTCAGTCTATTTGAAGTAATCAGTACTTTTGTTCAAGAACTTTACGACAAACATTTAATAATGGAATTAATGAAATTGTATGGTTACGCAATTTGAAGGTGTACATTTTGTTATTCAAAATTCCAGACGATTTTCTTAAAGCTACTTTTGCCTTGTGTCTCACTGCAGAGATAGAATGCAAGCTTATCGTGGAATTTAGTTTAATTTTATATTTACCAATCCACAGTAAAATAGAATTCCAATATTTTCGAGATCTTCGGTATGAGCAGAGCTAAACTTTTTATTCAAATTTCATCGACAAATAATTGGAATATACTATGAATGAAAAAATTCCATATTTTGAACGATAATTCCCCGAGTTTTCCATAATTCTTAAATTCCCAGGGTTTCTAGATTATCCAGAAAGTGGCCACCGTATCTTTGTACTGTCTACAGCTATATCATTGTCTGCAATGTCGACCAGCAAGCTCTAGTAGGAAGGACTGGAAGAAGGAGCAAATCCAACACAATAATTAAGAATACAATTATTTTGCAAGGATGGACCTCTTTTCTCGGCATCTTTTGTTTACCTTTTCCAGATGCTACGATGCATAAATGCGCACATTATATTAGCTTCCAAAAAATTTCAAATTATCTTATCGAAGCTCCGAGTTTTTAAGAGAAATATTAAACATTCCACTGTAGTAATTAATTCCAACGAGTTCCGTCCAATCACGGTACCAGCAACACAACTCTTTGGACACACAGAACTTACCCGCATAAATAGCTTCAATAATTAAATCCTCCAGGTCACGGACATTCTTTATCTCTAATTCTTCTAGCAGTGCATTATATGGGATACATTTCGTCCGTATTGCCATCGAAACAATTGTCAGATGCTGTAGTTTCTTTTTCATAGCAGGAGACAGCTCCAAGTAGTCATTGGGATTCTGTGTATATTGCTTGAAAGTGCCGTACGCGAAGAGATTCAGGGTGTTCATGTACTTCACATTGGTTTCCTTTAAAAGCTGTAAGGAATGAAATACATTAGTCACTGTTTATGCAATTAATCAATATCCTTCATACCTCTACAATAATTGTTGGCTGCCCTATTAAATCGGCGAAGACATACAAGCCGACAGCCTCCAGTGCCTGTTTCACTAGCTCCAAGACAGCCGCTCCTTTGGCACTTTTCGCCAGAATAATGAATTGCTCCAATTGATTGTGTGACGTTGTCGAGGGGATGTCTATATCTATACTCTCGGGGCCCATAACCACATCGGCAGACATTTCGTTAAAAGAATATTGTAAATTTTGAGCAAAAAGAACTTAAAGGCTTTATCCGTGTCTTCCAGATTGATTGCTTTACCGATTTGACAGCTGACTAGGAACAGCCAACATGAAGGAATAAAATTTTGGTTTTTGATTTTCATGCTTGGCTGTTGTCGAATTGTTTTATTCACAATTGAGAGTTTAGTTCAAGTTAATTTTTCCGTTTGTATTTATATGAAAATAAGCTGTTTTAAAACTTTTGTGATAAATTACTGCGCATTTTTACGGTAATGACATGGTATCGTAGCACGTAAACAGATACTGTTTCTGAATACCGTGGTATCATAGCAGTTCTCAACGCGGGTCATATTGATAGCAGAAAAGACTCACTCCCAAGGCAATGATTTCGTCAATTTTGATTCCAAGATGTGCGAGAGTATGTACATATAAATAAAGCCGTTTTAATTATTTTGTATTAAATCAGCAAAATGAAATGAATGATAATATTAATTTAGTATACTATTATGGTGAAAATACCAAAATTAAGATTGGCGATTTTTTTTGTTTTTGTTAGTTTTTCTTTTTAAAGCTGGATGAAAAGTTAGAAAAAGATCAAGGAGATATTTTCCTTGATCAGCAACACCAGGGACTCTTGTGGGATGATCCACAATTTGATGCAAGTTATTGATGTCTGCAAAGAGCTCGACGTCCTTGCCAGAAATAATGGTGCCATTTGAGTAAGTCAGCCATTTAACGTTGTGATTGTGAACATTGAAATCACCCGCAACGATGATTTCACACTCAGGATTGGACGACAAAAATCCCGAGATTTGTTCGGAAATAGTATCAAAAGATAAGGTGGAGGCTTCGTTACTTATGTTAGGACTTCTGTATAGAAAGCAGAAGAATATGACGTGGCTTTGGAAAATGATTTTAATCCAAAGATAATTACAATCTGAAGTCGCGCTTGAATATATTTTATAATAAGCCACGTCGTCCCTAACATAAATGGCAATACCCCTATGGTGGGAGAGATTGTGCACTAAAGTGTATCCCGAAACCTGGTAATGACCTAAGTCATTATCGGGTGATATTTGGGTTTCACTAAGTGCGAAGATTGGGGGTTTATAATTAGATAAGTGGCACTCAACAAAAGAGAAATTCGCATGAAGTCCACGAATGTTACAAAAGTCAATACCAAAACTTGACTTGTAACGGGACTTCGGTTGCGCAGGCTCAATCGCCACGTTCTCGGGGATATTTCCCGGCATTACATTTGCCGCAGCCATCAGAGTCAATAAAATTTGTCCTCGTCAAAGTGTTTGAAACGGGGCAAATTTTATTGACCGACAGATTTTAGCCGCGGCACCTGCAGGACCGTGATACGAGAGAGGGTAAGGAGCAAGGGTACTTACTTGTGGCGTTCGTCGGTCCGGTCGGTCGTTTAGTCTATTGAAGGGTGATGGGCCTTCGCGTTAGACTGCGATCGTTTTTTTTTGCCACTTTTTGAAGTGTTAACTTCTTTAGGCGCGTTTGGCACTTTTTCGCTGGGGGTAAAACAAAGAATTCGCGACACGCGCACTTTGTTGCTACACCCGTTTCTGGACACTTGCTGCAATGATGGCGACACGCGCATTTTGTTGCTTACTCGTTTCTGGGCACTTGTGCCTATGCAGCGGGCTAGAGCATGGAAACTTTTGGTTGAGCTCCACTTACAAACAGCAGCGTATAATTATATGTGTGCGAGGCAAAATAGCCCGCGCTTGGTGGGTGGGATTGGGTTTGAATGTTGCAATGCAGAAGCTGCTCTCAGCATTCGTTTTATATTCTCGCAATGCAGACGCCGCTCTCAAAATCCATGGCATATTCTCGCACCCATTCATTTCATATTTTCGCAATGCAGACGCTGCTATTAGCATTCATTTCATCCTCTCGCACACATTCGTTGCTGTCTGTTGCTCTAGCTCGACCAAATTTTACTTACATATCTGGGGCACTTTTATTCGAGGTCCAGTAACAGACAGCAGCGATGGCGTGCGAGAATATGACATGAATTTTGAGAGCGGCGCGAGAATATAAAACGAATGCTGAGAGCAGCTTCTGCATTGCAACATTCAAACCCAATCCCACCCACCAAGCGCGGGCTATTTTGCCTCGCACACATATAATTATGCGCTGCTGTTTGTAAATGGAGCTCAACCAAAAGTTTCCATGCTCTAGCCAGCTGCATAGGCACAAGTGCCCAGAAACGGGTGCGAACCAAAAATGCGCGTGACCATCGCTGCTGTCTGTTGCTGGACCTCGACTAAAAGTTGCCATGCTCTAGCCAGCTGCATAGGCACAAGTGCCCAGAAACGGGTGCGAACCAAAAATGCGCGTGACCATCGCTGCTGTCTGTTGCTGGACCTCGACTAAAAGTTGCCATGCTCTAGCCAAAGTCTAGTAATATTGGTGACAAACGCAGAATAGAACTATTATTAGATAACGGCTGTGCTCTTGACAATTGTTTGTACTCCGTTGGGTACCACATATCTTGTTCCTTTTGAACCAATGTATAAAGAGCGTTAGTTAGTTCAGATCCTTTCAAATTACCTGAAGTTCTTTGATTAGCAGGTACTTTACAATGATGAATGAATCTCATACACCAGGCAGTGATTCGAAGTAATCGATTCAACCACGAGTATCTGGATGTAATGTCCCATTGATCAGGGGTGTGAACAGTGCTGGCTGCGCTTAGAATCGTTGCTTTTGCTTCTAACTTTAGTTCTGCTGATGGAACTTGTCGGGCAGGATTTTGTGGCCAAGTCGGGAAGACATTCTTAGCCATGTAGGTCCTTCCCACCAGAGGCTGTGTGACTTAATATTACGAGCATGTAAATCTCGGGAAGCGCAATCTGCAGGGTTGCATGAAGTCGGAACATATCGCCATTTTAGTTAGGAATTAGTCCATGAATATAGCTGACCCTATTCGCTACGAAAGTTTTCCATTTAGATGGGTGTGATGTAAGCCAAGTAAGGACAGTGGTGGAGTCCGTCCAACAATAGATGGGAATATATTCTCTGTCTAATTGTAATGAATTTCTAGTATAGCTTACCAATCGTGCAAGTAGATGAGCTCCCATGAGTTCAAGCCTTGGAATAGACATCCGTTTGATTGGAGCAAGCTTCGTCTTTGCATAGAGCAACGATGTTTGGATGTTTGTTAAGTCGTGTAGTGTTCGCATGTAAACGACAGCAGCATAAGCGGTTTCAGAAGCATCCGAGAATCCATGAATTTCATAACCTTGTACAGCCGCGTTGCTGCCAATCCATCGGGGAACTGAGCAGTTCTCGAGATATCCTAATTCTTGTCGAAAGTGAATCCAAGTGTTTGCTATATTGTCAGGTAACGGCGTATCCCATTCTAGTTTAAGAAGCCAACTTTTGAAACAATGTTTTCGCTAGTATGATGGTAGGAGCAAGAAAACCTAAGGGATCGTACAGCTTGGATATGTCGGACAACAGTGTGCGTTTGGTGAGAACGGAGGGTAATTTGCCTAAAGTAAATCGAAATCCAAAAGAATCGGTGTCTGTATTCCAGAACAGGCCAAGAGTTTTAATGATGTTGTCTTTGGTTAGATTTAACTCAGTAGGTGATTGTTGAAGATTGATATTTTGAAGAGCAGCTGTTGAATTTGACGCCCATTTATGCAGATGAAATCCGCCCGCCGTGAGTACGTTAATTAATGAATTTTGTGCTTCCATTAAGGATTCAACATCGTCGGCTCCAAACAAAACATCATCCACATAAAAATCCCTTCGTAAAATTTCAGATCCTAGTGGAAATCTTGTTTTCTCGTCTTCCAGCTAATTGCAACAGCGTTCGGATCGCAAGGTACGGAGCTGATGTAGTCCCATATGTGACCGTAAGGAATCGGAAATCCTGCACTGGTCTATCGGGGGATTTACTCCATACAATCCTTTGAAGATCACAATCTTCAGCATCAACCTTAATTTGCCTGTACATCATCCTAATGTCTGCAGCGAGAACAACCGTGTGTCGTTTCCACCTAAGTACTATAGCCGAAAGATCAGCTTGAAGCTTTGGCCCTACCGCTAAACATTCATTTAAAGAGACACCACTTGTTGTCTTTTTTGATCCGTTAAAGACTACACGGAGTTTGGTACTGATACTAGATTCTTTGAGTACTCCGTGGTGTGGTAAATAGTATGTACATTTTGAATCTGTCCGAGGTTTTGTACTTGATAGTAACTCCATATGATTCAGTTGATGATATTCATCCATGAATTGTATATACCGCTCTTGTAGTGTCGGCTTTGAAATAAAGCGCCTATGCAGTTGACGAAAGTTTTGAACTGCATATGTTCATCGGTAACCGGACTACCAATTTCATCGGTAACCGGACTACATATCTACCATCTGCCTCACGTCTAGTTGTTTCTTGGTAATATTTCTCACAGGCCTCTTCTTCTCCAGAAAGTATCTAGGCTTCGTGGACGGCACTTCCTCAATTTCCCAAAATCTTTGAAGAAGGAGGTCTATATCTTCTAAATTGCTAGTGGAGTAAGCGGGGTAGGAATTTACCAGCGAGTTGTTTGAAACGGGGGATCAACCGACAGGACCGGATAATACCCATCCAAAAGTTGTCTTCTGCGCAATAGGAGAACCTTGGTGAAGCCCGTCTTGCAAAATGCAGCTAAATAAATCGGCTCCAATAAGCAGATCAATTTTGGTGTTGTCAAAAAACGTAGGATCTGCCAACTGTAAGCCACGTAAGTGGGGCAGTTCAATAGTGTGAACTTGATGAACAGATGCAACCTTGGCGAGCTTAGGCAATACGAATGCCATTATTTTCATCGAGAACCTTGAATCGGTGCATGACTGTACAGTAACTGGAACTATCGATTTTACAAGTCCTCCATCTGCTTCATTGATACCAATCACAGAGATATGAGCTTTCTTCTTTGGAAGTTCAAAATATGACGCTACTGAAGAAGAGATGAAAGTGGCTTTAGATCCCTGGTCTAAGAGCGCACGGATTTTGATTGATTTCCCAGTCGATGAGCTTAAAATGACTTGAGCTGTAGCCAATAGTATGGTAGATGGGATTCGAGGTAAGCTGGTGTTCAGAGCTTATCTGGTGATGTAGTATCTTTCGATGAATTTTGATTGTCATTGCTTATGTATGAGGGGATCGCTGAAGTGGTTGTGTATTTCACAGGTTCAGATTGCGAAGCAATATGAAGCATAGTGTGGTGTCGTCGATTGCAAGTTTTACAGCGATACTGAGAGGTACATTGATCTGCGGAATGCTTTGCTCGGAATGCTTTGCTCTGGTTGACGGATCTAATTTCTGCGAGGTAATAAAAACTAACCAATCATCCCAATAGTGTACCGGACGATCTAAAGACTGCAACGATTTGACTACTTCAATTGTGCCATCATAGAGTGTCTTCAAATCTATTGCCATTTAATTTCTCATAGAAGATAATTAGGTTAAGTTATGGAGCTGAGACATCACTAAAAATCTCTCATTTTGGAATCTAGTGCATAAAAGTTCACATGCTGATTCATAATTGGCATCTGAAATTGCAATGTTGCGCACAAGCTGCTCTGCTGTACCATAAGAGAAGTTTTTAAAGAATACAACTTAGAGCCACTAAGTTCCAGATTAGAGTGAATTAAACTATTAAATAAGTCCTTAAAACTTGGACACTCCTTTAAATCTCTCCTGAAATTTACCCCAATAACTTTCTAACAAATCAACACGTGCTTGGATAAAACTTTCAGTTAGATATTCTTTACCGGTTTTATTGGTGTTTGTGATGAAATTTTGAATATATTTCATTAAGGTCCGTTGTTGATCCATTATGGCATCCATTTTATTCTTTTTGTTATAATATAATGTTATATAATATAAAAATGGAACGAACTTACTGTGGCGTAATTAGTCAATGTGGCGAAAAGTTTTTCTGACCAAGCCTCCGCTTTCCAAACAGCTTCTTTTTTCAATAAAAATTCAGCAATCCTATCTTACAGGCAATTCTTTTTTCTTCTAAAGGCTTCTTAAAACTGCATATTCCAATTTTCTTTGCTACTTTCTTCGCTAATTTTCATAAAAATCCCGGGTTTTCGGCACCAAATTGTTTGATCTCAAGTGAGGTTGAATTTGAATAAATAAATAAGACAATACAAAATTCGTTTAACGATGTTTATTTTATTTGGTTATAAGAGTTCTCGAGCGAGATATACATATATATACGAGCGTATAATTTGCTTATGAGAAACATAAAAAAAACAAAGAAATTTATTTTGTCTAAAACAATTATTTCATGTTGCTTAGTAACAACAGCCTTTTTCCTCATCATGGCCTGCTAATAACACGTCTGTTCTCTTCGCTGTCCTAGCCCAAACTCATCTATTGCAAAATGCATCTATTAAAAAAGAAATAAATGTTTACATAAAAGAAGATCGGATCTTTATCGAACCGCAGCTCCCAGAAATATTTAAAAGCTAAAAAGTATACCTCCTTTTCTTATCACCATTTAGTCAATTACAGTCTCCGGCGCGTTTCAACTCAACTCCTCACTTTAGACTTTTTGGAGGCTAAAAGGAGCCCTCTCCTCCAATGACATTGAAGAGTTTAGAAAAGGTTGAAAAATGATGTATATAGTATAAAAAAACGAGAGAAAGTGGTCACACCGCATAGCTGTGCAACACGGCCAGTCAGCACGTCGCAGAAGTTGTCGCAAAAATGATGTCATTGGAAGAGTTTCGTAAAGGCTCAAAATTCAGTTTTTACTTCATTATTACTTATGATTGAAAAAAAAAATAACAGTCAGACCTCAATTTAATGGAACAGACGCTGTCAGCAATCGTTCAGACGTAGCGAAGAGTTTCGTAATGGCTTAGTATTCATTTTTTGCTTATTTAATATACAGGGTATATTGCATAAAGTTACAACTCGATTAAAAATAATGTAGTGGTTAATTTTATTACTAGCACACACGTGCCCGCAGCTAGCACGCATAGCGCCCGCACCCTCCCGACACTCTCCCGCCACAAGCATACACGCTCGCGCCACAGGCACGGAAATCTAAAAATTTGTTCGCTAGAGGCATGTACTCTCTCGCCAGAGACACGGAGATCTAAAAATTCAGACATGAAAATTTATAAATGTGTCCGCATCGGCATAGACCGTTTCAAACGAGAGTGTCGTTTTACCAAGCAGTCCCCCAGCTAAGGAGTAACCACGTCCAATGCTGCTTGAGCTATGCAATAGAACGGGAAAGGCTCTACCGATTGTCAAACTTCTTTTGATAGCGAATTCGTTTAATTCTTCGTACAACGAGAGCTTGCTAGCGTAGGGGTAATAATATGTTTCCTTACCCACTTTAGCGTTAAAGTCACCTAAGTAACTCTAGCACTAGCACGAACTGTGTAGCCACCATGGTTGCAAAATATGTGATTTCCGCTCACATCACTGATTCCGCTCAAAATTTGATTCCGATCAGAAGTTGATTCCGATCAGAATATGATAGGAATCACTTTATGAGCGGAATCAAAATGGATACATATTGATTCCGCTCACATTGCTGATTCCTATCGGATTTGATTCCGCTCAGTTTTTGATGTGAGCGCCGCTCACTGAACATCAGGCGTTGAGCTTGTATGCCTTTTCTAATATGCTTCGACTGAATGTGTGTTGTATGTTCAGATAATTTATTGTAAATTTAGATTTTAGATGTATTATGCTGCACATCTAATAGATTAAGTAAATAACACTTGCCGAGTTAAGATTTAAAGATAAAAATTGATATTTTTTTAAAACCGAAATTCGATTAGCTGATAGCCGGATAGATAATTCTATTCCACTCAATGTCTACTTTCCATTTGCAAAATAAAATAAACATCTTATGTACTATATTAACATAAATGTATTTTTAAATTTCATAGAATTACCAGAACTGAAAGCAGAATATAATTCCTAGAACAGTAAATTTTGTACATAGTACATATACTATGCATATACATATGAACTTATGAACGAAGTGTTTATTTAACTTAACACATATTAAAAGTCCTATTCCCAATTAAAATCTTTTTGAATAATCAAATGAATTTCCGATCGAATTTGATTCCGCTCATATCAATGATTCCGATCAAAAGTTGATTCCGATCAGAATATGATAGGAATCAATTTATGAGCGGAATCAAATTGGATTCCTAATGATTCCGCTCACATTGCTGATTCCTATCGGAATTGATTCCGCTCAATTTTTGATGTGAGCGCGGTGATGATTTCTTCGCTCGATGTCGCTCTTGTGCAACCATGGTAGCCACTATACCATGAAAGCTTGAATTGTAACAGCTGGCACCAGCTGGACTATCATGAACTTTCAGCCAGTGTAAAGTTAGCTTAAGAGTTTCATAGAAGTCATCTTTTTCTTGTTGTGGGGTTTCTTCTGTAGGCGCGTGCACTCTGATTAATGAACGTAATGTCTTATTCCTATAAATATATGTATGTGTTATAACTGCCCTTTTCAGAATTACTTACTTACTTATTCCGGAAACAGTTGCCTTTCAACGGACTCTGAGCTCCATCCAGGATCTCCCAATTGTTGCGGCTCTGCTAATAGAGTTACCCTCCGCGTTGTTCTTGCTGTTCCAGCTCGAAGGGTTCCTTGCGGGTTCCTGTCAATGGCCTGTTTGGCCAGATTTTCGTTTTTGCTTCGGAGGGTGTGGCCAATGCAATTCTATTTCCTTTGTCTGAGTCGACGTCTGCCCTTTATTGGCCGTCACTCTTTTCAGAATAATAAATGCAATTTATTTTTTTAACTCAACGAAATCTACAAAAGTACTGTCTTATCTCCACCGAAACCTGCACAAACTTTCCCCCGATTTCAGTGGACAAGGATACTATAACAGCTGATACTCACAGAACATCCTGGGCGTGACTTTATCTTCTGGTCTGCGATGGAATAATCATATCTACAAACGAACCAATGTCTCGGATGCAAGTTCCTCCTCCAGCCTGCTGCACTGGCTACAGTCTACAAATCATACATTCGGCCCCGCCTCGAATAAAACTCGTATATCTGGGCGACCCGAAAACCACCTTGGCTTGGCTGGACAAGGTGCAAAACCACGCCGAAAAAATCATTGGCGATAGCACTCTTTGCTCCTCCATCGACCCTTTAAGCCACCGTAGGAATGTAGCAGCCCTCAGCAAGTTTAATCGCTATTACCATAGTGACTGTTCCCCTGAAATCAGAAACCTCTTGCCTACACGGCAACTTTTTTCCCGCAACACAAGACTGGCCAACTCAGCTTACCCCCACGCACCACAGCCCTCATCTTCGCACACATTACGGTTTATTATAGTCTAAGAGCCAGTGGCCGGCAGACTTACGGTATTTTAACAAACCTCATATTTTCTTCATGTATTCTCTTACACCTGCCGTACATGAGATGGGGACTCTTTTTTCTGACTGGCGGTTCCTATGGGCGTGCTCAGGTGTGGAAGGTGTTAAAATTTGACTGAATTTTACGTTATAGTAACAAGGCTGCCGTTTGAATATGTTAAAATACTATACTCTTATTACTGAAAAATAACAGTGGCAGACAGCTATGGCGGTTCCAAGGTCATGGCAGACACTTTTGAAAGTCCCCAAAAAAGTGAACAATTTACGGTATTTTAACAAAACTGAAATTTATATATATTGTTAATAATAATATTCTCAGCCTATATTTAGAACGGCAGAGATTTTCTGCGGTTCTAACATCGCGGCACACAAGGGAACGTTGCCTCTGGCGTGACCATACGGATGTATAATGTTATCTCACTCACGTATATATTTACTGCTGTAAGGCGTATTTTGGGAGAAAGAGCGTACAATTTACAAGTTTATTTTTATTGGTCATTCGCACCTGGTAAAATATTTGAGGACTGCGGGACATCGATTTTCGCTATCAGCGACCAATGAGAGGCAGCAATGAGTGTTTTTTGAGCCGTGTTTGTTTTGCTACGCAATAATAAAGACATGCAATATTTTCAGCAGCAAAAGACGCGATCCAAAAACACAGCTGACGGCGTCGCTGCGCGCGTCTTTTTTCTTCATGATATTTCAAAGCATGCTCTTTGTTTTTAACGCGTTTTTAATTAATGTTTGCTTTTAACCTGAATGCTTAATCAAAAAATGAATAATATATTCTTAAAGCTCAGGATTTTATCTTTCATTTTATATATTTAATAATTTTTTAAAGCTTAACTTTAAGTTGCAGGAATCAGTTTTATAAAAATCAGTAAAAATCTTAGAAATTATAACTTCCGGTCAACTTTTCTATGGGAAAAAAACAATAAAATTAAAAACTAATGACTTCCTTAAAAAGCTTAGAGTGTCCTCTTTAAAATGCTTTTTTTGTTTTTTGTTGTTGGTGGATTTTAGGCAAAGATATTTCAATTTTTCCCCGAACGCCTCGTTTGAATATTTGAATTCTGGGATTTGGCGCGCGTCGAATTTTCGAACTCGCTTTCTTATTTGTAATAATTTTTTATAATAATAAACAAACATTTTTTTAATAAGTTATAACATATCTTTTAGTAGAATTTTCCGCTCTTTCACGTGGTGTTATTAGTTTTTCAATTTTTTTTTTTCTTTTTCGAGATAAACGCGAAAACCACATTTTCGAATTTGTTTTCGAAATTGTGAAGTTAGCATACACTTTAGAGCAGCAAAGGTTTTTTTATTGTGTTCTACACCCCAAAAAGTACCTATGACCCAATTTTCAGCGATATCACATTTTGTGCTGGCTTTCAGTCTAAATTTGACTCTGGCAACTGGACTAATATAAATGTGATCAGAATCCACTTTCATAAATAAAACGACATCGGTCATATTTTCTACAATTTTCATCTGTGGGCATTAATTATCATTGTTGCAATGGAAAATTAACATTTTGCTTCGGTTATGTATTTCTTAACTCTTCATATTTACTCAAATATTTGTATTGATTTTCATTTCGAATACGTTTATCATAAGCCGTTTTATACGCTTTATATTAGCTTCACCTGCATGTTGAGTGTAGTATGCAAACAAATCTTGCAACTTGATTTTGACCCACTTAAATGTAACCGATCCTCTTCAAATATTGCACTTATGTATAGTTCGTGTAACAATGCAATCTGACCATTTTGTAAAAATGTCATGATGGCGGTTCTAAGATGGCGGCCGTATTTTGCAATTGTTCTCCCGACATGGGCATTAAATGGAAGGGTATGACAAGTAGAACACAATTAGCTATGTTTCGTCATTAAAAACCCAAAATGGCGGACAACACAAAATGGTGGACTACCAGTTTCTTTATGACCCCCTCGATATGGGTATGAAATGAAAGGATATGATAAGTAGAATACTATTAGCTGTGTAACGTCAACGGAAATTCAAAATGGCGACCAACAAAAAGTTAGCTGTGTAGCGTTATTCCAAATTCAAAATGGCGGCCGACACAAAATAGAAGTTTATGTACATTTTTCTTTACAGCGGCCTCCGCATAGGTATCAAATGGAAGCCTGGGGCGAACAGTTCCGAGATTAATAAAATAAGAATAAAGAGTCTCACGTTCTTGTTGTAAGCAGTAGTAACCGCCTCCGTAAGAAGGGCCGCGGATAGTTCTACATCCATCGTATATTTGATCGAGTGAATGGAATTCTTTAATACGTTACTGAGCTCGCCCTGATAGTCTGTCCAGTTCGTATATCTAGGATTCTTATATGCATACACTCTTCCTAAATACTTGCCCACCATAAAGTAAATGTGTCTAAGGTCTGAGCACGATGGCTCATCTGAGACCCATCAGTCAATCACGTAAGTGGCAACGTGCTGAGTGGCCAGCGTGATGTCTATAACCTCACGTCTCATACCGTTGTCATAGGTAGGATCCGTGCCCGATTTAATATGTCCAGGTTAGTAGTTATTATTCTATATACTACACTATTCCACTACTGCCCCTGGTTCGTAATGGGCGTTCGCAACACATCCTTTGCTAATCTCCAGCCGGTTCCTGTTAAAGGGACCTACGATATCCTTGAGTTTTTTGGATGATGATGGGTTCCTGGAGTCGTAGAGGACGTATGCTGAGCATAGAATAATTATGCGCTGGCTGCCCCTGCTAATCTGTATTTCCACCACTGCCAGGTTTTTCTACGACTTATCTGTGAGAGGAAAGCTTTTGTTGCTTTACTTTCTTGATTTTTGCTTTAGTTGCTTGTTTTAGTTGCTTGCTTTAGTTGCTTGCTTTAGTTGCCTGCTTTGGTTGCTTTACTTGCTTGCTTTAGTTGCTTGCTTTAGTTGCTCGCTTTCTTTAGTTGCGTTAGTTGCGTTAGTTGCTTTAGCTGCTTGCTTTAGTTGCGTTAGTTGCTTGCTTTAGTTACTTGCTTTAGTTGCGTTAGCTGCTTCAGTTGCGTTAGTTGCTTTAGTTGCTTGCTTTAGTTGCTTGCTTTAGTTGCTTTACTTGCTTGCTTTAGTTCCTTCAATAGGGACATATGCTGATATTTTAGCTACATGAGCGATCTCTCGCCAATGCTAAGGGCAAGAGTTTGATCGCTCGGGTCCACCTTCCTGCCCAACACTTGCCCAGAGGTAACTCAATTGCCTGGTTTTGTATTTCGTTCGTGCAGCCCTAACCTAACATCATTAGGAACCCAGAATGCGATCCGCTTGAATTTGGTAAGGTCGTTCTCCTCGACTACTTTGAGGTTGTACCCTTCCCAACCCGGCAGCCAGGCGACAGCATTCGTCAGCCATTGGCTGGTAGATTCATTGACGCAGGTGATCTTAATCCCTGACTCCCTGCCGCCCTTACACCCGAAAACTAAGGTGGACAATCGAATCGCCTTTAAGACTTTTGTCCACGTCAGTGAAACTAGAACCCAACTCAGTTAAGATATAATCACAAATGGAGAAGATTTGCTCCTCCGTCAATTTGCCTTCGGGATAGTTGTCCAGGATCACTGCCATGGTGATCGCCGCCAGCTTGTCCCGGTATTGTAATCTTAATTGTCGAAGGAAATATAACTTCTTGTGTTGGCTAATTTGTATGAATGTAATTACCATTTCTTGACGATAGGGTAAGGTAAGCTGGCATAGTGGCGAGCGACCCCTCTCGCTCCGCATTTTCGATATCAGAACGCCTCCTTGCTCCAGCTTCAGCCCTGATGGGGGGCAATCATAAGCAGGTAAGCGGTGATGTATGCGGTTAAGTGGTAAACCATGTGTCTTCACACTCCACGACCCCTAGGCGACTTGAGTGGGTCCCGGGGTACCGTCAGAATGGGAATTTGGTTTTATTTTGGATTTTTGGCTTTTTCGGCAACCACCAAAAGTTCTCAAATCACTTCTAACATCAAAATTTTTGAGAGCCGAGCTACAATAAAGGATTACGGTGTACAGAAACAAGGTAATGTAAAAGAGAAATGTCGTTTTAGTGCGTAATTCGTAGTGGTGACCCCTGTCCATATAAAATCGAAGCTGTTGTTGTTTCTGTATTACTGCTTGTTTCTGTTTACTGTGAACTGTGATAAAGGATATTTTTCTGTCCAATTTTAAATTATTTCCATAAGAGACAAGTAAATACATGTAAGTTTCATGAACAAAATTTACGGCTAATTTCCTTTAACATTGCTAAAAATCTGATTTTATTTAATTTTTTAAAACCCTCAAAAATGCTCAAGTTCCATTTTTAATTTTCTTTGTCTGTTAGATCTTGAACACATCCCTACCCACATATTTTTAGATCCTAATGTCACACAACTGCACAGTGGTAAAAGTTTAAATTTGTTATGAGTTATTTTAGTAAACGAAGCTCTGAACTCAAATTGAATTTAATCCAAAAAAATCTTTATTGAATGATTTAATTTCACCTAATGACATCGATACGCAATGGTGATTTACTTTCTATCACTTGAATCGTGATTAATTTTCATTTTCAACTTTTACCTTTATCAGATGGTCAGGAGTTGCTTTTGATAAATTGATGGAATTAGTGCTAAGTAGAAATTTCATGCAAGCCATTAATAACACAAGTTTTTATTTGGTGATATTTACATAAATGAAAAATCTTATTCGAATTAAACTGTTTCTGAGAGAAAAATGGTTGCATACACTCATTTTAAGTAAAAAATAATGTAGGCATTCTTAATGTTTCCAGAAATCAAAGTGTGTTTTTCATGTAATGTTCGAACATACATAACCGAGCTGGTACGCATCCGAGTACACTTTGGATAAATTCTTCAGGCGGAGAAAGATTTTTGTATTTTGCTTTGATTATATTGTAGAAAAGGAGAATTGACGGAGTCCTTCCCAGTCAAGCAAGGCTTAAAGCAGGGCGATGGGCTGGCATCCATGCTATTTAATCTCTGCCTAGAAGGAGTAATTCGCAAGGTTAACATTGATGCGAACCAGATCCTGCTTAACCAATCCAAACAGTTGGCAGGGTATGCCGATGATATAAACTGCCTTGCAAGATCAATGTCATATCTCAGAGAAACATTCACAGAATTAGAAAATGGAGCAAAACATATAAGGGTGCAAATAAATGCAGAGAAGAGCAAGATTCTAATTCAGTCAAGGGTGGAAAGAAGAAGAAGAAACCACAATAGCACCTGGGTGGAATATAACTTTGAACGGGTTAAACAATTTAACTAACTGGGGTCCACAGTCAGCCAAGACAACGATGAAACGATAGACGTACAACGAAGAATAAACGCCGCCAACAGAACATACTTCTCACTACTGCCAGTCATGAAATCCAGAGCCATCCACAGAAAAACCAAAATAAGAATCTACAAAACCATCATACGTACAGTAGCTACGTATGGATGTGAAGCATGGAGTATCTTCCAGAAATCCGCAGACAAGTTGAATATATTTGAGATTAAGGTTCTCCGAAGGATATACGGCCCCATCAATGTAGACAATGCATGGAGAATACGCTACAATCCCGAATTGTACGACTTAGACCCTGTTTAGATGTTGCGCTTTGTCGCGCGCTTTGAGTGGCCTCAAAGCGCACATTTGTTTAGACGATTCGATTTGAGTCCAGTCGCTTCCTTTACAGCTGGAACAAATGGAATAAAAACGATTTGCACAATTTGCTATCTACGAAGTATTGGCGTGTTTTCATAATGTGTGATAACAATTTTTGCGATATCCAGATTATTTCCGTTTTTTAAAATAAGAAAAGTGATATGGTGTTTTTGTAAATTGCCAAAATAACGTTTCTTAAAAGTTTTCTCGCACGTGTTTTTACTTAGAAGGCTGAAACGAAAGTGAAATGAAACACGAAGATGGAACAAAATGAAATTAAAACGCCAAAAAAGCGCAAGTGAATCCCTTTCTGATCAAGACTCACTTCCCACCGCCCCGAAACCTCCCCGCGCCCACAAATTTCGTGAGGCACTTGCGCTGAAGCGCACCGTCTAAACAGGGTCTTATACAAAGAATGTGAACTTTCGACCCATGCCAAGCTACTATGATTACGTTGGGCAAAACTGCCTATATGTTGAAAGCTCGCAAGTTAACTGCCACACACTAGGGCATCTAGGACACGATGGTAAAATGATGGCTGCATGGAGGAGATATGTATATCTTCGCTACAGTGTTGCCTTGTTGTGAAAGATCTTCTAGTGCTACTCAGGGAAGAAGATACATGTTGCCATCCTGGTAACCGGTGAAACAGAAGGCATCACATCAAGTCGCATGTAGCACGCATGGCTTTCAGCCGATCAAATCAGCTTTGGGACCATTTACCAGGCATTAAGGGGAGGAATTCTATTCCAAGCTTCATTTAAGCAATATAATAAATAGTCAGTCATCAGCGGAATAGGGGGAATAACTTGTAGCATAACGTGCACGTGCCGCAACTATTTCCGACTAATGGAAGTGCGAACGTAACCTCCTAGCTGTGGCCACTGGTAACTATTCTACGGGAGAGGATAGGCTAATATGATCGGGCTAGTCGCTTCCAAGTTAGGTTGGTGTGAGGTTAATAACCTCACCTGAAAAAAATAATTATTACGGAACGAGCAACATGCCGCAGAATTGGAATCAACGACGACGACCACGGCAACTAAAAAGGCAAAACGATTTACGAATTTTCTCATGGAATGTTCGAACTCTTTACAGAACTCGAGCTTCACAACATCTGGCCGATACCATGTCAAGATATAAAGCTGACATTATGCCATTCAGGAGATGAGATGGGCAGGAAATGTTGTTTTGCAAAAACCTGAGTATGACGTATATTACAGCTGTCATACAAAACACCATGTGCTCTGAGTAAGTTTTATGGTCAGCAAAAGAATGAAACCTACCATTATCGTTTTTAAAGCAATAAACGAAAAGTTATGCACCCTTTGTGCGGGAGGTAGTATTAAGAACATCAGCCTCATAAACGTTTACGCACCTACAGAAGAGCTCCCGGATGATGATGATAAAGAAGAATTCTTCGCAATAGTTGAACGGGAACCCAGGTATGATGTAAAAAGCAACCCATATACAGGCAATATACACTAATGACAATAAACAGCGAGCTATAGAGATGGAAGCAAGTAAGCTTGATCGTTGCAAGTACTATCTCACTAGGATCACTAGGATCACAATTTTGCCGATATGGTGCTCCGAGAGCGCATTACAACGATGAAAGGCTTTGTTTCCGCTGATCACGCTCGAATCAACACAACTGCACTACGCAATGAAATGGCCTGAAACAGCTACTTTCATGCATTTGAACTCGCCCTGGGGATGGAATGCCAGGCGTCGAAGAGAGCTGGACCCAACCTAAAAATATTGTCATTGGTACTGCTGAGTCCATCTTAGGCAGAAGTCGTAGAGATCGGAACGACTGGTTCGATAATGAATGCAAGCTGGTAACTGAACGTAAGAATGCTGCGTACCGAAGAGAAATATAAAGAGTTCAGAAAAGAAGAAAAGAGAATTCACAGACGGAAGAAAGGAATTCAGTACAGAGAGCGACGGCCGCACCAGTCGCAGCGCAGGAGTTCTACCGAAGAGTCCCCAGTATGACGCAATTCATACCACCTTGCGCATAGTGCAAGGACAAAGAAAGGAATCTGATCAACGATCCTAAAGGAATCTTAGAATGATGGAAGAGCACTTTCATGAATTGCTAAATTTCGAGCTAACTGAGGATTCGGAAGCTCCGCCAATGACAATGCAATGCTGCCGCCACCAAGCATAGAAGAAGTTAGCAGAGGTATAGCCCGGCTCAGAACCAAAAAGGCCTCGGGTGTAGAAGTCATCCCAGCGTAGCTGGTTAAATATGGAGGGCCTACATTACACCAAGCGATTCATAAATTAATTGTGCAAGTAGGTATGGGTGCAGGAAGTGATGTTAGAAAACTGGAGAAAAAGCATCCTCTGCCCCCCGGTACATAAAAAAGGAGATATCACTGCGTGCACTAATTATCGCGGTATAGCGTTGTTGAGTACCGTGTATACGATATTCTCCACTATCCTTCAAAACAGGAAGGCCCCGTACGTCAGAAACATCATAGGCCATTACCAGTGTGGCTTTAGCCCAGGAAAATCCACATCTGATCAGATTTTCACCTTGAGGCAAGCTATGGAAAAATGTCTAGAGTTTCAAAACTCAATTCAACACCTCTTCATAAACTTTAAAGTAGTCTATTTTTTTTTATCTGGCAGTGCTAAGCTCAGGAATCACCCTTTGTACTACTAGTCCGTCATGTCATTTGTCACGTCATGGTGCAATGTCTAGCAGTAAGCTTAGTACGGGGAGGGGGTTGGAGGGGTTATAAAGGAACGGGAGGGGATTGAAGAAGGTGGTGATGAACCCTGCGTTTGAACTCTTGGATGTTGTAGGAGCTCGGAAATACTGACTGCGAGAGATTATTCCACAGCCGAGTTGTTCTATTAACAAACGAATTCATATCTTGTTGAGTGCGTGAAAGGGGGAGTTGCAGGTGGAGGGAATGAGACGAGTGGGCTAATCTGGTGTTGCGGGTATAAGAATGCCGTGGAGGCAGGAGAGGAGAGGAGAGAGGAACAGTCACTATGATAGTAGCGATAAAATTTTGTCAGTGCTGCTACATTCCTACGGTGGCTGAGGGGGTCGATGGTGGAGCAAGCGGTATCGTCATCAATTAATTTAAGGGCCTTTTTTTGGACCTTATCTAACCAAGGTGGTTATTGGAGCGCCGCCCCAAACGAGGGAGTTATATTCGAGAAGAGGCTGAATGTAGGATTTATAAATAACAGCACGGGCCGATGGCTGGAGGAGGAACTCACACCTCTTAAGAAATCCCAAGCACTGAGATCCTTGTTTGGCGATTTGGAATATGTGGTCATTCCATCGCAAGTCTTTGGCTAATGTCACGCCTAAGATGTGTAAGGATGGTTCGGCCATTAGTTGAACTTCATTCACTTTCAAGGGTGGAGGGGTGTTGAACTTCTTTTTGGAGATAAGACAGTACTTGGTTTTGGCGGGGTTGAATTCAACACGATTCTTCTTTCCCCACTCTAGAATGAGTACAATGTCGTTATTAATAGAGTTGGACATACGTTCGCGATCATCAAGACAGGATCTGGCATGAGTCTGCCTTGTATCGAAGCTGTACGAGTACCGTAAAGTACCGTCGTCAGCGAAGCTGAGAAGTGGGTTGGAGGGGATTGAAAGAAGGTCATTTATAAAGCTAAGGAATAGGGCCGGTGATAAGATTGACCCCTGGGGGACCCCCGCCGAGATCGGGTAGGATGCGGATTTGACGCCATCCAATACTACTTTGATTGAACGACCGAAAAGGAAATTCTTGATCCACTTCTGTAGAAGTGAGTCGACTCCAATAGCTTTGAGTTTGGCTAACAGGGCTGAGTGCCAAACTCTATCGAAAGCCTTGGAGATATCTAGAGCAACCAGACTAGACTCGCCGGATCCATGCAGACTACGGCTGAGGTGTTCTGTAAGACAGACTAAAAGATCGCCAGTGGATCTTTTCTGGCGGAAGCCATATTGTCTGTCGTTTATGAGTAGGTTGGATTCTAGATATCCCATAAGCTTTTTGTTGATTATCGTCTCCATGGTTTTGGAGAGAATAGAAGTAATTGCTATTGGGCGGCAGTTTAAGGGGTCGCTGGCTTCACCTTTTTTCGGAATTGGCTGAACATGGGCAAGTTTCCAAGAGTCTGGGTAAACTCCGGAGGAGTATGATAGGGCAAAAAGTTTGCGCAGAGGTTTAGCCAAAGGTGACGCGCATTGTTTTAAGACGATAGGGGGTATATTATCGGGTCCAGTGGATTTGTTGACATCGAGCTCCTTGAGGCACCTATGATAGCATAGTTAGCGTAGAAAGCTCTACAAAGACATGAGAGAATTCGTCATCCCCAACAAACTGCCAAGACTATGTAGGTTGGCCATGACTACAAGCCAATTAAAGGTATCTGGAACACTGTCCAGACCAATCAACATCTATAATAGACTCCTACAAGGGACGTTCTGGCTTGCCTCCTTTTCAACCTGGCGATGGGGAAAGTGATCCGAGATTTGGGCGTGATCAAGGGGCACAATCCTCCACAAGTCTACCCAATTACTGGTAGTCCAGTCAAATTAGAGGTTTGACTGGAAGATAATTCCGAAGTTGCTGAAAATTGGAACAGCCGTTAAAAACATTATTATACGTAAGCTGTAGAGACTGCCACGCGATTGGGCGGCTGCAAACTTTTTTATTCAAGGTCAAAGGGTCAAAATATCAGTTTTTTGCAAATATATGCTAAACCGTACGTCTTATCAGAAAATTGTGTTTACAAAGTTTGTAGATTAGGCGATTATCTACAAAAAAATATATTATACATTTTCTCGTAGGAATTGCCATTTCTGAGATATTGTCGTTTTAATAAGTTAAAATACTCATATTCTATCATTCCCGACTTGTAAAGGTCATCAGAAGTTTAATAAATCCTTTGTTGGAGTACGCGGCTAATATTTTCAGGGGTGATTCCTGGATATATTTGGTGAAAAAAATTGTTCTACAGAGGGCGGCTATCTCACTATCCACTAAGATACAGGGTGATTAGGGAAAAAATTTTGTTTTTTTTTTTAAATTTACTGAAATTTGAATAACTCCTAAAGTAATTATCATAACGTAGCCTAATTAGGCTCATCTTTTAGGTAAATGTGTTGTAGAGTGTCCGTTGGGCCTCCGGTCCTTTTCCTGAACTTGCTTGCTGCTGAAGTAAACTTGTTTCCTTTTTTGAAATAAAAACTAGCACTTGTAACAAACTATTTATTTAAAGAAGAACGTAATTGGATTTGATATCTATTTAACAAATTATTTATTCACAAAAGTACGGTTGGAATTAATAGACCGGCGACACAACGAAGACTGAAGACTTCTCTTCAGTCTTGTCGATAAGTCACCGCGATCCACGCACTCAGAAATGCAAGCGTAGCAGGTTTTAACTGATAAGTGTATTTGAAATATGAACCGAGTTAGCTTTTGATAGGAATGAAATATATTTAACGGATGCGATTTAGCTTAGTTGCCTTTTGTGAAATTGAATATCGGCGTGTGTTTTGAAAAGACGCTTGGCTGGCATTTCTGGGTGTGTGAATCGCTTACAATGTTCTTAAATTAATGGGGTGATTACAACATTCCTTCCCCCTTAAAAAGATCGGCGAAGTCGATCGTTTACATCATAAAATTTAAGGAGATAAAAAAAAAAAATTTAGTTCAAATTTAAAGGGACAAATAAAATTAGCAAATTAAGTTAAGTAAGTATATAAAACAATTAATATTGACTAGGTTCAAAAGGATTTTCTACGCTTATACTACTAACTGTTAGAGAGTGTATTATCAAAAGAAAACAAAACTAATTCATAAGGACTGCGGTTTACAACAATGATACCAAGGAGACAATTAGTTTTAAATACCATGTAGTAGAAGTGCATTCGTTGAATTTGCATCGATTTGACCCTTGAAGAGTATACATGTATTAGGACGAGTGATGGGTTTGTTCGTTGTGTTCCTGGTTGTTGCGTTGATCCGCTGGGCATAACGAAAGAGTACATTTGAAGTACTTTCTGCATGTCAGGTAGATTAGGACTGCTACGAAGATCATGGAAAAGATGGAGGTTGGAATGGCGATCAGTTGGTACGTGTTAACACCGAGAGTATAATTAAGTGGTTCAGGGTCTGCTATGATCGATTTCAGCTTTACGCTAAAGGTGTCTAGATCACGGGTGTCCAAGATGACACGCGAAAGTTGATTCTTGTCTGGTATTGCTGAAAGATTGAGTTTCAGATCGTTTAATGGAGAACTGTTTAATTTGAAGAGTACAGCTTCGGTACGGGAAATAGTGGTATGGGTTTCTAGAGACACTTCCTTGGTCCTAGCTTTACAACCGGGTTCTAGACTTAGGAGTCCGCTGCCTATCAGTGAGGTAGAAATTGCACTACCGTTACAATTTATTCGAAGAGTGGACAAGGTGGGGGTTAGATAAATCCAAGTGTTGGCTTTTGAAAGAGCATTCCATATTTCATGGGTTAAATTAAATAGCCTAATCTCGCAATCAGCGGGTGCGATTTCCCCCTGATGTAGACCTATTATGCAGTTTGCTTTGTTGAAAAGGTAGGAAACAAAGTTTTGACTGCAAACGAATTCTTGTACCTGCAATAATGTGCAGCTTTCTAGATCGCCTTGATTGAGGAACGAGTACCTTTCTCGTGTTTCGTCAATAAGAACGTATTGAGAATCCACTTTGACATAGTAGTAAGTATTGTTTTGGAATTGAGAAGGAACGCTTGCTATTTTGTACAAGGAAAAACTATTTTTGACTAGTGGAATTTTTATTTGGAGGACTAAAGAGTTTGCTGTTAATAGAGGGGTGATAGTGGATACGCGGGCGATTAGTGGGATATTGTAGTGAGTAGGTTTTGCCGGGAACTTTAAGTCATCTAACTTTTCTATTTGGATGTCTGTTAAAGCTTTTAGGAAGTATTCGGACTTAGTGAGGTGCTTGTCTAGACGGCCTACCCTAGCTTCCTGGATTATGTCCAAGTATTCCGCTTGATTAGCGAGTATGCGGTTGGCTGCGAACATGAGAGTATTGGTAGCCTCATCTAGGAGGTGAAAATTCTTCTGTGCAGTACGGTCGCCTTCTAGTTCCTTTTCAATGCCGTTAAGGCTTTTAGAGATATTATTAAAGGTCATGTTTAATGAAGTAAACGAACTTTGTATCGTATCAACTATAACGGATATCTTTTTGTCAAGAGAATGGTGGATGTTCGCTTGATTTACAGCGAGGGTTTTGATGGTACCTTCGATGTGCTCGGAATCATCGCTGTCCATTACGCCAAAGAGAAATTTTTGGGCTTTCCCTATGATATTCATCAAACCTCGTTTTTGTCTACTTCGCTCGCCACCCGTCAGGCTAGCAAAATGCTCATTTACTTCTCTGATGTCAAAAAGGGTACTTTTAATGAGCCGGTTGGCGGTCACACAATTGTCGTCTGGGAATTTTACTTTGGCCTTGATGCAGAGTTTCTCTAAATCCTCATAGTAGCGTTCCAACAAGTTCGAATCGGTGTAAAGCGACGAAATATTTAAGTAGAGGAAAAACTCCCAGTTAGCTGTTGATTGATGTACTTTTCCGATATTTTCGAAATATACTCCTGCATGCGATGTGAGTGGCGTCACTTGGTGCCATTGCGCCGAAATTTTTGGAAGGAAAACCTCGAGGAATCTGGAAAGGAACGTAGCGTTAGTGTTTAACGGAGGGCCTTAAGGAGATTATTGTGTACGACTTTAAATTTATTTCCTATTTTTATGGTGGAAGTTTCGGCGGAGTTAGATTCCACCACTTCATAGGGACCTTCAAAGAGTGGGGTCAATTTTTTATTGGATTTCGCTCTCGATTCCATGAGGACCAAATCACCGACGCCGAAATCGGTGGGTTTTGTTCCTCGATCGTATGATTCTTTTGCCCTGAGCTTGTTCTTAATTTGGTTTTCACGGATGACTTGGAATCCATTTTGGAGCCTGGCTTTGAGTTCACTAACGTAGTCGTCATAGTTGTATACTGGTTCGCACGATCTGGTTATAGAAGAAGGGAGTTCTGGTTTATATCCGAATAGAGCTTCGTAAGGCGAGTAATTAGTTGACGAGTGTGGGGTGGTATTATAACAAAAGACCGCATAATCAATCCATAAATCCCAATTAGTGGGGTCTTTGTTGGCATAGCATCTTAAATAGTCTCCCAGTGTCCGATGACTACGCTCTAGCGAACCGTTAGATTGCGGATGGTATGGGGTGGTTTGTAACTTTTGGATCTTGAGAAGTCGGCAAGTGCGCTTAAATACGTCGCTGAGGAAGTTACTGCCTTGATCTGTGAGAAGCGACTTTGGTATTCCGAAAATACAAACTAGCTTTCGGACATAGTTCTCGGCAACCGTGTGGGCTTCTTGGTTTGGGATAGGAATAGCCATGACGAATTTTGTCAGGTCATCCTGGAAACTGAGTATGTACTTGTTGTGATTCTCTGATTCGGGAAGTGGGCCAACTATATCTAGAGCAACTCTCTCAAACGGGGTTCTGGATGTGGTTGTTATTTTCATGGGAATTTTGGTTTTAAGACCGATTTTGCTTTTCTTACAAGTTTCGCAAGACCCGATGTATTCTTTTACGTCTTTGGACATGGTTTTCCAGGTAAATTTCTGTTTGAGCCGCTTTAGTGTTCGATTGATTCCTTGGTGTCCTCCGACGGGGCTATCATGGTATTCTTTAAGGACGCGTGAGATTTCTAAAGGATCAGTTAGTTCTATTATCGACGGTGTAACATTTGTTATTGATTGTGGTGTTGGTTCTGTCGGGACAGAAGATGAGGTTGCGAATTGGGTATGAGGTTTTTGAATTGGAGGTGAAGAATTAGTTGCTGGAGCTGAAGTGAGATCCTTAGTGATCGAGCCTTGATTTTGGGATCGTGTGTTCCATCCAGGAACCACCTAAAAGAAAAATAGTACCCAAAGAAATTAACGCTCAATAAAGTACAGAGATACTTATCTGACTGATGATAAACCTCCAGAGGATTGCGTACATCAAAACCGAGCAGAACATCTAGGAGAGAGGTCGTCATCTACAAAACAACAGCATAACTAACATTAGCTTAAGATTAAACAAATAACAATAAAATGTAACAAGAACACTGACATGCACCACTAAAAAACTTAAACCGTAAACATGCAATTTCTATAAATAGATTAATATAAAAAAAAACAAACCTACCTTACAGACCTATTGACCTAGTGAATGTAGTCACACCAGAACTGTCACTTCGAGACAGTATAACAGTTGATATTGAAATATCAATTGTTATACTTACCGGTATAACAATTGATATTAGTACAGCAAGTATTATACGTACCAGATTATTATCAATCTGGATACAAATCGGTATTAATTCTAGACGATAGGTGGCAGTCAATGATAGTAAATTTAAAGAGAGATAAATCTAGAGACGGAGACGTGCAACAAGTCACGTATGCAATGAGAAAAACGGTTCCGTGAAAAACGGTGCGCAAGAGGATAGAGCTGAAGAACAAAAAGGAAAAAGTGGTGCAAGTCAGTCGTTTAACGTCTTTTGAAGAATTCGGCATAAAATTTACATTCTCGATATATTTTGTAATTCGGCACATTTACTCAAGTTGTAGTCATTCGGATTTTAGTTTTCAATTGTTTTTGAATAAACATTTTGTGAATTTAAAGAAAATTTGCGTTTTTTCTTGTTCTTGTACCGAACATTTTCTGGTCCTTCGAGCCGGATATGAACCAGCGACCTATGGATATAGTCAGAAAATGTTCGGTACAAGAACAAGAAAAAACGCAAATTTTCTTTAAATTCACAAAATGTTTATTCAAAAACAATTGAAAACTAAAATCCGAATGACTACAACTTGAGTAAATGTGCCGAATTACAAAATATATCGAGAATGTAAATTTTATGCCGAATTCTTCAAAAGACGTTAAACGACTGACTTGCACCACTTTTTCCTTTTTGTTCTTCAGCTCTATCCTCTTGCGCACCGTTTTTCACGGAACCGTTTTTCTCATTGCATACGTGACTTGTTGCACGTCTCCGTCTCTAGATTTATCTCTCTTTAAATTTACTATCATTGACTGCCACCTATCGTCTAGAATTAATACCGATTTGTATCCAGATTGATAATAATCTGGTACGTATAATACTTGCTGTACTAATATCAATTGTTATACCGGTAAGTATAACAATTGATATTTCAATATCAACTGTTATACTGTCTCGAAGTGACAGTTCTGGTGTGACTACATTCACTAGGTCAGTAGGTCTGTAAGGTAGGTTTGTTTTTTTTTATATTAATCTATTTATAGAAATTGCATGTTTACGGTTTAAGTTTTTTAGTGGTGCATGTCAGTGTTCTTGTTACATTTTATTGTTATTTGTTTAATCTTAAGCTAATGTTAGTTATGCTGTTGTTTTGTAGATGACGACCTCTCTCCTAGATGTTCTGCTCGGTTTTGATGTACGCAATCCTCTGGAGGTTTATCATCAGTCAGATAAGTATCTCTGTACTTTATTGAGCGTTAATTTCTTTGGGTACTATTTTTCTTTTAGGTGGTTCCGAGGCGAGGGTTTTGATGGTACCTTCGATGTGCTCGGAATCATCGCTGTCCATTACGCCAAAGAGAAATTTTTGGGCTTTCCCTATGATATTCATCAAACCTCGTTTTTGTCTACTTCGCTCGCCACCCGTCAGGCTAGCAAAATGCTCATTTACTTCTCTGATGTCAAAAAGGGTACTTTTAATGAGCCGGTTGGCGGTCACACAATTGTCGTCTGGGAATTTTACTTTGGCCTTGATGCAGAGTTTCTCTAAATCCTCATAGTAGCGTTCCAACAAGTTCGAATCGGTGTAAAGCGACGAAATATTTAAGTAGAGGAAAAACTCCCAGTTAGCTGTTGATTGATGTACTTTTCCGATATTTTCGAAATATACTCCTGCATGCGATGTGAGTGGCGTCACTTGGTGCCATTGCGCCGAAATTTTTGGAAGGAAAACCTCGAGGAATCTGGAAAGGAACGTAGCGTTAGTGTTTAACGGAGGGCCTTAAGGAGATTATTGTGTACGACTTTAAATTTATTTCCTATTTTTATGGTGGAAGTTTCGGCGGAGTTAGATTCCACCACTTCATAGGGACCTTCAAAGAGTGGGGTCAATTTTTTATTGGATTTCGCTCTCGATTCCATGAGGACCAAATCACCGACGCCGAAATCGGTGGGTTTTGTTCCTCGATCGTATGATTCTTTTGCCCTGAGCTTGTTCTTAATTTGGTTTTCACGGATGACTTGGAATCCATTTTGGAGCCTGGCTTTGAGTTCACTAACGTAGTCGTCATAGTTGTATACTGGTTCGCACGATCTGGTTATAGAAGAAGGGAGTTCTGGTTTATATCCGAATAGAGCTTCGTAAGGCGAGTAATTAGTTGACGAGTGTGGGGTGGTATTATAACAAAAGACCGCATAATCAATCCTTAAATCCCAATTAGTGGGGTCTTTGTTGGCATAGCATCTTAAATAGTCTCCCAGTGTCCGATGACTACGCTCTAGCGAACCGTTAGATTGCGGATGGTATGGGGTGGTTTGTAACTTTTGGATCTTGAGAAGTCGGCAAGTGCGCTTAAATACGTCGCTGAGGAAGTTACTGCCTTGATCTGTGAGAAGCGACTTTGGTATTCCGAAAATACAAACTAGCTTTCGGACATAGTTCTCGGCAACCGTGTGGGCTTCTTGGTTTGGGATAGGAATAGCCATGACGAATTTTGTCAGGTCATCCTGGAAACTGAGTATGTACTTGTTGTGATTCTCTGATTCGGGAAGTGGGCCAACTATATCTAGAGCAACTCTCTCAAACGGGGTTCTGGATGTGGTTGTTATTTTCATGGGAATTTTGGTTTTAAGACCGATTTTGCTTTTCTTACAAGTTTCGCAAGACCCGATGTATTCTTTTACGTCTTTGGACATGGTTTTCCAGGTAAATTTCTGTTTGAGCCGCTTTAGTGTTCGATTGATTCCTTGGTGTCCTCCGACGGGGCTATCATGGTATTCTTTAAGGACGCGTGAGATTTCTAAAGGATCAGTTAGTTCTATTATCGACGGTGTAACATTTGTTAGGTATTGATTGTGGTGTTGGTTCTGTGGGGACAGAAGAAGAGGTTGCGAATTGGGTATGAGGTTTTTGAATTGGAGGTGAAGAATTAGTTGCTGGAGCTGAAGTGAGATCCTTAGTGATCGAGCCTTGATTTTGGGATCGTGTAACTACGAACGTATCAGCGACAGGCAGACGTGAAAGGGCGTCAGCGTTTGTATTCAGTTTCCCTTTCCTGTCGACGACGTCAAAATCGTACGACGTCAAAATCGTACTCCTCTAGCTTGATCCTCCACCTCATTATCCTAGAGCTAGGATCTTTGAGATTGAAGAGCCAAACCAAAGGTGTGTGATCGGTAACGACGGTGATTTTTCTTCCGTACACATAGGGGCGAAAACGATTGACTGCCCACACGACCGCTAGAGCTTCCTTTTCAATAGTTGAATAATTTTTCTCTGCCTTATTGAGAGTACGGCTAGCGTAGGCTATCGGGAGATCAACGTTATCATGCTCAAGTCGCTGCGAGAGAACAGCTCCTATGGCCGTGTTGCTAGCGTCGGTAGTTACAAAGAACTTTTTAGAAAAATCCGGGTATTGAAGGATAGGGGACTTTGATATGGCGTTTTTTAATAGCTCGAATGATTCATCACAAAGAGCATCCCAGACAAAGGGGGTGTTCAGAATTAGCAATTTAATTTCTGACTCAATAAAAAGGTGCCGGAAGGGTGTGATTCAATAAAAAGATAACCTTTTCCAATAACCAAATTACTATTTATTTGCAATTAATTATTAGATTTTCTCAAATATAGATTCAGTAAAAATTCAACAAATTGCCAAAATATTTCAATTCAATCTTAAATTTGTTATTAATTCGTGATTTAGTACTTGAAAATTCGTAAATTATTCTTTATTTGTTTGTAAATAAGAATTACCAAAATATTGCTTGCTCTGATAGCTTAATTGATAACGCCACCTATCTGTCAGATGACGATCGATGTTTCGCCTGATGTGTTCTGCAATTTGAACAGCCAGGAATAACCTTTGTGTTGCTGCACTCTGGTTTCGTTTCTTGGGAATCGCTTGGGATTTGCTTGCTGTTTGCTGTCTGGTTGCTGCTTGCTGCCCTGGTTGTGGCTTGCTGGACTGCTTTGCCTTGTTTCTTCGCAAATTCGTCCCTCTGTGGTTGGTTAGAGTAACTGCTGAAATCAATTTTGGTGATTAAGTTACTGCTGTATTAAAGACTTCAAAACTGTCTTTAATTCGGGCTTTACTGGGAAAAGACCTCAATTCTGTCTTTCCAGAATGCTAAGTTCGATACTTAGGCTTTGAAATTGCTTTATTGCTAAAACCTCAATACAGATTTTATCTTCTAGTTCAAGACTCTAGAAAGATTAAAAGCAATCTGATTTAACGCCGTCTGTGCGTCGGTATTTATTTCTCTTTGAATAATGGTTGAGGCTATTCTGTAGTAGGGGGCTTCGTTCTCGAAGTACATAATTTCGGGTTATGTACTAGATCTGCGTGCGATGTCCGATCAGCTGTTCTTGTTTATCTTGCTGATGTCAAATGGGGTTTTCTTGCATCTGGGTAAGTATAGTATTTGGATTTTCGTTTATTTACTAATTTTTGTCTATATTTTCAGGATTCTAGTGGGGGATGAAATGAGGAGGAGCCGGCGATCACTCCATTGGGGTTGTCAGGTGAGTAATTTGTGGAACCTGTTTTGGATTTTTTTGTAATCTTTTTTTATTTACAGAATGTCGATTTGCCGACGGCATTTCGGCATCTTCATGGATGGATTTTCCTGTTGATTTTTCAGCGCCTTGGATTGTCGATCTTTTTATTTTCGTTGGTTTGGAATAAGGTAAGAACGTACATATTTAACTTTTATATTGAATTAATTCTTTATTTGCAGGTACAAACTTCTGGTTGTGTTTTTTGTTGTGTAGTGACGTCCTTGAACTTGTGTGTTTTTGTTTGTATATTTTTTTGTAGATTTATGTAGTTTGTTTATTTGTTTAATAAATGCAAGAAATAGTGATTTTGGTGTTTTTATTTATTAATTTCCTTTTTTCTTGGTTTTTTTTTAGTTTTCCTTTCAGGAGTTTGTTTTGGCTTTTTTCAGGTGCGCTTTTATTTTAGTGTCGCCGGAACATTCTCCCCGCCTTGAAGCGTTAAGCTTCAAAGAAGTGTTTCGAGGAAGCCGATTAAGATGTTTTTGTTTTCCGGCGGAAATGCCATAGTGGTATTTTTTCTTTAGGATTCGTTGCTGGTTGGTGAAAACACTGCATACCTTTGTGGTTACGACGTCTTACTGTGTTTCGTGTGTTTATTAATTTCCACCACTGTAGGGCTGCTTGTATTTCTAAGTACTCTACGTAGCTGGTTTGGATGTGGCAGGATGTTGATTTCGATGCCTTTAGCCAGTGTCGACAATATGTTGTTACTCGTTGCAATTTCGTCAATGAAGAGTATCTGTTGATCTGGTCGTTATTAGAGGAATCCACTTCGACATGCATATTGGTGATGGCTTTTCGTAATCCCATCGTAGTGTCTTGGATTTCCTTCCTTTTGGGCCAGTGCTCCTTTGTCTGTTGGAGCCAATGAGGCCCGGACCACCATAACTTGTGTAGTTTCAATTCGCTTGGTGATAGTCCTCTTGTGGCGCAGTCGGCCGGGTTGTCTTCTGTTCCAATATGATTCCAGCTACTTTGGTCTAGCAGTTGATGAATTTGTGAGACTCTGTTCGCCACAAATGTTTCCCATGATGATGGGTGTTTTCTCAACCATGCGAGTACAATTGTGGAATCAGTCCAAGCATGTGTAGTTACCTGCTCGAACTTCATGTCGTCCTTTACTTGCGCCAGCAATTTGGCCAACAAGTGTGCTCCGCATAACTCTAGCTTTGGCAGTGAGATGGTCTTGATGGGTGCCACTTTGCTTTTGGCAGCGATTAAGTGACAATGGCAGTTGCCGTCTTCGTCCTGTGTCCGGATATATACGGCTGCTGCATATGCTTTGATGGATGCGTCGCAAAATCCATGGATTTCGATGTTCTGGATTTTGTTGTGAGCTTCAATCCATCGCGGGATTTGAATAGTTTGGATGACTTGGAGGTCTGCTCGGAACTTTCGCCATTGTTGATCGATGTTGATCGGGACTGTTTCATCCCAGTCGAGCTTTGTTAGCCAAAGACTTTGTATTAAAATTTTGGCGTTAATAGTTACTGGTGTAAGCCAGCCGATGGGGTCGAACAGCTTCGCAATCTCGGACAATATTTTCCGTTTTGTATATATTTCTGGTGCTGACTCCATGCTGACCTTGTACGACAGTGTATCGCTGGCAGGATTCCATAATAAGCCAAGAGCTTTGACTTCTTCTGCATTCACTGCGAGTGGAAATGAGACCTCTCGATCGGTTGCCGGAACTTCTTCCAAGATGGTGTTGTGATTCGCGGCCCATTTTCGGAGCTCTAGCCCTCCAGCTCGGAGAAGCTGAATTAGTTGCCTTTGTTTTTGTCTTGCTTCTTCTATATTATCTGCGCCAGTCATCAAATCGTCAACGTAAAAATCGTTGAGTACGGCGTTAGAGCCGATTTGGAATGATTCTGCTTCATCTTTCGCCAATTGGTGCATGGTTCGGATGGCAAGGAAAGGAGCGCTCTTTGTTCCGAACGTCACGGTTAAGAGTGTGTAGTCTCGTATAGGCTGATCTGGTGATTCCCTCCAAACAATTCGTTGATAATCGGCATCGTCTGGATGAACTCGTATTTGGCGATACATCTTTTCTATATCGGCCATGTAAGCAATGCGGTATTTTCTCCATCGCATGAGTGTGGACATCAAAGAGTCTTGTATCACTGGACCATTCAATAATACGCTATTGAGTGAGTTTCCGTTGGCAGTCGGACGGGATGCGTCGAAAACTACTCTCAGTTTGGTGGTCGTGCTACTCGGTTTGATGACAGCATGGTGAGGCAGGTAACAACATCGATATGTTGTCGGGCCGTTAGGCAGTTGGTTTTGAAGTGCTGATTCGGGGGTGGTGGCAGGCACCATGTGACCTAACGTCAAATATTCTTGTATGCATTTGACGTAGTCCGCTTTCAAATCGGGATCTTGTTGGAATCGTTTCTCCATTTGCATCAATGTTCGAATGGCGATGTGTCTTGATGCGCCAAGTTGTATTTTATCAGCTACAAATGGAAGCCGTACCTGGTAACGTCCGTTGCTGCATCTAGTGACGTTGTGTTTGAAGTGGTTTTCGCAACGGGTTTCTTCTGTTGTCCATTTGAATCTTGATGGAAGTTCTTCTAGTTCCCAGAATCTCTTTGGCTCGTCGTTAGGAGTCACCTCGGTGAAGAATGTTTTCACATGTGCACTTGCTCGTGCAGCTGGAGTCGTCTTCCCAGAGATAATCCACCCAAACACCGTGTTTTGTCCCACTGGAGCTTCCTCGTTTCCTTTCCTTAGGCCGGCCAAGATGATCATGGGGAATACATCTGCTCCCAAAAGGATGTCGATGTGACCCAGCTTGTGGAACGTTGGATCCGCTAATTCGAGACCCTCTAAGTGCGTCCAATCCTTGCTAGAACATTCACTATTTGGTAATGGATTAGTTATTTTGTTAATTACCATTGCCTGGACCTGGATGTTCTTCGCCTGTTGGTTTCGTGTCTTTAGTTGCAGCGAGGCCCATTTTGTGATTTTCCCGGCTGGCATGTTACCGATTACGCTTAATGCTGTTTGTATTGGCTCCTTTTTGAGTTGTAGACTTTGAACCACTGCCTCACGTACGAATGAGGATTGAGATCCGGGATCAATGAGTGCTCTGCAGACCTGCTCTCGTCCAGTTGGAGATACTGCTGTGGCTAATAGTACTTGTCGGCAGTCGTAGGGTGCTGCCTGAGCGAAGTATGTTTGTGTTTGGTTGGATGGTAATTCATCGTTTGAACTTGAGGGCGGTGACACGCTGCTGTTGGTTTGACTCGCTGACTGGATTCTGTGTAAGGTTGTATGGTGAGTCTTTCCGCATTGGAAA
The DNA here is from genome assembly GCA_949987705.1 of Thereva unica. Classification (NCBI taxonomy): domain Eukaryota; kingdom Metazoa; phylum Arthropoda; class Insecta; order Diptera; family Therevidae; genus Thereva; species Thereva unica. The sequence continues at coordinate 52,830,333 of OX465281.1, read as the reverse complement.
CATCTACCTTTACTGGCACACTGTGATGAGCGATGGCCTGCTCTCAGGCAATTGATGCATAGATCCTTTGATTTAATTGTTTTATATTTATCATCAATGCTGAACTGCACATATTTGGGGCATTTCCCTATGGCATGTGCGCCTTTGCACAGGATGCATACGCTTTGATTTGCGACGTGGAAGGCTTGGCTTCTTCTTCTTGGGTGCTCTCTGGACTTGCTTTCGTGAGGTTCATTCTTGTGGCTTGTTGGTTTGCTGACAGCTTCCAAGGTTCTGAACCTGGTTTCCAAGAATTCGAGTAGTTCCACCCATGTTGGAATCGATTGCCTTGATTTGGTGCTCTGCGACTGTTCCCAATGTTCGTGAGTTTCGCTTGGTAGTTTTTGGACCAGCAAGTGGATGAGAATGGGATCCCAATTTTGTGTTGAGACCTCCAGATTCTTAATGGCAGTGAGGCATTCGTGTGTCCTCGTTTTTAGCTCCTTGATGCCTTGAGCTGTTTCTCGGGTTAGTTTAGGTTGATTGAGCAGAATGTCGAGCTGGGTTTTCAACAATGCTCTCTTGTTGTCGTAGTTATCGACGAGAAGTTGCCATGCTGGTTCATAATTGGCGTCACTAATGAGCGTGTTGCTGAGTAGTCGTGCAGCTTCTCCAGAAAGATGAGCCTTTAAATATTGGAGTTTTTGTGCTCCTGTTAAAGATATTTTGTTATGTACAAGGCTGGAAAATAAATCCAGGAATGATGGCCACGACTCGTAATCCCCTGCAAATGTGGGTATCGAGATCCTTGGTAGTTTCACATTGTTGTTGTGTTGCGAAATGCAGCTGCTGTTTAAATCGGCTGATGACTGCTCCGCTCGTGCGACTGGTTCTGCGAATGACAGCGTTTTGTGATAGTCTTCATCGATTTTGCAGTACATCTCGACATAGGCGTTTTCTGTGTCGGCATACCAGTCCTCTTTGAAGTATAGCTGCTCTTTCTCGTCCTTCTTCGTCTTGATTGATGTAATCTGTCGATGATTGTTCTTGAATTCCGTCCAGTCATCGTCGAGCATCTTGAGCCTTTTTTGAAAATACTGCGTTGTCTTCCTAGATGGGCCATCCTTGAGATAGTTTCTGAGAGACCGTTCGAGTCTCTCTCGTACTTCGCTCTGTTGAATTATTAAAGCATCCATGCTTGTATTGCGGCTTGAGTTATCTTATTGAATCACTATCCGGCTCGAAGGACCAATGTTCAGAATTAGCAATTTAATTTCTGACTCAATAAAAAGGTGCCGGAAGGGTGTGATTCAATAAAAAGATAACCTTTTCCAATAACCAAATTACTATTTATTTGCAATTAATTATTAGATTTTCTCAAATATAGATTCAGTAAAAATTCAACAAATTGCCAAAATATTTCAATTCAATCTTAAATTTGTTATTAATTCGTGATTTAGTACTTGAAAATTCGTAAATTATTCTTTATTTGTTTGTAAATAAGAATTACCAAAATATTGCTTGCTCTGATAGCTTAATTGATAACGCCACCTATCTGTCAGATGACGATCGATGTTTCGCCTGATGTGTTCTGCAATTTGAACAGCCAGGAATAACCTTTGTGTTGCTGCACTCTGGTTTCGTTTCTTGGGAATCGCTTGGGATTTGCTTGCTGTTTGCTGCCTGGTTGCTGCTTGCTGCCCTGGTTGTGGCTTGCTGGACTGCTTTGCCTTGTTTCTTCGCAAATTCGTCCCTCTGTGGTTGGTTAGAGTAACTGCTGAAATCAATTTTGGTGATTAAGTTACTGCTGTATTAAAGACTTCAAAACTGTCTTTAATTCGGGCTTTACTGGGAAAAGACCTCAATTCTGTCTTTCCAGAATGCTAAGTTCGATACTTAAGCTTTGAAATTGCTTTATTGCTAAAACCTCAATACAGATTTTATCTTCTAGTTCAAGACTCTAGAAAGATTAAAAGCAATCTGATTTAACGCCGTCTGTGCGTCGGTATTTATTTCTCTTTGAATAATGGTTGAGGCTATTCTGTAGTAGGGGGCTTCGTTCTCGAAGTACATAATTTCGGGTTATGTACTAGATCTGCGTGCGATGTCCGATCAGCTGTTCTTGTTTATCTTGCTGATGTCAAATGGGGTTTTCTTGCATCTGGGTAAGTATAGTATTTGGATTTTCGTTTATTTACTAATTTTTTTCTATATTTTCAGGATTCTAGTGGGGGATGAAATGAGGAGGAGCCGGCGATCACTCCATTGGGGTTGTCAGGTGAGTAATTTGTGGAACCTGTTTTGGATTTTTTTGTAATCTTTTTTTATTTACAGAATGTCGATTTGCCGACGGCATTTCGGCATCTTCATGGATGGATTTTCCTGTTGATTTTTCAGCGTCTTGGATTGTCGATCTTTTTATTTTCGTTGGTTTGGAATAAGGTAAGAACGTACATATTTAACTTTTATATTGAATTAATTCTTTATTTGCAGGTACAAACTTCTGGTTGTGTTTTTTGTTGTGTAGTGACGTCCTTGAACTTGTGTGTTTTTGTTTGTATATTTTTTTGTAGATTTATGTAGTTTGTTTATTTGTTTAATAAATGCAAGAAATAGTGATTTTGGTGTTTTTATTTATTAATTTCCTTTTTGGTTTTTTTTTTAGTTTTCCTTTCAGGAGTTTGTTTTGGCTTTTTTCAGGTGCGCTTTTATTTTAGTGTCGCCGGAACAGGGGGTGTCTTTCTTGAGGAGCTTGGTAAGAGGATTAGCTAGCTTTGCAAAATTCGGGATGAATTTCCGATAATACCCGACGAGTCCTAAAAATGACTTAACGTGTTTGTGATTTTGGGGAGGCTTTATCGCTTGAATAGCAGAAATTTTTAATGGATCGGGTTTGATACCTCGATCGGTGATCGTGTGCCCTAAGTACATTACTTCCTTATGAAGGAACTTGCATTTGTTGGGCTGAAGTTTTAATTGATAACTTTTCAAACAGTTGAACACGTCTCTCAACTTGTTATTGTGGTCAACGAGATTGTGGCCGTAAATAACGATGTCGTCGAGGTAGACGAAACACCGTGTTCCTTGGAGTCCTGCCAGTACCACTTTCATCAATCTTTGAAAAGTGGCAGGGGCATTGCGTAACCCGAAGGGCATTCGGTTGAATTCGAAGTGCCCGTGCGGGGTGCTGAAAGCAGTTTTTGGCCTGTCTTCTTCGGCGACGCCGATTTGATAAAACCCATTTGCTAAGTCTAGGGTACTGAAGTAACGGGAATTCCCAAGTTGGTCTAGGATTTCCTCAATGTTGGGGAGTGGATAAGCATCGGGTATCGTCAACTCATTGAGTTTCCGAAAGTCTACTACCATTCGCCATTTCTTGGCGCCGTCTGGACCTGCTTTTTTGGGAACTATTAATAGAGGAGAGTTCCAAGGACTCATGCTTGGGCGTATTATATCCTCTTGAAGCAGCTTGGAAGTTTGGAGATTGATTTCTGATTTGTGAATTTCCGGAAGCCGATAGGGTTTGGAGTTAACAGGGGATTTTCCAGGGAGAATTGGAAGGGTGTGCTGAATAGCATCCGTGAAGGTTAACTTATCGCCCTCAATATAGAACAAATCGTTGAACTCGCGACAGATATCCAGAATGGACCCGAGCTCCTCATCGTTTAGATGGGATAGATTTAGAAGGGAAGTTAATGTTTCTAGTCGCTTTTGGATCTGGTCTTCGTGCTTTAAATTACCTGGTTCTATTACGTGGTAGTTAGAAAGTAGATCGTAATGGAGATTCGAAACATCCTTAAGAGTGATTTCTTGGTCGGTAGTATTCAGGACGGCGACGTTAATGTAACCGTTTGTGGGTTTAACGATGCTCCCAGATATGTATACTTGAGGCATAATTTCCTGCTGGTGACAAACAATTTCTTCTTCGGAAGAGATCGGACCAAATTTGACAAATTTTTCACACCTTGGAGGGACTTCTGTTTCGTCTGGGACACAGATAAATTTAAAGTTATGTCGCTTGCCTAAGTGGTTAAAGCTAAACATGAAAGTTTTAAAGTCTAATTTCGCTTTGGTTTGGAGGCAGAAGTCGAGCCGTAGAATGCCATCACAGGTTATTGGGAAGTCGGAGGACACTATGTGGAACGGATGAATCAATGAAGTGTTGTTTGGTAGGGTCATAGTAAGGTGAACAAGCCCCTTGGTAAGAATACATTGTTTGGTTATACCGGATATTTCGACTAGCTGGGTGACGTCTACTTCGACGTCGTCTTGGAGCGCGTCAATTTTTATTAGGCTTATCGAGGCACCTGTATCTAGAAGTAGAACATTGAAATTGGACGTTGTCTCGGGCACTTCCATTAGGATTTCGTTTCTAAAGGTCTTGGAAAGGTCTAGGGTGATTTTCATGATGACTTTAGGTGAGTTGATTTTGAGTTCGAGAGAGTATGCTCCAGTTGTAGCAGTTGGTTCACTAGCATTAACATAATTGGGATGGTTAATACTATTGTTGCGGGGTGTAAGCGAATTTGTAGGGATGCTACCATCATTATAGGGATTCATGTTGAAGTTAGTACAGTTAGTTAGACTGGAAGATGAGTTAGTAAGGTTAGTTGGACTCGTAGAGGAGTTAGTAGGACTGTCAGAGGAGTTAGTAGAGTTAGTTGGACTGGCAGAGGAGTTAGTAGAGTTAGTTGGACTGGCAGAGGAGTTAGTAGAGTTAGTTGGACTGGTAGAGGAGTTAGTAGAGTTAGTTGGACTGGTAGAGGAGTTAGTAGAGTTAGTTGGACTGATAGAGGAGTTAGTAGAGTTAGTTGGACTGGTAGAGGAGTTAGTAGAGTTAGTTGGACCGGTAGACGAGTTAGTAGAGTTAGTTGGACCGGTAGACGAGTTAGTAGAGTTAGTAGATGATTTAGTACGATTAGTAGAGTTAGTAGATGATTTAGTACGATTAGTAGAGTTAGTAGATGATGAAATAGATTTTGCAAGTAGTACGCGGCTGCCTATTTGATGTCTCGAGCCCTGGTTACCGAACCGCTGGGACCAGGAGCTGAAGCGTTTCCCTGCAGAGGAGGGAGTGGAGCGGTAGCCGAAGTTTGGGCCTCTTTTCTTCTTGCATTATTGTACTCCCTTTTTCGGCATTCCTCTATGGAGTGGCCGGGATTTTTGCAATATCTACAGGTTATGACTGTCGGTGGGCGACTGATCCTGTTGATCGGTGCCCGAAACTTAGGGAATGGTCTGGCTGGGACTTGTTGGCGGATTAGAGAATTGTACTTACGACATTCGCCTATTTCATGCCCCAAATTCTTGCAATATCTGCACTGCTTATGGTTACGCATTTGAGTAGTGGCGGTTTTAGTGTCTACTTCCTGTAGCCTCTCCTCTTCTATAGCGAGCTCTATAGCAGCCTTTAGAGTTTTGTGTTGGCTTGATTTGACTATTAGCTTTAAGGGTTGTTTAAGCCCTCTTTTAAAATTATTTAAAACCATTTGCTCGTTGAGTTCTCGGATGGCTTTATTGCCTTCGCTCGAACTGTCTATGCTGCTCGAAATATTAAGCTCATCTAATAGCTTCTCGATTTTTCCGGCATAGTCGAGGACGGTTTCTCTATGTTCTTGCCTAATGGCGAAAAGCTCGGACTGCACGACCTGTAAGGGTCGCTGTTGCGAGAATTGTTTCTCCAACTCAGTCTTTAGATCGTCCCATGAGTCGTACTCGCGGTACCTCAGGACGCAGTTATACGCTCGGCCAGATAGTTTGGACTTGATCAGGTTAAGAAATTCGAGCTTGTGAGCGGAAGAGGAAGCTAAACTATGTTGCACTTGTGCGATTTGCAGGAATCGGTGTAGAGTTCCAGGATCTCCATCATACTCCGGAATTAATTTAATGGCGTTCGCGAGAACGAAAGAAGACATTTTGCTACGACTAGTCGGCGGAATTAGAAGTTCAGAAAAAGGGTTGGTTTCAAGACGGTGGTCCGGTTTTTCCAAGGTTTCCCTTTGGTAGTCTGGATCTTCTTGGATCGGAGGAAGTGGCTCTCCCTTCTTCTGGGCCTGTGCTTTTGCGTGGCTCCTTAAGGAGACAGACAGTGTACCGATTAGATCTGATTTTGTTGGCTTCTTGCTCATGTACTCGCGTGTGTTTTAAATGGGTCAAGCAGACTGATAACGAGGAACTTCGGTGCCGTCGTTGGCAGCAGTTAAGATGCTGCCGCTTTTTTTTTATTGCATACTCATCTAGTAATGGTGAATATATTTACTGGTAAACAGTGAACAGAACGGTATGAAATTCGGAAAACAAACTCGAATCGAACGGGTCAACTACTAGCGAGGATCCAACAAACAAAATTGAAAACCAAATTGAAAACAAACTCGAAATCAACAGATCAACTACTAGCGATGATCCAACAAACAAAATTGAAAACTAAATTGAAATAAACTCGAAATCAACAGATCAACTGACAGCTCAACAAACAAGGGTTCAACAAACACAATTTAGCCAAACGGAAGGAAAATAAAAATTGTGGATACACGCGCACAACAAAAAATTTAACGTAACGCCGTTCGATGGGCAAGGAACGAAAGCACTTTCACTTCACAAAAATTGATAAAAATAAAAAATTGATTGGCAAAATAGTATAAATATATAGTAATAGTATATATAAACTTAAATTTATATAAAAATTTCAAAAAGAAAATTTATTACGAATATTTTATATTTATTAAAAAAATTCTATCTTGTTGAGACATCCTTCTTTGGGTAGGTAGTTTGTGTTTTTTTTTTGCTTCTGCCGATGAGTCTTCTGGTGGATGATAATTCCACACTACTTATGCACTATGTGCACGATGCACTTTTGTTGTAAAAAAAATATATGTGGGAAGTACTTACAGGATGATCCGAAAAATATTGCGGGTTGTTGCCATTTTTTTTTGTTTTTGTTTTTTTTTTAGGATACTGCAGCCCTGCGCTGGATACTGCAGCCCAGATGTAATTACAGTTGATAGATACGGTGTTGATGTTAACGATGAAGTTGTAGCCCTACGCTGGATACTGCAACCCAAATGTAATATCAAAGTTGTTTAGCGATGAGGTCTTCTTAGAAGTTGGATAATGCAGCCCAGATGTAAAATTAGTTGTTTATGATGTTAGCATGAAGTCTTCTTAGAAGTTGGATAATGCAGCCCAGATGTAAAATTAGTTGTTTATGATGTTAGCATGAAGTCTTCTTAGAAGTTGGATAATGCAGCCCAGATGTAATGTTAAAGTTGGATTGTTACAATTGAGAATAGAGTTGTATTATTTATCTATTTTAGCGCAAAGATGAAACTGGAAAATTATATATTTTGTTTGTAGTGGTATTACAACCATCCCACCGCTGCCACCAATGTAGAGTGTCCGTTGGGCCTCCGGTCCTTTTCCTGAACTTGCTTGCTGCTGAAGTAAACTTGTTTCCTTTTTTGAAATAAAAACTAGCACTTGTAACAAACTATTTATTTAAAGAAGAACGTAATTGGATTTGATATCTATTTAACAAATTATTTATATTCACAAAAGTACGGTCGGACCGGCGACACAACGAAGACTGAAGACTTCTCTTCAGTCTTGTCGATAAGTCACCGCGATCCACGCACTCAGAAATGCAAGCGTAGCAGTTTTTAACTGATAAGTATATTTGAAATATGAACCGAGTTAGCTTTTGATAGGAATGAAATATATTTAACGGATGCGATTTAGCTTAATTGCCTTTTGTGAAATTGAATATCGGCGTGTGTTTTGAAAAGACGCTTGGCTGGCATTTCTGGGTGTGTGAATCGCTTACAATGTTCTTAAATTAATGGGGTGATTACAACAGTGTATTCTAGAGTTAACCCTTCTAGCACAGAAGGCGCACTTTACAGCTAAGCATGAAAATCTATATATACATACACATACATACATATATATATATATGTATATATATACATATATAGAGTTTCCCTTCTAAGACAGAAGGCACACTTCCCAGCAGGGCTGAGAAATATTTACCACTGCCGTGGCTCAGCTGAGACATGCAAACATAAAATATTAAAAACATAAAAGATCAAAAACATTAAACAGAGGAGCATGCAAAACTAAAAAGGAAGTGGAGCACGTAGAGAGTCACGCCACATTGAGAAGGGTCCTTTTAAGGACAACTTCACTGGTTAGCAAGCTAAACACACTCCTATTGTTGTTAGTATTTATAAGCATGCGATTAACGGGTTCGAACATGCCATAATTGGTGTTAGAGGAATTAATGTGCAAAAGAGGTTCACCTCTCAGGTTGTAGTTATTCACTCTAAATGACGCGCGGTTTCTTAAGAAACCAGAGTCCACCTTGTCATTCATCAGTCGATGAACGAATATAACGTCAGCGACCTCGCGGCGCTTATGAAGGGAGCTTAAGTTGAGCAATTTAAGTCTGTTCTCATAAGGCGGAAGAGCGAGTGGGTCATCCCATGGGAGGTGGCTGAGTGCAAACCGGACGAACTTCCTTTGAACCGATTCGATTCTACTAACATGGGAGGAGTAGTAAGGAGACCATACCTGGGAAGCGTAGTCAAGCAAAGGCCTAACCAAAGATACGTACAGGTGTTTAGTGACGAGGGGGTTGTTGAACTCTTTGGACCATCTTTTTATAAATCCCAGGACTGAATTGCCCTTGGAGGAGATATAATTGATGTGGGTGGAGAAATCCAACTTACTTTCTAACCTAACCCCAAGATCGATTACAGATTCAGTACGGGAGACCTTGTTGTCAAGGAAAGTATAGTCATAAGTTATAACACCACGTTTCCTACAAAAAGTCATGATCTCGCATTTACTAATATTAAGCACAAGGTTGTTGTTGGAACACCAAGAATAGAAGGTGTTTAGATCTGCTTGCAGAAGTTTGCAATCCTCTATACTCCTTATGTGGCGATACAGTTTGATGTCATCAGCGTGAATAAGGATTTTACAGTGCTTTAGCAGTGTAACAATATCGTCAATTGATAAAATAAAAAGAAGAGGGCCAAGATGGCTGCCTTGCGGGACTCCAGAGGACGCTTCGATATTCTTCGATTTGACTCCGCGGAATAGAACCTGGTAGGTTCTATCGGCTAAGTACGACTGGAACCAATCCACAAGGGCATGCGGAAAGCCTAATTTCTTTAGTTTAAGAACTATAATAGAGTGGGAGAGCTTGTCGAAAGCCTTACTAAAATCTGTATAGACACAGTCAGTTTGGCAGCCAGTGACAAAGCCTCTAATTGTGTGTGAAGAGAACTCCAGTAAATTAGTAGTAGTGGAACGGGCTGCAAGAAAACCATGTTGGTTTGTTGAGATAAGCCTCTTGCAGATAGGGGCGATAGCAGAATAAATAATAGATTCGAAGAGTTTTGGTATAGACGATAACTTCGCAATTGGCCTATAATTAGATATTTCGTTTTCACAGCCTTTCTTATGGACGGGTATTATAAAAGAGTTCTTCCATAAGGTTGGGAAGCGCCCTTTATTTAGGGATTTTTGAAATAAACATAGAAGAGGAGACAGTAGGGCCCCTGCACAGGATTTTAGAACAGCTGGAGGGACTCCATCAGGGCCGGACGAAAAGTCTTGTGGAAGTTCATTTATATGCTTCGAGATATCATCCCTGGTTATAGACAGGGAAAAGTTTTGAGCCGCTTGGATTGCATTGATATGTCGAAAATTGTCTTCATCTGGTTGGAATACAGGGGACGAGAAAGATTTGAGGAAGAACGATGCAAAATTGTCACAAATTTCTGCTGAATTAGAACTAAGGGAGTTCTCGTATTTCATGGTGTAAGGGTAATTATCAACTTTTTTCTTTGTGTTGATAAATTGAAAGAATGCTCTGGAATCACCAAACACTTTACCTTCCATGTTTCTGAGGTACTCTTTATAGAGGGTGTTTATTGAGGGTCTAGTGTAGCGGATGAAAGAATGGATTGGCAATTTATATAATATCGTTCGAAATGTAACAGTTCCAAACGTGACCACTACGCGTACCAAGGACCACTATCCAGAGCAAACTCAGAGAAGAAGACGGATTGAGTGGATAATTAAAACTCTGTGTTGGTTGGTAAACTTAGTTTATTGATTATTGGTTATCTAGGTTTATCTATTTATTTATTTAATGACATATTAAAGGAATACAAACAATACAAACAAAATTGCTAGTCTGGCTCTGAAAGAACAATACAACAAAAAAAAAACTAGTCTCTTTGGCACTATTTCGGTGACCCGACATGTATGTGCCGCAGATGCTAGTGGTTAAATAAAGTGTCTTGTGTGGGCACGATGTCATAAAATGACATGTATGTGCCGAAGTTATAGAACATACCTTCCAACTTATTTAATCGGGAACAATATAATTATAACAAAACGAAACTTCTTGAACTTGACTTGAACTTGATGGTTTAGATGATTGTGATTGACTAAAATTTTGAAGCTCCGGCTCGCCTTTTATATCCAAATTTTCTTTCGTCGCCTACTTAAGTTCTATTGACATATTACTTTGTCGTTGCAGTTGTCGCCGCCTACTTGTCCCCTTACGACATATTATAGCAAGTGTCTGAACATACTCCCCCGCGTTGATCTAATCTTGATCAATTAGATCAACATTTTTTTACTTTCGATACTCCTCGTTTCCGGTAGTGGTGGAACTGTAGGTCACCATTCACCTTAACCTTCACCTTCACTTGGTATCGTCCCGGAAGGTTGATAGTTTGTTCTCTTCCCTTCCGCTTCTGGATTTTTTCAATGTCCAGTTTTTCTATCACTTGTCTTGGAAGGAAAATGTCACTCCCTTCCCGAGTCGTAAACCGCTGGAAATCGTTGGTAAGCCTCGTCCTCAGTTCCTTCAGAGTCGTTGAAGTTCTTAGCTTCTGCAAGGATGAGATGGTCCTTCCATTAATCTGAGCCGGTTCCTCTAATGTCGACTTCGTGTATTTTGTTTGTTCTGGCAACGCCTTCGGATATTCTCTCTTGTTTTCTGAACTGCCTGATGGCTGATCGGGAGGCCTCGTCGAACCATCCACTGATGGAGGAGATAGGATGTATTCCTGTAAACAGGCTTCATAGTCTTTCCTTAGTTGAAGGTTGCTATTGAGCCGTCTTTCCACACAATACAGCCGCTTGAGGGCCATCGCACGTGAGTTGCCTAAGTTGGGCTTCTCGTTTCGTCTGAATGGGAGATTGACTTGGTATTGCCCATTCTCTAGCCGTCGATGGGTTTTTGTATAATAGTCCGAACATTCTTGCTCTTCTTGAATCAGAATTGGTTGTGAATTGAGCACCTCTTCTTCCCAGAATTGTTTAAGTTGATTGCTGAGATCCTCGTTCGTGACTTGAATCGTGAAATTGTTAGCTGTAGTATTAGACATCTCGTGTGTGGGTCCGATTATTACCCATCCAAAACTTGTGTTTACTGCCACGGGCTCTGCTTCTGCACCTCGTCGAACACCATCTTGAACTATCCTAGCATATGCATCAGCACCCAGCAAAGCATCGATATCGCCAGGTTTCCACCATCCTGGGTCTGCCAGTTCAAGACCATGCAAATGGTTATACCGGTGACTTGAAATTGCTATCTTAGGTAAGCTTTCGGTTATACTGTTGACCACTAGAAATGTTTGGGACATCTGAAATTTGCTAGCGCTCATTGATTCTAGAATAATCCTAGTTTGTTTCGTTGACTTCCCTGTTGGCCTTGTGTTCAGACCATATATGTTGACTCCTGCCGGGCTACAGGACACTCCTAGTTTCTTGCATGTATTCTGGGTAATAAAGGATGACTCCGAGCCAGTATCCACTAGGCATCTGATAGTATGTTGCCGTCCGTTGCTCCCCCTTGTGAGTACCAAGGCTGTTGATAGCAACGTGTGCGATCCCTCCCTTGCGAGGAAGGCTTGCACGTTGTTTGAACCACCAGCGCTGTGGGCCTGGTGAGTGGTTCGTTGATGTGACGATATAGGTGCATCGTTTGGTAATTGATTAGTTTGATCATGTTGGGATTGTAACATAGTTGTGTGTAATTCCCTTGGTTGTTGTGGATTTGGATCTGAGTAGAACTTCTTACTCTGTGTCTCTTCATGCAAGGTCGTATGATGTTTTTCCTTGCACTTCAAACATCTAAATTTACTTTTGCATTGGTTCGTCACGTGGTTTTTCGACAGGCAATTGAAGCAGTGCCCCGCTGTCCTCACTACCCTTCGTCTTGCAGTTGGGTCCATATTAACATATTTAGGGCATCTCTGAAGCCAGTGACATTCCTGGCAAGCTGGACACTGATTCCTTTTGACTGTATGGTGAACCCTTGTAGTGGGTTTTGTCCGATTTAGTTGTGGCTGTTGATTTGTGGACACAACGTCACAGATAGACTCAAGTACCTTATGTCTTTTGCACAGGAATGCATGGAACGCCTTGTAAGTAGGCAGAGTTTGGGATGCGCCTTGTTCTTCTTCCCACAATTTCATCGTAACAAACGGGAGTTTTGAGATCAGGATGTGTATAAGTAAAAGATCCCATGATTCTATATCAATTTTCAAATTGATGATTTGTTGTAGACAATCATCCGTTGTTGCTATGAATGTTTTTAAATTAGTGGAATTTTCGGTTGGAACTTTTGGTTGATTGAGAAGTGTCTTCAAATAATGATTTACCAAAATTCTCTTATTTTCATATCGTTCCTTAACCTTGTTCCAAGAAACGTCATAGTTATTATCCGTAACTGGTATGTGTCGTAGAAGTTGTTCAGCATCACCAATCAAACATGATTTCAGGTGATACAGCTTCTGCACTGCGCTCAATTGCACGTTGTTGTGAATCAATGACACGAATAAATCATGGAAGGAAAACCATGAATCATAATTCCCATCAAACTTTGGTAGCTCTATCTTTGGTAAAAATGTCTCCGTTCGGACCATTGGAATTGTTGCAGGTTGAGTTGGCAGAGGTTCTGCTGCAGACAATTTCCTGTGTCCTTCCAGCAGTTCACTCCGATACTCAGAATATTTCGACTCTATTTGCACGTATGTATCTTCAGGTGCTGCTGCGGACTCTGACTCGTCACATAGATACGCATCCGTTAATAACTGATCTGTCTCCTTGTACTCCAACCATAACTGATTCATTTGTTCCAGTTTTACTTCATAGAATGCCTTGGTTCTTTTTACCGTCGCAGTTTTCTTCGAATTTTCAATAAATTTCTCAATACGAGATCTCTGAGCCTGCTCTCGCAGCATTGCCTTCCTTAGTGAACTCATCTTAGAACTTGATT